>JANVCQ010000005.1:31064567-31077998 GCA_025531925.1 Erythroxylum plowmanianum | reverse complement strand
CATTCTGCGTCTGTATTTTATTCTGCGTCTGTTTTCGCAATGTCCGTCTGCTTTTGTAAAGTCCGTCTGTTTTTCATTGTCCGTCTGCTTTTCGTAAAGTCCGTCTGCTTTTGTAAAGTCCGTCTGTTTTTCATTGTTCGTCTGCTTTTCGTAAAGTCCATCTGCTTTTGTAAAGTCCGTTTGTTTTTCATTGTTCGTCTGCTTTTGTAAAGTCCGTCTATTTTTCATTGTCCGTCTGCTTTTCGTAAAGTCCGTCTGCTTTTCATTCTGATTATTTGTTTTTCATCAAAATCATATATGTAAAGTCATTTGGACTTAACACATCCATATACAAAAGTGATTGAATATGATAATTAAAGTTCTAACAACCCATATACAACATTAATGTATAGTTTGGGAATCAACCATATTGTTTCCTTCTTTAGCACTTGACTAAGTAGGTTGATCATGTACTGATTGTTTCACTAATGATCTCCTCCTTATTGCTTGGGTTTGTAACTATTGAGAAGTGATGTTAGGTTATTCTTTGAACCGTAGACCTCTTGGTTTAAAAGACAACTTGAATGAATATAGATCAATTTTTCAATACTTTCTTTTACAAATATACGAAGTGCTAGCACCTTACAAACACACATATCGTTAACAATATTCATTTGTGAAAGTTATCAATAACGTGATGAATGATCATATACTCATAGTATTATTGTGTTGGCTCAGTATAACAATATGTTCAACTTATAAGGAGACCTTAGAGATGATCTAATAAATATCATTGTTAGTTTGATACTCAAAGAATGTCATAAATATCATTAGATATATAAAGCAATACATAATAATAAAAACAATGTTTGATAATCAAAGAATGTTTTATACCTATGGAGATTGATGAGTAGGTTGAGTTGAGACTTCATTCTTACATTTTCTAGCATTATGGCCAGAATTGCCACATTCCTAAATTTTTATACTTGATCTTTTCGAGTCAATTTGTTTGGATTTTTCAACTTATTAGGCTCACTTACTACTCTCCTTCTAGTTATTTTAGGTCTTCTTGACATAACTCTTTTGGGTGGGGGTTTATTACTTCCCCATCAATAGTAGGCTAGAAAATTACACCTCTAATAGGTTGAAACACATAGTTATACAATGCGAGGAATTTAGACTTCTTGCAGCAATCATCTTAAATGCCTCCAACTGTTGCTTAGAATGGTGAAAAACACTTATAACATGCTTAAAAGGATATCCATAAAGCTCCCATACCTAACAACTACATAAACCAATCCAATATGCTTGCCATCACCCTTAACACTTCATATGCTCCATCACAATTCTAAACTATTCTCCAATGCATTCCGTCTTTCTTATTTTTCTCCAATTTCTTCATAATTCTTGGTGCAACATCTAACTTATAACCATCCAAAAATCTCTCCTATCTGTATGTCTCTTCATCACTATAATTCTAATGGTTTCAAGCATGCCGATAAATGGCCTATCTCTTGTTGGAAAGATCCATCCACTAAAAGTTTCACTCATATTGTTATCAACAATTAGGCATTTCGATTCAAAAGATTGGTAACATCTTGTCAACCTTTCTTTAGGACATTCAAGCAATGATGATGCACATGTAGGTTTTATTTTATTCAGTTTTTTCATCTACTCATTGAAATCTTCAATGTAAGATGACTAGGCATAATTTTAAAATTGCTTCCGCAAATCCTTTCCCTTCCAATTCATATGTTAATTATGGTATATGTATCTAAAACACATCTGATGAGTGGCATATGGTAATATCTCTTCTACAACCCTAATCAATCCTTATAACAATAGAAAAGTTTAAGTTAATATAAAATTTATACAAAAATCTAGAGGCTCTCAGATGAATAGTAACTCTCCATCCTATAATAATAACTTTCCTCTTGTAGTTGAAATTTTGGCGGGCTCTAAGAAGTTTTCAGGTAACTTTATACTCTAGCAAGAAGGAGGCTCCTCTCCTTTAGAAGTAATGCAGAACCATTTTCCTACTATTTAAGAATCATTAAATGTCAACATTGCGAGGGATCTGTGCAAGCAAAAACATGAAAATTCCAATGGTGTTGGGAAATCTTGGAGTAATGTAGTTTCTTCTGAAACCTTCTTAACTAAGCCTAAGCATTTCTCTTCCACTTTGGTTGATGGTGTAGTATCTCCTCCTCTCGAGCTTCTCTATGAAGGAGCTAAACTCTATAGTAGGTTTCTTCTTAAACAAAAGGCCAACTTTCCCTTTCATGCAATTTTGGGCTTAATCCAGATGGGATAACAAGGGGTTAGGTAGAATTCTACTCATTGAGGAGGATACTTTTCTATTCAAGTTTTTAGACGATGATAGTGAGTGTAAGATATTGGAATCAGGCCTTTGACATGTGAGTGGACAACATATGTTTGTTAAAAAATGGGTGACAGGTTTGGAATTTGACAAAAATAATATTGAATTCATACCTTTATGGATCAACTTCCACAACCTTCCTCTTAAGTATTGGTCTATAGATGGCTTAAGCATTTTGGCTAGTGCAATGGGAAAAACAATGGCATTCAACTCAACCACTATTAAGCTTGGAAAAGTATGTTATGCTCGAGTATGTGTGGAGATAAATCCCAATAAATCACTATATGAATTCTTACCTATTATGAAACTTAGTATTGTACATGAACTTATTAAAGCTAAAATTCAGCTATCCTATAATTGGAAACCTCAAATGGGACAACAACTATGGAAGCCAACTGGGAGATTGTTCTCTTCAAGGGACTACAATAAGTTAATGGGGACATTGGAAGAACTAAAAACTCCAAACACAGAAACCAATTCAATTGGCACAATTTCTAAAGACTAGAATGCTTTTATAGTAGAAAGTGAGGCTCAACTTGAAAATCATAACAATGTTCCATCTAGTTACAAGGGAAAAAATGGTGTAGAACATCCTAAAAATGATCATGAAGAAGAGGCCGCTCATTAAGGTTTTCCTAATGAAATATAAATATTGAATGAACAATTCACTCCTGCATCTAACAGAAGTTTAGGGAGGAAAAGAAGGAAATCTAAAGGGGGTTGGTGACCCTCTCTTGTGATTTTTTGGAATATTAAAGGCTTTAACGAGCCTCTTAAAGGTCAAGCTATTAGGAAACTTTTGATGGAGAAGAACCAGTTCTGCTTGGGCTACTAGAAATAAGAATAAAAGCTTATACGCTTCACAATGTTATGAAAATATAAGTTCAAAGGGGATATCGAGACCCGACAAGCATGTTTTGGCATTGATTAAGCTAGTGATGTTGTTTTTAACTCTCTTTTAGGATTTTCTATGTTATTCTATGTTTAATGTTTTAGATTTATATATGATAGATTTAGATAGGCCTATTAGATTATTCATGTATGGACTTATTGCTAGAATTTAGATTATAATGCGTAATCGTTGTAACTCTGACTCACATGTGGTAAATTATGGTCGTGCATCATTATGGATAATATATCATAGGTTAAATGATCTGAGATTATGTGGTTGTTCCCTAGATTAACCTATTTTCCCATTCCGTTATGTAGTTGTCACACTAAATATGGAGAGATTATTCTAAGTTGTCTAATAGCTAATCCTAATTAAAGAGTTTATTGTAGTTAAATATAACCTAAGGAAAAACTGAAATTAATTGAGTTTGTTATTAGTCTATGACTAATAACTTCAAAGAGAGGTACGAGAATAACATGATGATTGATTATGCACATTCATGTTAAGGTTGAAATTGAACCACGAGTTGGATTCAAAACCCATTAATTAATTCTAGTAATTTTGAACTATTTAATTTAATTACCTTCAATAGTTTAGCTTTACTTTATTTTGTTAATTAAATTCAATTAAATCCCCTCTGCTCTAAATATTGATTTATTCATTACAAAAGTAAAACAAACATCCTCTATAGATACGATCTTTTTTCACCACTACTACAAATTTAGTTATGTAGAGTTAGTTTTTTATTTTCTGGTGTGTTCGACGTGCATCACTGATGAAGTAAATATAAAGAGTACTTTTAAGGATGTATGTGTTGAATATGAAAATAGTTATGAAAAAAAGCATCATTCAAAATACTGATGTCAATGATGACAATTTAGTTGGCAATATTGGTTCATATGATGAAAATCATAATAAAGCTAAAGGAGGGTAGATGATATATGGTGAATGATGTACGTGTAGGGTACATATATGTTACTTAGTATTTTGCTATTTTTAATCTAAATTACCTTAGTTTGGTACTTATTATGTTTTATTTAATTTATTTTAGGTAATTTTGGATATGTTACTTGGGAATGAGTTTGGCTAAGATTTGAAAAGTTGTATAAGTCAAAATAAGAAGAAAATATATCTTTAATTGAACATGATCTTAAATACGGACATGTTTTAACCCACACTTATCTATAAACTTAAAAATTAGTGGGAAGCTTGCACATAGCCTAGCATGTGATTTGTATGCCAAGGCGTGTTCCTGTTGGAACTAAGGTGTATAAGACATTATCTGAAACTTGGTAATATTAAAGGTTGTTTCATCAGCAGCAAAATGCCTATTTAAAGAGCGACATAAATCTTAATTTGGGAGTCTTTCATGTTTTTTAAGTTTTATTTCAGGTAAGGGTTAACATCTATAGACGGGAGAGAGAGACCCTTAGCACACTTAACATCTATAGAGGGGAGAGAGAGACCTTATAGCACACTTTACATTCATCTTCAATGAGAAAAGAGATTAGAAATCATCCTAACAAAACAAAATGCATTAGGAGTTTAAAGATTGTCATTAAGAGAACACTTTTACATTATTTCTTTATTTCTTTTGTTTACGTTGTTTCTTTCGAGGATGATGAGTGACTTGGTTTTATTGATGTCTAGATAGGAATATCTTTGTTGAACTTAACGCTGATAAGATAAAAGTGAAAACTTAAAATTAGATTTGAATCCATAGGCAAATTTTAAAAGAACTTATTTGTAGATTAACTTAGATATGGATATTGGGAATTGAACGAGGTACTAGAAATAGACTTACATGATTCTTCTAGTATTATAATACAACCTTTTCTAAAGTTGCATACAATTTTAGATGTGTTATCATATAGACATATTGGTTAATCAATTGAAGGACAGATGGTTGTATATTAAAAGATGATAATTCATTTATTAAAAGATTTTATCGGTGTAAATCATAAAATCTGTAAATAACTAAATTATGAGTATAAGATGATGATATGGTGAATTCTTATCTAAACGTTTTCATATTACGTAATTTATATTCGTTGATACTTGCTTTGTTTTGTTTATAGAGATATTTTAATATGTTTTACTATAATTTTAAGGTTAGGTTAAATCAATTGCACTCTTAATTGTTGATAAGATGATATTACAAGAGTTAGACATATTATTTACAAAATCGTCCTAGGAATGATACTATACTCATCATCATATTACTACAAAATGATATGCATACTTAATAGTATGTTAGTAGAGAAAATAATAATCAAGTTTTTGATACCATTGTTAAGGATGTTAGTAATATTAAAGAGACACAATTGTTATTAATCTGGTTATTTTTCTTTTATTTTTTATTTCTTTAATATTTACTTTTGGTGCCTTAATGTAGTTTGATTTCAAGTTTGTAACACTCAGATAATGGAACAAGATATTAACCTAGAATTGATAACATGTTAATATGAAGGAAGAGTACATAACCATATTAGATTATGCAAAGCCATCACTCATAGGATGTAAGCCAACATATGTATATCGACAGTTGCAGCAATCAACTAATTTGTGATCTATAGAGCTTTCACTATAATTTGAATAGTTTGATGGTCTACCAGATAAAGATCTGAACATGTGTATAACCAATTTCTTTGAGATACATTATAAGTTCAATAGAGCAATTAATGATGTCATACGATTGAGAGTATTCACATTATCACTGAAGCATCATGTGAAAAGCTGATTAAAGCTATTACTTACAGGTCAAATCACTACACGGGATAAGTTTGCCAGTAAATCCTTAATAAGTAACTTTCCATTAATGAAGACCGTGAAGCAACGAAATGACATCTCTACCTATATACAATATGATAATGAGACATTTTTATGAGTCATGAGAGAGATTCAAGAACTTGTTTGCTTAGGAGGTGCTCACACTATGGTTTGTCTTTATGGTTACAAGTTCATACTTTCTATTATAATTTGAACTATGCAATAAAGCAAATGATAGATGTTGTAAGCGGCGGAATTTTGAACAACGAAACTTCGTAAGTCGCCTTAAAGTTGATTGAGCAAATGAGAACAACTATTAATGACACTTAAGTAGGATAAGACCAACCAAACTACTAAGGGTACAGAATATGGATGCAGTGACCATATTGACAACTCAAAAAGAAGCATTACCAAAAAACAAAAATTGATAATTTGAGTAAAGCAACGAGACCAAGTAAATAATATGTTGTGAATTGTGTGAGAGAGGACATAGCAGCAAGAAGATATCAAAACTCAAATTTACCTATTTTTCGATTATAATTAGTCATATAGTATTTGGAACTTTATGAAATATCAATGCAGTTTTGTGAGCAACAAGCAATTGCACGTACCATCTCTAGTGTAATAAAATTTTGTCTTGTCAATTACGATATTTCTTCGTTTGGATAAGAAATAATAAAACTTTTAAGAGGCCAAAAGTTTGTAACCTCAGGAAGAAAGATCATACACTAACACAAGAGATATGTCAGGCAAATGGAATAGCCAGCTAAAGGCATCAATGGCGTTTTACTTGAGACTAGATTATTGCAGGACCAGAAAGTGACGAGAGTCTTCTAATATTGTGGACAATCCTTTATCCATAGCAGAAAGTAGCAAACCTGGACATTGCAGACGATTATTTGTGAAAAGCTTGTATTTCAGCTAGTTTGTTTGAGGAGGTTGAGATTAACTAGATGAGTTCATAAACATGTTATAAAGTTCCTTGAAGGAATTTGTTCCTATGGCCTAGTTCATGATACAATTAGATGGGTAAGAAAAATGCACTTTCTGAAAGTAAAGGGCAATGTTGGAAAATCTGCAAAGGATAGAATGTCAAAACTGTTCAACTTTTTTTTTTTCCCCTCTGTTGTTTTCTCCTTGGGCCAGCATTCATCTGTTGCTACAAGCAAAAAGAAGTTTATTCTAAATGTTTCAAATTTTGTCGAACAAAGTGCAAGTTCCAGTAGTAAATTGCATAAACAACAGCAGTTACTGAATAAAGATAGTTTGGTTATGTGAAAGCAGAGCAATGATTCAACATAAACTTCTCTTTATACTGCTGTGCTGTTGCCTATAATCACATCACCCTAGAACAAATGGCCAAGAAAATATCTACAATACAGCTTGGATGTTATTTATGGGTGCAAAAGCTTTATCATACAACAGTGAAAAGAGAATAATATTTTCTCTAGACCAACTAAAGGTGGTTTAAAGAATTAGATAATGTCGTGCGCTTAAATATTACCCATTACCTCTTGACAGTCCAAAGCAGTAGCTCCACTTCAACAGGACTCGTCCAATTTTCAGGAAAGAATTGTTATGAATTGGAAATGGCTAGCTGAAAATCCCTTATTATAGACCTCCCTCCTATTGATTTCTATGACATTGCTTTTACCACGAGATGCCTCCAGCTAATCAATTCGTTCAAGATTGTATAATACCATTTCTTCAAGACCCGAACGAAATTTACTTCGAGGAAGACATTGAAGATTCTGAATTGCGAGATCAGCTTTCGCCTCAGCTAACTGTTGTGCCCTCTCAATACCCCCACTTTTCTTAACCAATTGAATGGCTTCATCAAAGGAATCGTCATCACAAAATTCAGATTCAATTATTTCCCTCAGCTTTGTCTCCTTCTCAAGGGCAAATATCACTGGTGCAGTTAGGTTTCCTTTTGCCAGGTCAGTGGCAGCAGGCTTGCCCAGCTGCTCTGCTGATTGTGTGAAATCCAGTATGTCATCAACAACTTGGAAGGATAGACCAAGATTCTTCCCATATTCATACATTTGTTGAGCGATACTGCTGTCAACTCCACTAAAAATAGCAGCTCCTTTGGTACTAGCAGCAATTAAAGATGCTGTTTTGTAATAGCTCTTGATTATATACTCCTCAAGCTGAATATCACAGTCAAAAAGGCTAGATGCCTGCTTTATTTCACCACTTGCAAAATCCTTAATAACCTGACATGGAGCACATAACTTCAATTCACAGAAACAATATCTTCACACAATTATGTTGCTTTAGAGTTGAATTATGTTAAGCAGATATGTTTCTTCTGTTTTTCTTCAAGAACTATCGAGTTTTACTTTCAACAGGTAAGAACTAAGAGCACACAACAGACCTGGCTGATAAGCTTAATGACTTCAATGTTCTCAAGATTAGCTAGGTACCATGACGACTGAGCAAACATGAAATCCCCAGCCAATACCGCTACTCTTGTGCCATAAAGCTGATGAACAGTTGCCTTTCCTAGAAATCATAAATCATAATGTTAGAATCTCAACAAAGAACCAGGAAAAGGTAACCTGCTGTAGTCCAAGCTAAACGGAAGCAAGTTGGCAGCTCACTCCAGGGATCAGCAAGGAATTTTTTATTCAGTTATGCTACCCTACATGGAAAAGTACACAAGAAAACTCGTACCAAGCCCTGAGGTACTTGTACTCACACACCTTTTCAATGCCTTCACGTAGACAGTGATAGCTTAATACTTAAATGAAATAGATTATAACCAAGGATCTATTGGAATGCGAATTCTAAAACTCATTCCCAGCCAGCAGACTCTGCCCAGACAAAACTATGTCACAACAACCAAGACAAGAAGAAGTTTGTAGCTCATCTTGCTGAGTTATGCACTGCTTCATACGTTTGTGTTTGTTCCACTAATGCCTCTAAATATACAAAAATGTCACAGCCAAGAAAAACATCAAAATTCAGCATGAAGGCAGGTTTTCCATGAGAAATGTTTGCTTTTCGTGTTCTATTAATACCAGTTGGCATTCTATCCATTGGAATTATGCATTCTTTGGGCTCAATAAGCCACAAACTTTATTAGGTCAAAGGTTGCTTCAGCAAGCTCTTACAATTTAACTCGTTTAAAAGCATTAGATTCTAATCATTGTCATTATTTTGTCAAATGCATAAATCAGAAGTAAACCATGTCATTGAATCCAGATGCTTTAAACTAGCCTGTATGATAAATACCAATGCCATTGACCTCATTGATCCCACCAACAGACAAATCAAGTACGGTATATAGAAAGTTTACAGCAGCCACACTAAATTTACAATAACTGCATGTAGAACAAACACTATGCTGGTGTTGATGGTTGAAATCTTGCACTCCAGAAATTCAAAATACTCGGTATGCGTCTGTAAATAAAAATATTGGAGCATCGGAAAATGAAAAATAGTTTGCTAATAACATTAAATAATCCTACCTCTTCTCATGTTACTGTCATCTAACACGTCATCATGAATCAAGCTGGCAGTATGGATCATTTCGATTATCTCTGCTAAGCGCCGATGCTTAACAGTGAGCTCCCTGAAATGGCATGCCACAGCATAAATCTTCTGTTTGACAACATTTGACTTTTGGGAATGAATATTGGAGAAACTTACTTCAACCCTACTATTTCTGCTGTGGCTCTTGACACAAGAAAAACCAAAGCAGGCCGCATTCTTTTACCACCAGCACTAAATATCTGCTCAGCTGCGGACATCAAAACTGGATTTTCTGCACCAACAACCTAAAGAGCACTTTCATCGGGTTCATTCAAAATAAAGCATGGAATTATTCAGTTAGACATAACAGTAAAGTGGAAAGAGTTAAAACTGCTTATAATATACAAAAATGGAATACCGGGTGCAATAGCAAGGTATGACATTGAATTGAACTGTGTTGATCCCCCTTAATTCATCTAGCATCTAATTAACTACAATTGTGTCCAATAATTCAGTGAAGTGTGAAACAGGTGCTTAGCTAAGCTATTAATATGCATAGCAAAGCTCCCAGCAAGTCAACAAACACATCTTGTAACATATGTAAATGATGACTAAAAATAAATAATACAAGTGGATTCTAAGAAACAGTTTGGCAAGCTCCTACCCGCTCACAGCATATCTACCCTGAAATGTTACTCTGAAGATGAAAGGATAATTAGTAGCAGATTAATTTGACTGCAAGTAGCATTAGAATTCAATGCCTAACTCAAGTCTCATGTCTATCAAGAATTAAAATTATAATCTCCGTAGTTACTAAAATAATAGTAAATTATATTCGGGAGTATGAAAATTGATGCTTTTTACAGAATAACAGCTGCAGATCTCAGTCAAATCATTATGGGACCTGATTTTGACCTTTCAAAAACGAAAAAGAACATTGGTTAAATGGCTCTCCATTCTAGAGAGAAGATTCAGATTTTCTCTATTGGTGTCCTCAACCTAACAACCAAACTGTCCCTCCGACCGTCTCAGTTGTTAATTCCACTGAAATAATGAGAAACTCAAAACTTCTTCACATTTCCTTTCCATTGTAATAAAAAAATCCACTGTTTGAACAAGAATTGATTAGATGCTGATTATGATATGGCCAACCATTGCAATTTTGACCGTGAAACTTTTCAACCAAAGTTGAATAAGTAAAAAGAAAATCTAAAATGTGTCAAATAATTAAAGAGGACCTCACCAGTGGCTCTATGAATGACAAAATTCTAGGTTATCAAACAGATAAGATGAGAAACACAAATCAAATGTCTTCTAGGAAAACAGAAAGCATAATGGATTAGCACTCCTGTGTCAAAGTTATGGATGTAATCACCATCCAAGACACCATAGTAACCTAATTTTTCTATCAATATAAGGCTCCAACCACATACACTGATTTCATTGCTGCATCAATTTCTTTCCATTATTTACTTGCTTACGGACATAGCAGGCAGTGGGTCACTTTTTACTGTCATGTAGAAATAGTAGCACAACACAATTTGTTCCCTACCAGCACAGATCCCTAACAACAACCACCCTTGTTACAGTGATGAAGCATTTTTCTTACAAGAAGAGTAACAGTAACCCATGTATTTTGTTCATCAATGAACAATTTTTAAAGGAAGCAAACCTTCTTTTCTGCTGGCTCATAAGTTAATACAATCCAAAATATTAATGCGAACTAACTTGACTGGAAGTCATATTAATAACAAATCCGCCACAGTGTAAGTAAACAATCCAAAATATAACTTGACTGGAAGTCATATTAATAACAAATCCGCCACAATGTAAGTAAGAGTAGCTATTAACAGAAACATTGCTACAAAAAATGGATACTCACCGACTGGAGATTTTGGTTAAGAGCAAGAAGATCATCAGCTACAGTTTCAAACGTGTTCTTCAATGAAGTTGTACTTTTTCTCCCTTTATTCAGATCCAACACTTCTGAGGGGCTTTGAACAAGTCCTGTATTCATTGCTAAAAGTTAAAGTTAAGACCCAAAATTTTCATGTAACAGACAGGCTGGAGCAAATCAGTTCTACTATTCAATACATTGGGTTTAATGCGGTAAAAGCAAGCTTGCGAACTATATTACAGTTTGCAATTACAACCATGCTGCTATCAAACATAAAGAACACTAACAAACAGATATATGGTGGCACAGAAAACATAATCAGTATAAGGAAATACAATATATAAATAAATGTTGTGAAGTAATTAAGCATTACATACATATACATACGTAACCAACAGAGTTAGATAATTAAGTTTGCTGTCAAAAAAACGAATTCCCCAACAGCAAATATGTAAGTTAATGATATGATAAGTACCTAAATATACAAGAAAAGCAATGAAAAAAAAAATGTGAAGAATCATTTAGCCATAGAACTACCATTAAGTAGAGTATCAGGAGTCCTTGTAGAAGAGACTCGACAACTGGAGGTGTCTCGGCGGCAATAAACCAATCTTCTGGCTCCATAGTCTCTAATACAGCTCCTAAAAACCCGCTTAGCAGAAGTCTTCACGGTATACCTATCGACGTAGGTATTCGAAGAGCAAGCACAAGCCCCCAAGTCACGCACAGTCTTTCCAAAATCCAGACCATGGCATGTCATTGACATCATTCTCAGCAACACCAAGAAAGCAAAAACCACGTAATAATGAAAATACCCAGATATATAGACAAACAGATGCTGAAAGCAGTTCAACTTCCTATAAGCCAAACAACCATGAGGAGGAATTAATAGATAAAGCTCAACGAAAATTTGCTAGAATCCAAAAGGATGTCAAATGGGGGCAATGAGTGGTGTTTTTCTCTTTTTATAGAGAGCGCAAGTGGTAGTTTGCATTGAGTGGATCCAAGAGGTCCACATAGGACTTCATTTCTTCTCTTGTTTCTTATCAGTTGAGAGGCCAAAGTTATGTTTCGTCAGGACTGGGACAGAGGTTTATGTAAGAAGAGCAATCTAACACCCTCTTTCATCTGTGGTTCAAAATCAAATACGTTTGCGTTAGCTGTTGTGTTCAAATGAATGGAAGCCACATACACCCAATGTTATGGGGTTTCTGTTTCTGTACATGTCTACTTGCCACTCCGCACTACATTTCAATATCGCTTCAAATGTCTTTCTTATTTTGGTTCTATACTGAATGCCGGTTGCATTCATATTTTGCTTCTGCCACCCACCAATGCCATATTAAAGGGGACTTTAATTTGCTTATTTTGATTAATTAATTGTTTCAAATATATATATATATATAAATACGTGTGTGTGTATCGATTAATTAATTGATGGAAAATTATACCAAAGTCCCCTTTATTTGAAATAAATAAAAATATATATTTGTTTGTTTTCATTTGATAATCATCTAAAAACTCATTTTTCAAAATATTAAGATAATATTAATATGAAAATCTTAAATTTGAAAGGACTTTTAAAAGCTAACTAAAGAATTAATAAGTTTTCCAAAAAATAACAACTACGGGTTCTTCCGTTTAAAAAAAGTTTCATATAAACAACTAAAATAAGTGACTGAAAAACTTATTAATAAAAATAGATGAGTAATATAAATGCATATCCTAGTTAGTTAAACTTTTGATTAGTTATTTTGATTTGTCAATGTCGCCATATATTATATGGCATAAAGTAGTTGATTTAGAAATTAATAATGCACAAATACTGTTGGACCCCGAACTTTTCGTAGAAGATCAGAACTATTGAATGAGAAATTTTGGTGATTAGACACGAGTTAAGAGCTCATGAATGAAAGTTTTTGAATCAGGAAATGATAGACAAGAGTAAAGTAAGGATTGATAAAAGTGGAGAGATTCATGATTTGCTATGGTGTTTTGGTGCATAAAAGATTTTTGAAATAAAAAGAATTAAGG
>JANVCQ010000005.1:31048687-31064467 GCA_025531925.1 Erythroxylum plowmanianum | reverse complement strand
CTTCCGTTACCTTTATTTCAATTCGCTTGCATTTCCGTTGTTGTTTTGCCTCTCGTTCTGTTTGTTCCGCTTCTTTCACTTCCGTTTTTCGGTTGGGATCCGCATCGCTATAGAGAGATAGCCTAAATACTCTCATAAGAGGGTGACTATGTTGAGACTCGAACTCGATCCGGGAGTATTTAGGCTATCTCTCTATAGCGATCATGAGATCAAGGCACTTTGAAATTGTTTATTTCTCTAGTAGGTTCTGTCTCCGAATTTCATGGACACTAGGTTCAAGACTTAGGAGGCGTTTGGTTTGAGCACATGGTTGGCTATGGATATGGGTATAATAATAGAAGGGGATAGGAATGGGTATGAAAAATAAAAAAAATGATGTTTGGTTTGTAATTTGGGTTTCTGTATTAATACTAATAATATTGTTTGGTTTGTTGCATTAATGGGAATAAAAGATCATATAATACCATTTTTACCCTCAATAAAAATGAAAATAATTTTCCCTTCATATGTTTATTGGGATTTCAGATTAAAACGAGGGATTTCAAAAAATAAACCTAGAGGCGCAGAACAAAAAATTCCTTCGTTTATGAGACGCGATAAGGCAGGATGAGAGATCGTAAATAATTGAGAGGTGATAAGGAAGTAAAGAGGATGGTAGGGCAAAGGTTGGGGATAAAAGAGTAAAAAATAAACGTGATAAAAACTTAGATTGGAATAAAAACTCTATACCTACCCCTTGATGGGTTTAGTAGATTATCAAATTTAATGGAATAAATCCATTCCCTTATAATTGAAAACCCCAAAGTAAACATTATTTTTTATAATTATTCAATTCCTTCGTTCCGAAACCCTCAAACCAAACGTCCCCTTAGTTCACTTGATTGTTTGCCTATTTTTCTCCTAAAATATTACAGTTTATTTCTCAATTTTTGGACCAAGTGCGAGATTGTTAGTGTCCTCGTTTCAAAACTGGATTAATGCATACATTTTGTCTTTTTAGTTACTAACGTTATTGTTTGACCATTAGTCCTGAAATCTCGACTAATTCCTATTATTATTACCCATTAACGTTTCTTTAATTTTTTCATAACGTGATTTCCTCTTAGCTTGTATATAAGTCACGCATCCCTCCTCCGAGAGAACCACACATCTGCTCTGCCTTTCTTCTGCTATCATGCATCTTTTTATTTTCACCATACAACACAATCTCCTTCCACTAACAGACACTTTACACACAAATCTTCTTTTATATGTATTGTCACGCATATCTATTCTATTATGGTTTGATATGTTTTTATTAATTTTCCAAGACATATTCCTTTAGAGTGTACCGACATTGGTGGAGAAGGCAAGGTGTTAACCTTAAGGTTAGATCCGTTATCCTGTTGCACTGTAGAGGAAAAATTTATGACTTAAAGCCTGTTTGGTTCAGCTTTTGGAGGCTCCAAAAGCACTTTTAATCACCGCAAAAGCTATTTTAAGGAAAAAAATGAGTGTTTGTCTGTAAACTTTAAAAGCACTTTTAAAGTAGAAATAACTTTTTTAAAAGCTAAAATACAACTTTTTCAAAAGCTCAAATTTTGAGCTTTTCAGAAAAGCCCAAATTTTAGCTTTTTTCAGGTAGAACTTTTTCCGTCACTTACGTATATATTGAAAGTTTAAAAAGTCTGTTTTGTTTCTTTGGTTTTCTCAGTTTACAAAAATTCAATCTTCTCAAACACGCAGAACTCATCTTCTCAGTTTACATTTGGGGTTGCCTGATCTAGATTGGATCGCAAGGATCTCTCTCCCCACCGGAGAGGAGAGAGAGAAAGAGAGAGGGAGAGAGGGTGGTGAGGGTTTTGGTGTGAGAACTGCGTCTGGAGAATCTTTGGGTTTCTTAAGGAAAGAAACAGAACAAGGTTGGGCTTCTTTGGCTTTTTTATTTGCTTTCGGACTGTAAATATTATGAGCGTAGCTGTCTGGATTATAGCTTCTACTGTCTTCATTCAGTTGTGCTTTTGTTTGCTCTTCTTTTTGTCCTGTGCGGGTGCAAACAAAACTGGGTCGATTCTTACCTTAGAAAGAGTAGCTATTATCATACTCTTTTTTTGTTGATCAATTATGAACTCTTGTCTTTTTCATACCGACAACAGGTAATCAAGTTGTTTGTAGGAGCAAATAATTGATTCCTGATGATTATTTTGGTTTATGCTACCAGGTTCTAGTTCGGGAAATTGCTGCCTGTCATATCCAATTGGCTCTTAGGAGTTTGATGGTTTTGTTTGGGTTGTGATAGACTGTTACTGGTGTAAGCGGATCTTCATATACTCTTGTGGCATGGCGGGTATAGAGATTTGGAGATATGCTCATAGTCCTGTACATAAAGCCATTGCCACCAGAGATTATGCTAGTCTTAGGAAGATACTTGTGGGTCTTCCACGACTTTGTGATCCTGTTGAGATTCGGAATGAGGCAGCTTCTGTCACTGAAGAAGGGAAAGCTGATGCTATCTCTGCTGTGATTGATAGGCGTGATGTCCCTAATCGTGACACCCCTCTTCACTCGGCTGTCAAAATGGTCGACGAGACTACTGTTGAGATGCTTATGGTTGTTGGCTCAGATTGGAGCTTGCAGAACGAGCAGGGTTGGAATGCACTTCAAGAGGCAATTTGCAGTAAAGAAGAAGGAATGGCTTTGATCATTGTTAAACATTACCAGCCTTTGGCATGGGCAAAATGGTGTAGGCGATTGCCCCGCCTAGTGAGGACCATGTGAAGG
The DNA here is from genome assembly GCA_025531925.1 of Erythroxylum plowmanianum. NCBI lineage: Eukaryota > Viridiplantae > Streptophyta > Magnoliopsida > Malpighiales > Erythroxylaceae > Erythroxylum > Erythroxylum plowmanianum. Next base: position 31,061,707 of record JANVCQ010000005.1, on the reverse strand, counting down.
ATGAGGGACTTCTACATGGAGATCACTTTCCATTTTGAGAGTTCTGTAATACCTTTCATTTCAAGGATTGTTCCTTCTGATACATACAAAATTTGCAAAGGTCTATGATATGCACAATGTAGTTGTTAGTATCAAGTCCCGAAGGGTCCCAGGGGCTATGACTGATGATGAGTTCTTCTCATTATGTAATGAAAATGAAACAGAGTGAAGAGCTTAATGAAATTTTGACAGAAGAAGAACTCATATTAATTTTATTTTCTAATATAATATATTGTCCTTTATATATTGTTAGTATACTTTAAATATTATTTAGCATAAATAATTTTATTATAAAATAAAATATAGTTAAAATTAATAAAAGTGCTTTTTATTTTTATGTTGCCAAACAATCTACTGTATGAAATTTTTTTTAAAAAAATATTTTTTTAATTGACAATCAAACAGTTAACTGACTTTTTAGAAAAGCTCTTATCAGAAAAGCTCTACTGAAAAAAGTTCTACTAATATAAGTCCATCCAAACAGGCACTTAAGGGAGTAATTTTTCAAGACGTCTTGCTTTTAGATAAGTCGTTCTAATTTATTTTATTGTTTGCTTTCATACAAGTCATTCCAATTTATTTTATTGCCATTTTGCTAACTCTGACGTGTAGAATAAATATAATAAAGTCGCATCTTACGTGTGAAGCAACACGATTATAAAAAGAGAAAGAAATTATAACTAAGAATAAATAACGGACCTATAAAAAAACATATAATATCTTCAGTTATATTGAATATTAAACCATAAATCATCCTAGCCAAAAGTTGTCACACCTCACTCGTTGATTGGAGATGAATGTCGAACCTGATGTCACTGTAACGACCTTAAGCCGTAAAAGCCGTCAGTTCGTGCTGATAATCATCAAGCAACCATAGTTAACCAAGCATCAAACTCTCAAATCAACGGCAAAATCCTGCTTATAAGATTTAATTGTGTTGAACCAAGTGAACTCTAACTTAAAGAGTCCTGATAATAACAAAACTTTGGATCACCAAGGATAAAGTGTATATTTGTATTGGTTTGAGAGAAGAAAAATTGATGGAAGTCGAACAGACGAGCACTAATTCGAAAGAACAAAGTAGAGTTGAAGATATTGACGAAAATAGGAACAGGAAGACTTGCTGATCGGTTAATCCACAGTATTTTATCAATAAATATGAAATAGCTGAAGGCAGTCGATGTAGATAAGAGGAGCATTTACTTGAGAGTAGCTTAAGAGTGAAATTCAATTGAAGAGATGGAGGAAAGGTGAAAAAGTTGCACTCATGTGCCTTGAACAAGACTCACCTTAGCGATACCATGGCGGAGATTGTTTAGACGTTTGAGCTTATAAAACAGAAAAGGATTGCAACAGATTCCCACACCCGTGCCCCTATGTCTCTTGAATGATACTTCACAAAAATATGATGATTTCAAAGTAGCATGATAGCTGCAAAACATCAAAATCCTCTTAAATATGGATTTACATCGAGAAACACCATGTCTAATTGACGAAGATGAAGGTCAGCTCGAATGTGTGATTTTCAATTGATAATGTTCAATGACATAACCATACAGTCACATAATTCCACAAGAAAGTATAGGACCTACCAGTTACATAAACCAACGAAATATTGACGTATGATCATATGACCAACACTGCATTCAAGCACAAACTTTGATAAACCATTTAAGATAATTTACTTGAGAACGGTCGCCAATCCACTAGCAACCGAGTACTTCAGTGAAGGAGACACAGGAGCATTTCCCAAAAATACATCAAATAGAGCAAAACTGACATTTTTCGACTCAATTGTGGCATCTACTCCAGATGGTATTCCGGTTGATGAGACAGAAACCTGAAAGGTGATGAACCAAAGTAGGAGTTCAAGGAAAAGTTCTACAAATTCTTTATCACGGAATAATGTAGTCAAAACGTGTTAGTATATGTTGATCAATGTGGAAACACACCAGCATTTTTGATGGATCCAACCACGTCAAAAATATGAAAGTGCCTTTCCGAAGAGGTCGACCCTGGAATATATTATAGAATGTAGTCAAGGCAGATTCATCCCGTGGAGTGCGTTCTTTAATTCTTGGGGAGATAGCATCATTCAAGGCATCCCAGAATGTTTTACCATCAATGTCTCTCACAAGAACAATTTTCAATGATTTTTCTGAAGGAGCTGCGCTTAAGAGAAGATAAATGAGAAAAGTCACCAGGTCTTCCTCTTCAAAGCAAGTAATCTTGTACTACATTTATTTACCATGAAAAATTGAACTGAATGGAGCCGAATTCTCCTTGATCTCAGAAGCTGATTTCCCTCTCCATATTTCCAATGCGCTTAAGATGGATTCATTGATATATAGCCCTGCTGCATAGAGCTTCACGCCAATAATTGCGAAAACCTTTTCCCTGTACCCTGAAATTAATAATATAAACTGTACAATATTAGAGAACAGACATCAGATCACTGAAATCCAATGACTTCCCAAGACAGGGTATAATAGCATAGTTATCAATTGCATAATGACCAAAGAAGCCAGTTACTCACTTGATTGCTTAAAGTTATAGGAAACACATCAAGATCCAAAATAGCTATTGTCCTAGTTTAATCCCACACCTGGAAGTATCCTTTCCTTGTGATTGTTAAACCCACCTATTTGACAATTACTTGAAAGTACTGTAACATATAGGTAACAGCACCATTTTTGCCAACAATAATAGTTCTTTGTGATAAAATATTGAAAGTTAAAAGTGCATTTTGAACCTTACAATTTACAACAGAATACAACTTCAACCTTAATATTTTGAAGCGTTCAAATTGAATCATAACATTTTCAAAACATTCAGAACAGAGCATGGAAAATTTGACAGGATTAACTCCTCGTCAATTAAATGCTACATCAATATTTTGAAAACATTAGAAATCAATTTGAATGCTTCAAAATATTAAGGTCGGTTCTATATTCTACTGTAAGCTTTAAGGCTCAAAATACACTTTTAACTAAATATTAAATCTATCACCAAAAGATGGAGATCACAAATCACTAAGTGATTAACTGAGATTTTTAGAAAGAACATCCTGCCTACACTGCAGATCCAGTTTAGTTAGTAAGGATAGTATATATCCAGACCTCACTAAAAATAAACATGTATTGGAAAATTCCAACATGTGAAACAATAGGAAGTTGCCTCATAGACTTCTATGAAATATCAAAAGCACTCTACGTTCTCGAAATATAGCATTATTAAGTTCCTGTCTTGTTCACTGAGAATAAAAGGATGAGTTACATTGTTCAATAAAACAATGATGCTAAGGGAACTTACCAGTTCCAACCAATGACAATGAGCTTGAGCAACCCGGTAAACTCAGATTTGTAAAAAATTTCACTTTGGTTGAAGGTTCCTCCTTGTATTCTGCACTTTCAACTGCAGTCACAATTCAAGAACATAAAAGATTGTCAGTTTTTCTGTTTCTAATTATTCCTTCCATTAATCTCTAAACCAACATATTTAATAAAGTTTTCTATATATTTACAAGCTTAACATAAGTAGTTTGTTGAAAACAACAAATGATGGCAACATATTTAGAAGAACAAATAGGTAGACTTTTTCCTCATTCAAGTTTCCATAAGTAAATATTAACAAAAGTGAACTTTGGTTGTATCTACAACTTGAGTTCAGAAATTGCAAGCACATATAAATACTACTTGATACAACCAACTGGTATTTGAAAACCTTTATACTGCATTATTACACTAGTATGTCAGCTTGGTAGAATCACACAACTATATCAACCTTCAATCGAAACATGCTAAAAAATTCGTCAATGAACTTTGACAAATTCCATATTAGCTGAACACTGAGGAGAAACTCACTTACCAGACAAATATATAGATTTTGTCATTATGTCTTACTTCAGCTTATTTGTTACACCCACATGATTATGCATATTTACAGACATATGCATGATAGAGTAATTTCAAGATGTCCACATTCATTAAAACACACAGAATTAGCAGACGTTTTAGAGTTACTCATTTCATTTGTTGGTGTTGTCTCGCAAATGAATACTCATGTCTCAGGTGTTATATCTTGAACCATGCTCTACATATGTACCTTCAAGTTCGTGAAGTCATTTTCAATCATCTTCTTAGGTAAGGAGCAAGTTATAAACAACTTTGGAGCAGCTCCCATCTTTCTCTTCCTCCATTGCTATCTCCAACCATACCTGCAATGGAAGCCCCTTCGGCAGTCCCGACCCTAGAAACTGACAGCAATTCCTATACTACTACGGGTGATGAACCAATAGACAAACCCCAAATGCACAGGCCTCAGACTGATACACCTCCTAGCCCTGACCCAGAAGAGCCCATTCATCCCTACTCTCTTGTAGTTGAATCTGTCCAGATAGTTGCTGAATCCCCCCAAAGCACAGCACTAGATGAAAAAATGGATAAACAGGAGACTTGCTAGACACAGCTACAATGACATCTTTCACAATGTAATATGAAGGAAATCCCAGCAGAGCAAGGGTAAAGGCTCCAAAAACACTTTTTTACAATATGTCTATTCTAACTTGGAATGTTGGAGGAATAAATTGTCCCTCCAAGCTTGCAGCCTTACGAGATTTTGTCACAAGAGAAAGCCCTCTCATAGTTACTCTTCTTGAAACAAAAATCCGAGTGGAGAACCTTGACAAATTAAGCATTTTGGGCCCTTGTTCGAAAATACTCACCAATCACTCCCACCATGCCTTTGGACGAATCATTATGTGCTATAGATTTGCATAAATCCAATTGGATATACCAGAAGCCAACGAACAAGCCATGCATCTGAATGCCACCTTCTTGAAGGAACACACTGATATCAATATCTCCTTCATCTATGCAAGTAATTTTGGTTTTCAACGAAAAGTTTTATGTAGTAATCTAAAGCATATCAGCAACTCTATCACTAAGCCTTGGTTAATCAGTGGAGAATTTAAATCTACACTATATGCGTCAGAAACTCAAGGCCACTCAAACCTCAGGAATTTTACACCAGATTTAAAGGATTGTGTTGAATACAATGGGGTGACAGACCTCAAACATGTGGGACATCTCTACACTTGGTCAAACAAACAAAGTTCAAATTGGTTCACCAAAAGAAGCTCAATCTAGCTCTAGTAAATGCCCTTTGGCTGCACCATTTTCCTCAATATTGCTACTTTCAATGATCCACTATTTTCAGACCACACCCCAATTACTGTAGAGCATCTGTTCCAACAATGTACACAACATCACCAATTCAAGTTCAACAACTTCCTTGTTCATGAACCAGGTTTCCACGAAGCTTGTAGGTAAGGGGTAGAATCTTTTGTGACATGGACAAGACAATTTGCTTGCATAGAAAAGTTAAAAATCATCAAAATCGAGCTCAAGGCGTTGAACAACTCGAAAGGGCCTACAGCTTCCCCTATTACCTCCACAAGAATTGAGCTCAAAAACATACAAAGCAAGCTTGCCACTCAACCTTTCGATCAAACTCTGCTGGATAAGGAAAAAAAAAATGCTCTTTCTAAATACTTACAGGCAGTTTAAAACCACTATTCTCTTCTTCAACAGAGAGCTCGAGTTAGCTGGCTCAAAGATGGGCACAGATGCACCAACTTCTTCTTCAACACAATCCTAGCTAGACAAAATCATAACAAGATATACTCAATCACATCTACTAATGGGATCCTTTTACAATGAACCTCCAGACATTTAACAAGAAGCTGTCAAATTTTTCACCTCCCTACTTGGCATTACTAGCCCATCCTTTATATCTGTGGCCGATTTGCACAAGCTAACTTGCCCCAAATAACCCCACTAGACCTTGCAAACCTAACCAAACCTGTTGAGGATGATGAAATTGGGAAGATGGTTTTTGGTATGAACTCTAAGAAAGCCCCAGGGCTAGATGGCTTAAACGGCTTTTTCTTCCAGAATTCTTGGAACACCATCAGCAACTTTGTCAAAAATGCAGTCCATGAATTCTTCTCCAATGGTGTTCTACTAAAGGAAATCATCGTACCTTCTTATGTTTGATTCCCAAAGGCCCCAGCCCTTCAACTTTTTGGGATTATAGGCCGATCTCCTGCACTAACTTCCTCTACAAAATTATATCTAAGATACTAGCCAACCGGTTGAAGACAGCCATTCCTTTGATAAATGACAACCAAGGTACTTTTCTGAAGGACAAACACATCGGGGATAATGTCCTTGTACAAGAATTATTAAAGGGATACTCTAGAACACATGGGCCTCCTACTTGCACCATGAAGATCGATTTTCACAAGGCTTTCAACAGTATAAGTTGGGATTTCTTATGGCGCATGCTCACTGCTTATGGCTTTCCAAGAAAATTCATCACATGGATTCGTAGGTGCATCTCATTTGCATCCCTATCGGTGCTGATCAATGACAGTCCCACTAAGTACTTTAAAACGAATCGTGGCCTCAGACAGGGAGATCCCCCATCCCCCTATTTGTTTATCCTATGCATGGAGATCTTTAATACCGTTATCAAGCATGAAGTGCAAAACAACCCAAATTTCAGCTAATCATACCAAATGCAGAAAGATAGAACTAACTAATCTCTATTTTGCAGACGATTTGCTTTTATTTTGTAGGGCAAACAGGGCTTCCATTCTCACATATAGGAGGGCTCTTGATACCTTCAAACACTATTCGGGGTTGAAGATCAATATACATAAAAGCCATTTCATCCTCTCCAAAACTGTTGGCAACTTGGAACCTCACTTTGCTGCTACAATGGGCATGCAAAATATATGTCCTCCCATCTTGTACGTTGGCCTACCATTCTCTACAAAGTGTCTTAACTACCTGGGCTGTCACCCTCTAATAGAAAAAATCAAAACATGAGTTCAATCATGGGTGAACAAATCTTTATCCTACACAGGTAGAGTGCAACTCATTCAATATGTTCTCAATTCCATGCATATATATTGGAGCTCCCATATATTTCTCTCACAAAGCATCAACAAATCAATTGAAAGAATCCTCAAGAACTTCTTATAGAGTCATCCAAATGGCAACCCAGGATCTACAAAGGTCAAATGATCTGACTTATGTTTACCAAAGGAAGAAGGTGGTCTCAACATATGCTCTATTAAAACCACCAATCATGTATTACTTGTCAAGAGGTTATGATGGATTCTGACGGACAAAAATCGTTTTGGTTCAGATGGTTGCACTCTTATTTCCTCAAAGGCAAAAGTATCTAGGTCGTCAAGAAAAATCCCTTGAATTCACACTTCCGTAATCGGCTCCTACAACTACGAGACATGGTTAAGCAAGATATGACATGCAAAATTGGCAACGGTGAACTAATAACCTTTTGTTATGATAATTAGTTGGGCCAGGGATAGTTAATCAACTCTTTACATTAATTAGGAACCCATATACTCCCTCTACACACCAGGTTAAGCCACTTGATACAAAGTAACTCCTGGAATTTCCCGTTGCGATTGAGACATCTCCAACCTAGCAACCCCCCCCCCCCCCCCAACCTGGACGAGCCTAATATTTTTCTCTGCAAGGACAAACCAGTCCACAACATCACAAACAAGGATGTCACAAAGTTGTTACGGGGTAGAAGCTCTAAAGTGATTTAAGATTGTTTGGTGTACGGTTTTAACTCCACAACTTTCCTTCATCCTCTGGCTAGCAGTTAAAACTAAACTGAGCACCATAGATCACATGACCTTCCTACAGGTTAATAAAACTTGTCCAATGTGCTTGACACAGGAGAAAACAAGAAACCATCTCTTTTTCAAATGCTCTTTCAACAAGGATATATGGAACTATATCACCATGAAATGTCAATGGCTCAATTCGAGAGAATCACTTCCCGACATCCTTTTACATCCATCAACTAAGAATGCATCCAGGGGAGCAGATTAGTTAATAGACCGCGTTGTTCTAGCCCTTTGTGTCCACAGCTTATGGCATGAAAGAAATCTTAGACGATTCGCCAACATAAGTTCTTCCAAAGAAACGTTGAAATCCACGATCCTCCATGAAGTTAGGGCACATATTTTGCTGTAGAACCTGACTCACAACAATAGCTCAAATATCCTAGCATCTTTGCACCTCTAACGACTAAGCTATCCTCATCTTAAATATTCTAGGTTTTTGTTCTTAATATATACTTGGTATACCAAGGCTCTCAAGGGTACTCCCCTATGGATTTTTTCTCTTTTGTAAAACTCTTGCCTCCTATTTATTAATTTCATTTTTCTTTTTTCGAAAAAAAAGTTGTAAACAACTTATGAGTATACATAAACAAGATCTTTGTATCTTATTAACATAAAAATTCACTTAAGCCGTAAACATTATGACCATACTGCTCAACAAAGACCTATCTGAATATGCAAACCTCTCCATATGAAGCACAACTGTGACATTTACAATTTCAAGTATCTCAAGTTTGGGATTCTTTAATCCCATAATTTACCACCAATTTTATAGCACTCTTCTATTTCACAGCATATTAGAAAGGTACAAACAGTTTCTCTATTAAAAGAAGGCATTCCATCAAATGACTGTGAGGCGCAACATCTAGAATTGCCATACGACCATCTTCAAGAGTTTAAAACGAAGAGAATGAATAGATCACACTTTGCTCATCGTATAATACCCAGTCATATGTAACAACGCGATAACCAACTTCCTCTGCAGGTTCACTCGAAAATAAACATAAAAACTAAAAAAAATGGATGAGAGGCATTTCCATGCATGAAAGGCAAGATGTTGGAAACCAAGAACCAAATGCAGGAATTCAAAGGGAACTTATGAGATTAACCTGAAGAAGAAGCTTTTAAGGAGGAGAAAACGGTGGGCGCTGTGTTATACTTGTGGACTGAGAAAAGGGGAGGGGGTTGGGATAAGAGCGACAAAGGGTAGATTTTTGAGGAGGCTACAACTGGGTTTGAAGACTTTGTTGGTAAATTGGTAGAAAGGGGATTCAATGTGCAGGTGGTAGACCACGTTGACATTGGTGAGGAAACTATGGTTAACATGATGGAAGTGAGCAGTGCAGTAGAATCTAAGGGCAGTGGCTTCAGCTTTAGTTAGACTAGTTAAGTAATTATCTGATGAAGAAAAGCCAATGCCAAGGATCTAAATGTAGCACGATGCTGATGGGGGCCTTTGTGGTGACAACTACTTCCAGTTATTGCTGCGGTAAACCAGAGACGAGAGAAATGGAAGGCTACGTAATACACTAGCAAGTAAACATACTATTTTATGTAATAAACTCTTTTATGTGGTGTTGGACTTCGCTTCTTAAACATATTTCTATATACAGTATATATCATTTGCTACCTAAGTGTTGACCATCAAAATTTGGGCTTGCTTTTTAAATTTGCAGTCCTAAGACAAAACATATATCTTCTTATTGACCATAAGTCCATCTTTTATGAGCTATGGGTTGCTTTATTCTAGGAAGTCTTGCTTTCTAATTCTATCGCTTGTCAAAGATCTGTTGTCTTTTAATAAGCACTTTCAGGTTTCGAGAACTTGTCTTGACAAGGCATGTATTTTGCGGAATCTATCCATTTGTTTTAGCTTGCAACTTGAATGGCGAAGTATGTGGTGCAATGCAAGGTTTGTGATGAAGCAGAAAATTTGAGGTAATCAAGAGACCGGAGTTTTTTGGTGTCCGAGCAAATTTATCTAGTATCACCAGCGGACACCTTGAGGTTTGCTCGTCCTTCTAGTAAATAACACTTATGTTAAGTTAGGAGCATTGAAATGATAAAAAATATTTAAATTTAACTTTTTATTTTAGCCTATTTTTTAATTATTATCTTACCATATTTTATCTCTTATTATTAACAACTTTTGAGACTTACCTTTTCATTGATTATTTTTGAGACTTACCATATTTTACCTTGTTTTTCTTGAAAGTCTTTTTATTATTTTTGAACCTTGATGGACTTACATTTAATTGATTGCTTGAAACTTAGAATATTTAGACACAGTTTTTCTACTAGTTAAGAGTAAGGATATATATTATTGAATCTCTCTAGACTCTAAGCGTTAGCGAAATTTTAACTAGGTTATTATTGTTGTCTTAAAACTTGGATTATATTGAAAAATTTTTAAAAAGTCTAATATTTCTTTGATTGTTGGTATATGTTGACTGTTAACATGTTTCTTCTCAAATGTTTATTGTTATAATTTCATATTCTCTCAAAATTTGCTCGAAATTTTTCCAAAAATAATAATATATGTTGTGAGCATAGTAAATGAAAACGTGTTGGAGTTATTGAACTAATAGAATTATGATGTGAAAAACCTATGTTGTGAAGAATTAAGTTTCATGTAATTTTGTTTAAGTAAATTTTCATCAATATTGTTATCCCTATCATACCTTTACCTAAGCCTTGTTAAAATCTTGTAACAAGACTTTTTGATTTTTGTTTCTAGTTTACTTATAAAATGTGGAGATATGATTTTATTACAAGCTTATGGTTAATAATCCTTCTATGTTGATTTGAGTGTTCCTATACTTTTAAATACTTTCAGTGCATTAAGTGAATCCTTGGTGAGGGTTTGAAAATTTATGCTTTTGATTTCAAAAATATCATTTATGTGATTGTTATTAATAATGAATTATAAAGTTTGGTTCTAGGATGACTTGAATCTAATTGTATGTTAATTTGATTAATATGACATGATAATTTAGGGTATGGATGGATAAGTTGAGGTTAATAAGGGATAAATTTGATGATTTCAATTATGATTTGCTTGAAGACAAGTAAAAGTTTAAATGCGGGTATATTTGATAAACGATTAATTAACTATATTTTATAACCATATTTAGTGTGTTTTGCTTGTTAGTTGAGAGTTTTATGGTATTTTTGTACTTATTTTACTTCAAGTCTGTTTTTAGGTAATTAATGCCCTTATAGACCAAAAAGAGAAGAATTTAGGTAAAATTGAGAAATAAAATGGAAGACTTAAAGCAACTTTGGAGATACACAGCCGTGTTTAGGGATCGTGTAAGCTTTTGTTTGACATACATGTTCATATATATAGCCTGTGAAAGTTTTTATAATTGCGTAAAGCCATGATTTAGAGGGGATTTTGAAATAAACAGTCATGTAAGTGCTTGTGTATATTCCAAAAATCCTAGTTTCTTACTTTAAAAGGAAATTATGAAGGCTAGAAAAAAAGACGAATGCAATTCGAGTTAGATTAGACACCAAACAAAGGGTAGAAGAAGTAGTTTTAAACCTAACACAAGGAAAATATGAAGATTACTTTAAGAGATCTAATAGAGACCAACCTTTCATTTAAGTTTCAAAGAGATTTTATTAGAGATAAATTGGATATATAGATTATGGAATCTTTTATTTCTAATTATCCTTCTGAATACTTGATGTTTGATTTTTTTTTCTATATTTAGTAACTAATTTGCTTAATTCTTAGGTGTCATGAACCCTAAATTGGATGGATAGAGTAATATCGTCTTTTACTCAATACAATTTAATGGATTGATTTATTGTAATTCAATTATGATAGGCCCCTATCCTAAAACAATTACATGACCTACCCGACATTCGACGATGGCCCTCCAGTCGATATCTTATCTAACTGGAAAGTTTCTGTGGAGCTAAGCCTGCCTTTTTATTGAAAAGCTTTAATTCAACATAAGAAGATATAAGTAGTCAAGTTTTTTTAATTTTTTTATTAAAAATTTTGGTAGCACAACAACCATATTTTGACATCCCCAAAATTTTCAAAATCCTTATAAAAATTTAAAACACTTCTATAATCACAACAAAATCCCCACTACAAATTTTGGACTTCAAGTCCACTTAAAAGCAATGTCAACAATCACTTTAATAAGCTTTGAAAAAACAAAAACATACTTATGCATTTCATTTAAAAAAATTTACATACATCCATTCTTTACACAAATGTACATTCTAAAAAATGTTCAAAGATATGCAATATTTTCCAAAAATATTCACAAGGCAAAAATGCATACACAACAACACATGACGATGCGAACTACTCGAGAGGTGGAGTCCCTACTATTGAAGTCCCTAAGCGTGCACCTGGGAGGTTTTATTTTGAAAACAAAAAGTATAGTGTGAGCTAAACTAGCTCAGTGAGGGTGAACATTTCTATGCAAACCATATTTAACAATTTAAACCTTCATAAAATAAATTCATTGAAAATAAAAATTTATATTCAATGAAAGAAAAGGTTCGAGGTTTTACAATTACCTCCTTATACAAATTTCTTCCTTGAAATTTAACTAAGCATATATGATGTGTTTTGGCCTAATGTTTGCGCTGTTGTTTTGTTGCTTTCCTTTTTTGACCGTGTGTTGTTGTTTCCTTCATCCCAGTTGCAGGTGTGTTGTAACATCCCATCACCGATGGGAAGGGTAATTTGGTCAATTGGGACGGGTTAGAAATGTTTAAATTTATCTCGGCATGCACATGCATCTTATAGCCTCTATATTTATATGAATGATAATTTTTGCACATGCACATGGTTGTACATGCATTCATGATACTTCTCGACATAAGAGTCTACATGTGATCTTTTGTGAAAAATGTGATGTTTGTGTTTGAAAAATTGATTTGGAGTGTGTTTTTCATTTTTAGAGGATTTTGGGAATTTTTTTAGAATTTTCGGGGAAACTTTCCGGACCGGAAAAATTGTCAAGTGGCAGACAGATTGGATTTTCGGTACTAAAAAAGAATGTCCAATGGCACTGAAAAAAATTGGATACATGATTTTAGGAATTTTTGTTATGAGCCATTGGAATTTGGAGTAGAAATTTCATCATTTTTGCAAACTGATCGGTAGAATGCAGAAAATCGGGACAAGTGGCAAGTGACACATGTCACTTGCCTACTTAGTCTTTAACTTGGGTTTTATATTATTAACCTAAGCAATTCTCGATGCTTCATTTAGGAAGAGGTAA
>JANVCQ010000005.1:31031675-31048587 GCA_025531925.1 Erythroxylum plowmanianum | reverse complement strand
TATACACTTATGATTGTACAACTTGTGATATATGTGTATGTTAATTGTTATAGAGGAGCAACTGGAACGTCAACCCATAGACGTTGCCAGGACTTCCAGGCACTAGCTTCGGAAACAGTTGGTGAGTAACCTGGACGGTTTCTCTCAATTATTGTTTGCTTATGATTATGTATTGAATAATGATTGAATGTGATTTGATTGTGGATTCCGGACAGAAGGTCCGATGATTGTGTAATGGGGGGTTGCAATTTTGAAGTGTTGCTTGAATGTGAATGTGAGACCTATGTGCTTATAATGTGATTGATTGTGTTACATGCATTCCATTCATGAATGTATAATCAGATAATGACAGTTGTGACCAGAGTAGCCACCGATTAGAGCTTAAAGCTCAACGAGTAAAATTGAGTTTCGAGCTCAACAGTGATTTAGAGCCTTAGGTTTAATGTTTAATGAGCCCTATATGGGATAGTTCAGGCACTCGGTCACAATAACGTAATAATTGGAAAAGTAACTCATGAGCATTTCATATGCATATTGTTAAATATGTTTGATTGAGTGAAATGCAAAATTTCTTATGCTTAAGTAAAAGTGTGTTACTTATGAAAAATGCAAAATTGTGGAATAATTGTGATATGAATTGATGTGTTGCACGAATTGAGTGAACCATCGTTGATGGTTACCTCATTGAGTTCGCAAAATTCACCAAAATTGCAACATTATATTTTCAGGACCGAGAGACGAATCCTAACTATTGAGAGGCTCTCCCAGCCGTGTAGATTGTGTCTGGCAAGAGCAGTCATGGCTCAAAGGTCAGTCAGCTGGAATTTTTGGATGGCTTAGATAGATTTGATATATTTTCCTCTTTCATGTAGTATTTTTGTACTAGGTTTTTGAATGATGTACAGGTAATAAGGGATGAAAGACATGTAGACTTTTGATTTTGATGGAATGAAATGAGGAAAAAGTTGGTTTCAAAAATATTGTAGTTTTTTTATTGATGCTTTATAGGTGAATAATGATATGATGCCATGTGAAGTGAATGTAGTGATCGAACGTAGCTCGCCCTTATCGTAGGATATGTACCGAAATGACCTCCGGACGTCCCGGTGTGTACCTTGCGGTAAGAGGACGCTACAGGTTTGTTCAGGACCAACTACTTTTTTGGAGTCATTTTCTAGCTTGGGTGGAATCCTCCTTTAATACTGGATTTCATTCCTCCATTGGTACCACACCTTTTAAATTAGTCTATGGTAGGGATCTTCCTACTATTTCTCCATTTGTAAAAGGTGAAACCAGAATTACTGAACTTGAAGAACAGCTTCTTGCTCATGATGATATGCTAAAACTCCTCAAAGAACACCTAGTGAAGGCTCCAACTAGAATTAATCTTTCAGATTGGTGATTCAGTTTTTCTCCGTCTCCAACCATACCAGCAAAAGTCATTGGCCAGAAAAAGAAATGAAAAGCTATCTCTGGGGTTTTTTAGCCCCTATAAGGTCATTTGGCGAGTGGGACCAGTCGCGTATGAGCTGGAATTACCACCATCATCCAAGGTACACCCCATTTTTCATGTCTCACTGTTGAAACCAGCATATGAGCAATCTGCAGCCACACCACTAGCATCTTTCTTATTAATGACGACTGGGAACTTGTGCTACAACCTGAAAAATTTCTTGCTCACAGATGAGCACAAATAATCGGACATTCCCACCTAGAACTATTAGTTAAATGGGTTGAGCGTCCTTGAAAGAACCTAGTTGGGAAAGCTATGATCTTATCAAGGAACAATTTCCTTCTTTCTTCCTTGAGGACAAGGCAAATTTTCAGGAGGGATGCATTGATACGAGACCTCCACCTCCGCTGCTTAAAAGTTATTTTAGGAGGAAATTCAGAAAAGCACTTGAGGATCATATGCGCCAAGAGTTAGTCAACCAGTAGCTTGATTCCAGCACACATCCAGTAGTCACATCCCATTATTTTAGCTATTCTGTTATTTTATCGTTTGACCTTATTTATTATTTATTATCTTGTATTGTTTATGTATAGCGAATTCTTAGGAATCTGTTAGGAGTCTAGCATTATAAATATCTGATATAGAACAAGTCAGTAGCTTGAATTATTAACTTATTTGTATTGGAGTTTAGTCCCTCCATATAGACTGCCTTGGGAGTTTAAAATCTTTGCTCTCAGATTTATCAGTAAAAATTCATACTATTAAATATTTCTATTTTCTTCTTTTGGTCTCTATCAAGAAGTCACCTCCCTTGTTGGAGGAAAGTACCTTGTATCCTTCCTTACCTTCCACCCTAAGCTTTTACTTTAAGGACAAGCTTTTTTTTCATTACTCGAATTGTCACACCCTCCACCTATATTCGATGCAGGAGTCTCGTCCTGATAAATCAGGTTAAATTTCGCGTTTACATAATCTCATGAGTGGTTTAAAAAGGATCCAAATGGAGATCCTTTTCGAGTGAGTCCTAGATTTTGTAAGGCGGCTCAAGTTTTTAACATAACATTTTTTTAATAACCACGAAGATCTAAACAAATAAATTAAATAGAGAAAATAACATCTTGTTTTAGATCTTTTGGGTTTGATGATCTAATGTTCTTTTGAACCAAATCATTTTCTTAGAATACACGGCCTTTTACATGTTCTTTAACGTAAATATCACAGTTTGAAAATTTGACACCCAATTGTTAACAGCAAAAGACTATACTCCTCCAAAAAATTTTTAGAAGCTTTGATTTCTCTAAAATTCTTGCCATTTTGTTGATTATCTCTTAATGTGGTCCGATTATTCGGACTTCCACGTCAGCATACTGCTGCAATTAGGGCTTTATGAAAAACTCCACTCCACTAAATATTTGGAAAGAAACTACTAGACCTCCTTTCTTCACGATGCTGTCGTAGTCATAATTACGTCACAGAACGGTGCAATAATTGATTCAAAGAGTCACATTCGAAGCTACCATTACAAAGAGGAAACACGCCTTTATTTGGCACTCTCTCCCGACTAATATCAAATGGTTAGCAAGCCAAACTTGAAAGGGATAAAGCATGCTTAAAAAGGCGCATAATCCACCTGAATTCGAACTTTATTCTTTCTTTTTGTTTAACTATTAAACCACATAAGAAGCAGAAAATATGCATCCACAAGTAATCAATCCTACCCGCTAAATGTTTAGTCCAGTATGTCAGATTAAGCATATGAAACAGCTACCTACATCACTGTGTAATATATGAATTACCAAATAATTAAAAGAACCTCACAAGCTTAATTTTCCTGGGTAATCAGCTGCTTATGAACAAAATGAAACAACTTAACTGATGAGGCATTTATGACACTGGTCAACATTGTTCTACAATTACAAAACTCATGGTAGCGCTGACTTGCGAGGAAAAGCTTAATGATACTTCAATCACCGAAACAATTTCTAAAAGGTACATGTTGGCATATCCAATTTGATAACAAAGAAGTATCAATTTCACGTGTAAGTATTAACTGGCAGCTGTGTTGCAAGTATTGATACCATCCCTGCAGTCATTGGTAAGATCATTGAATGTCTCCACCTGCTTTTTCCCTCTCAGGAAGACTTCAGTATCAACGGAGATCCTCATATAACCATCGAATTCAACTGGAATTCCTTTGTTTAGTTTTGTTGTCTCTGAGTACCACTCACTATTCTCATCCCAAAGATACTTGTATTCGTCAAGAAAATGAGTAGTATACTTATCTTTTAAAGGATCAAAGAAGGATGTGTCAGGTTCATTCGTTGCAATGTAGACATTCCTACCATCTTCAATCTTGTCAGCCAAGGTTGTAAGAAGCACATCAGGCGAAGTATCTGTGGCAAGATTGGGCCAAAGATCTTTGTTCCTTGCTTTCTGCCCTCTCTCAACATGAACTGCATCATAATCCCAATTTAATCTTGAAGCAATTGCTGACACAATATCCATTAACCTCCTAGATTTCCATATTAAATGCCATGGCCTTTGTACGACAGACTCTGTCTCTCCCTCACAAACTCTATACCAGTAGTTATCAGGTTCAACAGATCCAAACTTCCTCATAATTAAAGTATCTTTCACCTCCAAAAGCTTCATAGGTATCACTCTAAAGTCCTCTACAAGATGAAGACTCAATCCATCCTTCTTCTGCCATTTATTCCAATCATCCCAAAACTGAGCTTGGTCCAACACAGATGCTGCTTCGTTCAAGTGCTCAAAATCAAAATAAAACCTGAAATCCTTCCCCTCTTCATCCTGATTCAAAGAACTATACATTGAATTTAAACAAATAGTCAAATCCATAATCAGTGTTCTATTCAGGTACTGCGCTTCACCTAGTGCACACAAGAAACTCCACAAGTAGTGATTCATACTCTTACATCTATCACCACCGCCACTATAAATCAAATATCTCCCCCTGCTAAATGACTTTTCCGACTCAACCACTGGAAGTGAATCATTAACGGCTTCTCCAACAACAGGCAACAATGACAATCCTGCATCTTGCTTTGTAGCTGTTTTCTCAAATCCGGCTCTCTCATTCTTCTTCTTCCTCTTCCTTGCATTGATACCTGAATGGTACTCCCCAATACGTTCAACGCTAATGGTACAATTCTCTGACCTAGATATGACAAAGCGCCTATAGTCCTTATAAAATGCAGCAGTCTTCCCCTCCTTAGGCCTAAACCGCCATGCCATATCACAAGTGCTAACTTCAGCCCCAGGAACTGCTTTTCCAAACCGATAAAAATGTATGTCCTTGAAGTACTCAATTGCCTTTCTCATCATCAAATGAAACACTTCTGGGTCCTTGCAATCAATAGGGCCTTCACAATTCTCCGTATTCATTTCTGGGGTACTACCACTTTGATCACCACTGTTATCACTTGATTTGTCCACATCAGTAATATTGATAAACGTAGCAAAAGCCGTCTGGTTAGCGGCCATGAAGTCCTCTCCAGTTTTCACCACAGTGTTATCCGAAATGAAAGTGGCATTGGAGGTAGATGTGAGGAATGTGGTTATTTTTGTTGAAGGGTGAAACAGTGGGTCCTCAGGTTCATATGTAGCCGCAATAATAGTGAAAATTAGGACTCCCAACACAAACAATGTGAAGCAAAGATTGCCAATCACAGCTAGTGCATTTTGACCTAGATTTTCAGGTCTAAAACTTCCAGCTCTGGACAGCCTAGAACGACCTAACATTCTCGTCCTTGTAGCGAATGAACCACAATACTCTAAAAAGTTAAACGGAAACCTATAAGCCATTAAAAGAAAAATCAAATGACCCAGATGGCCAAAATGCAGGAACCAACTAACAGATCGAAGGCGTTTTGGATCTAGAAATGAAACGGGCATACAGATCCTTATCCTTTAAAGAACAAGACTTAATGAACCAAACTACCAGATCACAGCAGGAAAAGATTTGTAAGAGATACGATAAATAAAGACATAGTGAAGACAAAAGATGCTAAAATGCGCTCACCTTCAAGTTGAAATATATGGAATCAAGCAAACCCAGCCAGGAGGGAGAAGGGGTAAGCTGCGTTGCCGAACGAGGGTTGAGTGGGTAAAGGCAGTGATGTGAATGACTGATCGTGAAGTCAAAGGATAGCTTTGTGCGGTGATTGATCATATGAATCCTGATGGAAGTAAAAAGATATGAAGCGTGCTTGTGATGTTTCCACGTGGAAGACTACGGACCGCAGTGATTGGTCTAACAGTCTGTATGCGTAGGTGACTTAGAGGTAGTGACTGTGAGGCACCGACAAAGAATGTTGCGTTAGGAAAATAGAAAGAGAAATATAACAATGAATGGAAGCTTCGGGAGCAAAGCAAAGGCTCATGCGTCTCTTTTAGACAGATGATACATATGAATAATTTTTCAATATCCTTGCCTTGGCAAATGTATATATTATGCGAATGGGTGTTTTTAGTTTTTACATGCATTGGTTTCTCCGTGAGGAAGAGGGATTAGTGTTCATGAAAAACAACTTTTAAACAGGAACATTAATTGTTCAAATCTAACTTATTTTCTTTTGTCTTCTGATTCATGTAAGTCCACCAGAAACATCAATTATATACCAATCCGACATGCGGTCATCTACCTACAAGATTTTTTACTAATAAACTTGCCGCGTAAGCTTCCATGGCCCAAATGTTTCAAAGTATTGCTTACTTTTATACGCCGACGCATCTGGTTTGATTTAATCCGCGTATTGCATTATTTGGTAATCGATTATAACCATATTTAGCGATTAGCAGATTACAGTAATTATTAGTTTATTTTATTAGTGATTAGTTAATAGCAAATTATATGAACTGATTTGACTAGTGGGTAACATAAATTGCTTATTATAGATATTTAATAAAATTAATTGTTTATATGTAGCATAACTTATAAGGACATAACTTAAAAAAAGATTCATAAGGATATGAGCATTATATTTTAATACTTCTTTGAATATTTTCATAAAATTTAAATTTTAGATATTTAATTTTACAAAAATTAAGTTTATAAATTTATTAAAAAATATAAAACATATAATAACAATAACAATAACAACAACAACAACAACAACAACAACAATAATAATAATAATAATTTCTTTTTTCTCCTTTCTCAATCTTAAAGCAATGATAGATACTTAACAATGACCCAAGATTAATAATTATTGCAAAAAAAGAAAGCTTCACCAATAATTACATGAAAGTTGCATGCAGCGTATAAGATTGGGAAGAGACAACGACGGGAAAAAAAGAAGCTTTGTTGCTGTCTGTGGGTATTCTTTAGAGTGCACAATCTGTCATTTTTTATTAGTTGAAGGCCAAATGCTGGTCCTCCTGAGATTTTTAAAATCAGGTGATTGGATTCAATTAGCCAACTCAATTAACTAATTACCAAATACAATGGTCAGTTATTTAACATGGTCAACTAGCTAATTTTTGGTTGATAAATTATTCACCAAACAAGACCTATATCAATGATTAGCTAACAGCTGATTATATCAGCTAATTTGACCATCGAATAATATGAGTTACTTATTAAAGATGTTTGGTAAAATTAACTGTTTAATATTGGTTGTTTAAATATAAAATGGCTTATGAGAGACTGATTTAGAAAAAAAGAATTCATATGGCTATGATTAGATATTTATTACAAAAATTAAGTTTTTAACTCTAATAAAAAATATAGAACATTTTTTTAAAAAATTCACTGTAGCATTTTAAATTTTGTAACAAAAAACTTATTTTATTAGTAAAA
Source organism: Erythroxylum plowmanianum (assembly GCA_025531925.1). Taxonomy (NCBI): domain Eukaryota; kingdom Viridiplantae; phylum Streptophyta; class Magnoliopsida; order Malpighiales; family Erythroxylaceae; genus Erythroxylum; species Erythroxylum plowmanianum. The sequence goes on along the minus strand of JANVCQ010000005.1, from coordinate 31,041,313 downwards.
AAAATACTCCAAAGTTTTGTAACTAAAAAATGTATTTCATTGTAAAAATTCTTCGTTCCGGATAAATAGTTTATTCTTATTCAGTTTAATTGCAAAAATTAATTTAACTTGTTGATAATATATTTATTAACTTTAAACCTTCTTTGTATTCTAAATCCAAAGGAATCTGCTTCGTCTCTCTCCTGTTGTAATATGATTTCTTAGAAAATAAATCTACAGAAAGTAAAGATATTCACATGTTTAGATACTTATAAGAATTCTAATAGAAAAATTGGGTGAATTCTTATTATAGTGTTTGATATGTAATAGTATTTTATAGAATGTAACTTACTTTTAACTTATGTTTCCAATTATATCCCTATGAACAAAATAAAAATTGAAATCATTAAATAAGGAAAAATATGACAATCTATTGAAATCATTAATAAGGAAAAATATGAATTTGAAGATTATCGATTGAAACTTCTAAGCAAAAATATTCAAAATTCAAATACCAACCTGGTTCAGTCTGATTCTGTTGGGGTTGGACGTCGCTGTTTGAGTCCATGATCTCGATTAGCTTCAACCGGGAGAAACCTGCAAAGACAATAAAGGCACTTCGGGAGTGGATCGCCGGATTGCCCTCCGATGGTTAAGTCAATTTACTGCGCTAGGTTTTATGTCTAATAACAGTGGTTATCAGAATTATTAGAGACGTACCTGCATCGTGAGGAGATAATGAACTTATATAGTAAGTACTTGACGTGTTTTATCCAACATTAACTAGTTCTGTTGTGTTTTAACTCAACATCTTGAGAATGGGCCGATCGGTCCACACGTCATCCTAGAGTTGGACCTGGACCTAACACGACCGACCCTACCAGTACTAATTAAGTTTCAGCCGTCTCATATCTTAAAATAGAAACTTAATTGAACATAAGCTATGAATTTCTATTAATGCTTGTCAATGTACACAATATCTAATCGGTAACTCATCAGCTGAACATAATTTTGTGTATACATATACAATATCGGTTGAATGTTCTATCTTTTAAGAGGAAGGTTGACCGTACTGTGTACATTGAATATCGCACAAAACATGGTACTTTTTAACGTATACAAAGTTGTAGATTGAATATCGTTCTCTTTCTTTAAATGATCATGCCGGATTTTGGTAAATGTAAACTTATTGGAATGAGCATCGACTGAGGTCATTAGATCAATCGTCGTTGTCTTCCTATATCAAACATCTTTTCGCTTATCTTTGTCGTTTACCATCAGCTTGGTCATCTCAATGTTACGTTGACATCGCCATTACTATAAGTTGAGGAATTCTGCAAGATTGTTATTTGTTAGCATCGCCATCGTCAGTGTTTCATCTTTTGTTCTCTGATTCAATAGGTAAGCCTCGTGCCGTACATTCATTATTGTCCCAGACATTATCTTAAATTCTAACGTCTCTTAAGTCATTCTAAACCAATTGGTATTTTCTTAAATTTCACACTTGGCATATTTATATGTTGCATTGTGCAGCATTCAAGTCTATTGAAAACAACCTCCATCGGATAAAAATAAGGCTACATATTACTCTCACAGCAGAATTCTCCCAGAGAGTTGTTGCCGTTGTTTTATATTTTTGTGTTGCCTTAATCAAATTGTTTAATATAATGCAAATCACATTATGATTTTTACACAGACTGTTAAAAAAACTCGATAGACATGACTAATAATCCCTCATTAATATCATTGCTATTTTTTTTGCCCATGAACCAGGAAGCATCATTTGCATTACTGCATTATCGTTAGTCTTCAAATGGGCTTCAACCAAGCCTCATCTGTAAAACTGCTACCATTTGATAACCCTTGCTAAAACATAATGGCAAAAGCCACTTTTGTATATTGTCACCAGTTAGCATGCAACCAACAACTTCCTAATAGGATCATTTATTTAACATATAAGACACGCATTTACAGTCTTCAAATCACAGTGTGACACAATTACTAAAGCAAGCATGTTTGAGATCAAGTGTAGTAAAAATATCAACAAACTATTTCGTAATAATAAAGAATTTGTAGTTTCCAGAAGCGAGCACACATTTTTTCTACAGAAGCATATATACCATCAATTTGACCTCGTGTATGTTTTCCCGTTCTAAAACATTACAACGCTTACCCAGGAGATTACCAATCATGAGCTCCCCTTGTTGCACCAATAACAATTGCAATTGTAGCAAGAACAGCCTGCAGAAACGCCAATATTCTTAAGTCTTGGCTAACAATAGCCAACAGAGCATCAGTTTAATAGTATGATTACAATCAAATTAGACAACAGATTCTCCTTGTACAGATCAGACAAGTAACAAATGTGAAGTGGGGCAGAGAACATAAAACAAAACTTCCTGACATACAACAGCTAGATGCAGTATTGAGAATTAAACTAAACTTGTAGGTTAGATAGTAAGAGTCAATAGATATCCAAACAAAGTTAACAATTAAGGGGCCAGCAATCACAATTCAAAGGAATGACATTGTACTCTTTGTGATAATAACAATACATAAAATGAAACATATAGTGATACCAGAAGACATTCAAAGCATATGATGCTGAAGAAAGCCAAATGAAAACAGTAAACTTAGTTGCTGTATAAAGTATCCAGGGCTAATGCTCCAACCAAGGTTCTTCAAAAAAGAATCACATCCCGATATTGTACAGCAAACATATTTTCAAGTAAAGGCCATTTTTTTACAAATTGGTTCCATCTCCGAAGAAATAAGGATTGCTCTTCTTGGATGGCTTTACCATATGTAACAGTCCTCCCATGTAAAACAATGTAGAGAAGTTTGAAAACAAATGGTTTCTTGCAAGTTAGAACTGTACTCCAAGGCAGGCTCTCATTATACAAAGGGCGGCTAACACATTAACTGCAGAAAAATCGGGATTTTGTATGTTTCCTACTGTCATAGAAGTGCTCCACTTCAGAGCACTTTTGTTTTCAAGATCGCACCATAAGGAATCTCCTTTCTCTCCACCACTAAGGGTAATACTATACTAAATTTCAACTTGTTGTTTATTAGTCAAATGCAAATAGAACTTCATACATTCATTAGACCCTTACGACTTGGCATCTAGGAAGCAGATGCATTATAAGTGAGCTTTCAAAGTCAGTAGTTTGAGCTGTCCAATAAATAAAAAAAAGGGAGCAATGTAACATGTTCCCTTTATCCCTCGGCTTTCAGCTGGCCTTGGTCAAGAAATAATAATCTGGCATGTCATGGAGATGTTTGCAAGAACCAATAATTTACCTTTAGTTACCAAAAAACATAGTTAACCAGTATATTCCAGAAAATTGAGGAAGTAGTGGAGCATAACAGCCAGTAAAAGAAATCATCAGTTATTGTTTAACCAAAAATATATATAATACAGCAAAACATCCAAACAAACAGAGAAGAGAAAATAAGGAAATCGTACTCACAGCAATAGTACAGGCAATGTATCCTGGTTTTTCACGTGGATCTACTCTTGCACAAAGTAGAACAAACAACCCAACATACCAGGGGATAGCACCAAGAAAGAAACCAATTATGAACCTTCAGAACAGCATATGAATTCATTGTCATCAGTAGATCAATAAATGGAGCACTAGTCCAAAAATATAAATATTTAAATGTCTTCCTCAAAACCAAAAGCCTTAGATACATGATCCTAGCATATAACTCTTGTCACTTCAAGTTAACAACTCTGAGTATAATTTTAATGGACCAACTGAACAGCATGCAGCTCTAAAATCATCTAGGCAAACACTTTATCAAGGTTTCAACTGTTTCACTGAAGACCACAAAGCCCAATGTAAGCCAGAGGACAGCTTTAGTGTGTGCCAGTTAGCACCTTTGTTAAGTAATATAACTCGAACATAAAATTTACATGTTTAGATTGTTACTCGGGAGAAAGAATTAAAGTTGAGTAACAGAAAAGAAAGAAATGTGTACATTGTGATAACAGTTGAGTACCAAATTCCTAGATCCTATGCCGATAATTATACCATAGTCATGATGAAAGGCACCACGTTACATTAACTTTTAATTGAACAGTGACAGGAGAGATAAAGCACAACAAACTTTTATCCGTATAACATGCTGAAGCAGGTTCACAATGCTTAAAGGGCTGAAAATAAGTTCTCTATATTATAGTGAATGATTCAAGACAAGTTGCAAGTAAATCTTGCAAACAAGAGTGGAAGGGGAAAAGTACCACGCGAAAAAAATACAAGATAGCAGGTAAAGAAATTCTGCTTATGAAATCAAATAACTACATAGAGATGAAACAAGAAAAGAGTATGTCATAGTTTTGTTTTGAGATAGAAGCAGGAGTAGAATTCCTAAAGTATGCATACCATGTGGGATAAACCATGGTAAGTAATAGGTACCTTTAGCAAGTTGTGGACTAAAGAGGTTAACAAGTATAGGAAATTAGGATCACTGGATTATACATGAACAGAAATCAAGCTAAGGTGAAAAGAGATGTTTATAGCACAAATAAAACCACACCATAAAGGATGAGATTAAACACAAATACGAAAAGTAACTAGAATAAAATTTCTAAAGCTACTAGTGTAGAAACAATAACATATACAAAATGGAGAAAGAAAGAAAATGAACTCTGAAACTCTCACATTGTGTCTTAAGCTTGTATGCGACTTTTCAAAGCTAATGTCCTTTCTACTTCTTTTCAATTTTAAGAAGCCAATCAGTAACAACTTACATAAACCATCCAACACCAATACCACAGCAAGGAAGCCGGCGTTGCCTCGCTGGTGTTCCCTCAGCGACAGCATAACCTGAAACAACAACGTCGACCGCATAGCATAAATTCCAAATCAAGAAACACACAATCCTTACTGTTTTAATCATATAAAGATTAGAGCTTAGTGAGTACCTGGAACAGTTTGGTAACCTTGGGCATAGTAGTTAGGAAATTGACCAGGGGGAGGAGGAGGAGCAGAGGGCTGGGCGGCGTCGGGAGAAGGGGCAGGCTGAGGGAAGCCGATGACAGGGGATTGCGGCGGTGGATAGTTGGCGACACCTTGAAATGTACCGTATTGGTGTTGGTGACCACCAACACCTCTGCTCTTTTGGTCTTCTTCGCTCATGGTCAGCGGGATCTAATCTACTGGATCTGGCAATTTTGGTTTTAGGTTAATGAAAAAGAGATCTAATAGAATAAATTTAAAAAAATGTTGTTACAAACTTTTACATTCCGGGCACACCGTCACGGTCCTTCCTGCCTCTGTGGTCAACACCTTGATTAGATGTAACATATAACCGTATCATTTATTAAATTTTATGTTTCAACTTGTCCAATTTATAAAAGAGATACTAAATTAACTGGTGCTTAAATTTTTTTAAAAAATTTAATCTATTACTTTTTTAAAATTTATATAAATTAGATCAAAAATTATTTTTACTAATGTAATATGACAATATTAATCTTAAACAAGTAGTAGAAATTGACTTTTTCTTCTTACAAGTAGATCTTTGTCCTATTGCATCAAAACAAAACAAACAAAAACATTCACTAAAAACAATCCTTATGTTCATAATTTCTTCACAAATTGGCATAATGCTAGTTGACAAAAGAAATTTGGATATTTTTTTGGGGGATTAAACTCTTTAACTCATTCTTTGTAATTGTACACGTTTTTCCTTCAAAACAAAGCCTAACTCATATATCCTTCTTCCTTTATGTAGCGGTAGTGTAAACAGGTCATAAACTTGCTTGGAAGACCTCTTTTAGTCATTTCTCGAACAAGATGTTACTTAAAGAACCTTGTCCCTCCGTTATCTCTTGTAATAACCTTTTTCTTGATGTCTGATTGATATTCTTGACAAGTTGGAAATATTCTTCTTTTAAAATTGGAGCCAATTATGGTCCTGACTTTTAACTATAGAATTAGGTGTTAGTTTCCATTATTAGCATTCTTCTCTATAATATATAGATCAATCTTGTACATCATTTTTTAAATTTGTGTGAATGAGAAATACAACAAAAATTCTCTCTATTTGTTTCAAATTGGTATCATATTTTTGAATCTTGTTTATAAACAAATGGGTGATAAAGTTGAATCTTCATGGAACTATCTTATTCCTGTTGTAGTGCAGTCTGAAGGAGTATTTAATGCAGGTATTACTTTTACTGAATCAAACTAAGATGTTTGCTCACAATTGATGGCGATGCATATTGCTGAAAGAGAAAAAAAACTCTCTTATATTTGTGAAAAACCAACACCTCTTAAAGAATCTAAAGAGGGATATGAAAAGTGGTATGTCGAAAACCAGAAAGTTAAGAGATGGTTGTTGATATCGATGACACCTGAAATTATGATACGTTCAGTTGTCTACTACTTATGTAATATGGACAACGTTGGCAAATGCATTTTATGATGGAAGTGATGAAATGTAAACTTTTGCTTTAAACTAGAAAGCCTTTGGAGTTAAGCATAATGGAAGACCCCTTTCAAAATATTATGGTGAACTTGTTGAAATTTTCCAAGGACCAGATCATCGAGACAAAGTTGTTATGAAGGATCATAAGGATGTTGAAACATACAGGCAATCCATTGAAAGATTGAGAGTGTATATATTCCTTGCTAGACCTGATGACTTTTTGAAGAAGTCTGTGGAGATATTTTACAAAAGGAGTCAATCCCAAATATTGAAGAATGTTATGCTTTAATTCGGCGTGAACCTAATCGCAAAATTACATTCAAAGGAGAATCTAAAAATTCAGAAAATGTAGCAATGGTTGCAAGGCATAGGTCAAGAGTTAATCGAAGTGACAATGCATGTCAAGTGCACTGCAAAATTTATCTAACTCTGCATACTAAAAATTTGTAGCTGTGGTGAGTCGGGAATGTATCCACAGGGAATATTCGATTAATTCTTGTAATGAAAATAATTGATGTAAAGGAAATAAAAGGGGAATTTTGGGTTGATGCAATAAAAAAACAAAATAAAATTAAACTAACCCAAGTAATTTATCGAAAACAGTCGAAAATGAGTGTCCAATATGTGTAAAACCTAGTTCTTGGATCAAGCTCGGCCTACAAACAAATAAACACATCTCATTGTTATAATGCTTTCACACCTCTCCTAGGACCATTGATCGTGGACTAACAATATGTTCTATTACTCCAGTTTTCCCTTAAATCATGTTTCATTAAGAGATACTCGTTAATTAAACCAAATTACCGAATAACCTATAATACACTATTTAGATTTAATTAGACATCTGCATTACGAAATAAAAAAGGGATCAATGTAGGCAGTAACCTCATAAGCTCGATCTTATCTACGTTACATTGTTCCTAATGATTTAAGGTCATTAGTGGCTACTAACGAATCTTAAACACAATAATTACGGATTATATTCAAGATTCTAGCAGTGGGTTTGTAATAAAACAATCCAATGAATGCATTAAGATCATCTTTACAATGCCCAAATCATTCAACATAGAACAACAACAACAATCCTTAAAGAGGGATTCAACATATAACAAAGATGATAAGCTTAATCATGACTCAGGCATCTATGTCACCTTCGAACTAGTGTCCAAAAGTTAGCCTTCCATCTTCCCCATGGGTCTCTAAGAATTAGCCATGAAATAGCCTCTATCTTGTTGAAAGCCAAAGGTGAATGAACAAAAATCGATTTTATCTGCGCTTCCCTTTTTGCCATCAGAACATATTCCTTTTATAATAAATAACTAGGTTTTTCAAGGACATATGGCATAGAAATCACTGGTGTGATTGGCTTCTCACGGCCATGAGCATTGTTGTATAAGCATGAGATGAGTCTCACACCCATACAATATGTGTAATGGGTGTGAGATGTCGTGAGAGATGTCTCACAACCATGACAAATTATGTTTGGTTGTGAGCTACTTTTATCATTTCTCTTCTTGATACTCTCATCTTCTTTGGCATTTTCTTGTCTTCTCTTGCTTTAATTTTTCTCCTTCTTATTCTATGAAGATGATAGAGTATGAATCTCAAAAAGATGGCTCAATGAGTATGCTTTCAGCTCACTTTAGCTATTATGCTTCCAAATTATACCCAAGATCAAATATGAATTAAAATGAATGCCTTAAGCATTTTAAGGCATTAATCACTAAGTATAATGGATTAAATGTATCAACAATTAAGCACATATCACGAAGTACTAAAAAACCTTCATATAAATGTACTCATTGTAATGAATTTGAACCCACAAAAGACCACTACTATGAAGTGATAGGGTATCCAGACCAGTGGGATCACAACAAAGCTCAAAAGAAGAATATGAAGACGACTCAACCTATTGCCTCAGTTGCCGAAATAAGAACTGAAGATGAAACTGGTGAAATGCATTCAGCGGTGATAGCTAATATAGGTAATAGTGGTAAATCTCTTTATGCTAATGCTCTAGTTGGTAATAAAACATGGATAATTGATTTCGGTGTAACCAATCACATGACTTTTGAATATGAAAAAATTGCTAAAATCAAACCCTCCTTAGAAAAATTTGTTCAACTACTAATGGTGAAAATTTTTCTATTATTGGTGAAGGGTCCTTAAGATTCACTGAAACTTTAAACTTAGCATCTATTCTTATTGTTCCTTCCTTAGGATATAACCTCTTATCTGTGTCTTAAATTATAGAGGCCTTATCTTGCATTGAATTTTTTGGACAAATTTTTGTATCTTTAAGGACATCTAAATGAAACAGATGATTGGTTGTGGTACTAAGGAAAGAAATTTGTACTACTTGGACTTGAAGGCATCAACTTCAGATAAACTAAGTCAAGCTCTTGTAGTAAAGGGTTGTAATGCAGCAATCAGTCAAGAAAAAATTTGGTCACATCATCAAAGATTGGGACATGCCTCTTTTGGATACTTAAAGAAATCAGTTCCTAGGTTGTTTAAGAAAGTTGATATTTCTAGTTTCTGTTATGATGCATGTGAACTAGCAAAAAGTCACAAAATTTCTTTCTCATTAGTATTGAATAAAAGTCCTTCTCCATTTATAATTGTTCATTAAGATGTTTGGGGCCATCTAAAATTCATACATTGGGAGGATCTCATTGGTTTATTACATTAATTGATGATTGTACTAGAATGACATGACTATGACTAATGAAATCTAAGAATTAGGTGAACATGTTGTTTTAGAAATTTTGAAGAATAATCAAGACTCAATTTAATGCACAAGTCTAAGTCCTTTGTAGAGATAATCGAGGAGAGTATAAGAACTTAGATATGAAGAATTATCTAGGCATACAAGGCATCATTCATCAAACCACATGCGTTGATACACCTCAGTAGAATGGCGTAGTAGAGACAAAAAATTGACATCTACTTGAAGTGGCTCATGCTTGATTGATCCAAGCTCACATGCCATTTTCTTACTGTGGTGAGGCTTTGTGTGTTGTAGTTTACTTAATTAATAGCCCTTCAAGAGTGCTTGAGTTTCAAACGCCACTACATACTTTGTGCAAGACTGTGACCTATCCATCAATATTAAATATGTTGGACCCCGTTCCCAGAGCCCAACTTCCGTAGTCCTGAAACCTTGCGCTTATTACTTGCAGTGCTATATGCTGTTGTTCCATAAAAGTGGTGAGCGC
>JANVCQ010000005.1:30995883-31025930 GCA_025531925.1 Erythroxylum plowmanianum | reverse complement strand
CCATTTTCCTCTGAAATATTTGAGGTGCATTTTTTAATCCAAAAGGCATTACAAGCCATTCATATTGTCCTTGTGGACTAGAGAATGTTGTATACCTTATACTGTCAGGATGCATTTTTATTTGGCAAAATCCACTTTTACTGTCAAATTTCAAAAATATCTTTTTATTCCTAGTTCTATTAATCAAATTTTCTTTATTTGGAAGAAAATATCCATCAAATACTGTATTATCATTTAATTTTTATAATTTATAACCATTCTGGCTTTACCTCTAACTTGTTCTGCATGGTTTCTAACCATAAATGCAGGAGAACTATAAGGTGATTGGCTAGATCTAATTAATCCTGAATCTAATAACTCTATATGCATATGTGTGTGTGTGTGTGTGTGTGTGTGTGCATGCATTTAATACTAGTATTTTGCTTTGTATTTATCTTTAAATTACCTTCGTTTACTCAATTTATGTTATGTTTTTAGCTAAATGAGAAGATGTTGCCTTAGGTTAAGATCTGTCAAGAGTTAGACAGAATTATAAGCAAAAAATATGAAGAAATCATAATTCATGGTTGAACATGCAATTGCGTGCCTCTTGGACCATATGAAGGTGAAGACACAATTTAAAAGTTGTGTAAAAAGGGAAATTGTGTCATTGGGATAATATTTAAAGAGCAATATCGCCATGAAACACATTCGTGTTTGAGACAATGTTTCTTTGTAGAAGAGTTAAAGAAAAATCCATGACCTAAGATAGAAGCATGTTAAAAACCCATGACCCTTTTAAAAATTCACAAAGAAATCCACAGTCTAAGACAAACATGTCTTAGACAGTGTTTGATATGGAAAAAAAACATGTTTAAGTGGTTGGAAACCTTAATCAAATCATCTATTATCATTCTTTTTTATTCTAAACCTAGGTTAGCCTTCAAAAGGTACTAAAACACTTAAGAGATCAATTTTGAAGTTGTTTTCAATAGATAAGTTGATTAAAGTTTATATAAACTAATCAAAACCAATAGAAATATGAAGATTTCATCTATAATTCTTTCTACCTTGATGCCTTTGCTTTTTATCACTTATCTTTGTTGGTGAAAACATGATATACGATTAATTGTTTTATATTTTAGATAATTCAAAACCCTAATTATTACTTTCTTTAACGAATTGATTCAATATTACTTATGAATATCGATTTATTTATGTGAAATTTTTTGAATATTCTTAATGTGAGTTTAATTATACTAGAAATTAGATATGATAATAATTCAAGTGTGGATGATTCAAGATAATTAACATCTGAGTGAATCTCGACTTAATAGACTTATATCAATCATCTAGCTTTTACCTTTTATAAAATGACACAAAACATAATGCATTCTTTGAGTTTTAATTGAATAGAGATACCAATTAATCAACTTGATAATATGTGGTTGTAACTCGAGAGAGAGAGAGATAGTAATTTCATACTCTAGGGATTTCTGTCATTTTAGATATTAAATACGTTCTAAGTTTATTGAATCATGACTATAAAAATGATATCTAGGAATTATTCATATATAAATTCTTCAGTTGATTAATTACTTTGATTTTTTCTTTTTGGTTTACTTCTTTTTTTATACTTTTATTTTGTTTTGTTATTCAACTCCATCAATCAATCAATCAATTTTATTCTTTTACTAATTAGAAGCAAAGTAAACAAAACCATTAAGTCTTGCTCGTAGGATCCATGTCTTATTCATTACTATATTACTTACAAATGATAGGTATATTTGCCTTACGTTATGAGTGATATTTTGTGAAAGGGAAAATTTTAGTATTCAAGCATGTCAAAACTTGTTGACAGTTGAAGAAGGTTGACATTTTTATCTTTTATCTATGTTAGGCATTAATATATTGATGGGAATCAAGCATTAACTCAACCTATATTAGTTTCTTAGCAAGGGATACGTAAAGAGGAGCTTGGATATTTTGTAAATAGTTCAAAACAAAGAATTAAAAGTTTCTGGAGACCCACTGGAGGACAATTAATAAGGAATAGTGCAAAGAAGGTCAAAGAAGCTATTGTCGACTTAATAGTGGTTCATTGTGTAGGGTGTGAAGCTTTGCTAATTCAAGGGAATAAATTCAAGATCATAATATTAATTCAAGTGAAGGAGCAAGCTATCATAAGAGGAAACAAAATATAATTAACATCAATGTCATGTTCGTGTTTGGTACTAGTCTTACAATGACTTTTGGAGATTAGAGAAACAAAATTAATTTTAACATCATATTGGTACCTACGAATAGCGCTAGACTATTTTATGTCAAACTCTATTAAAGTTCCAAAAACTAATTGACGACAACGTGAAAACTAGACTAACATTGACTAGTGAAAGATTAACTTTTTGTTTTAAAAGTTATTTAGTAGTTTCGTAATTAGAATATGGTAAAAATGTTATTGTCCTTATCAGGCCTAGTTTTAGGGTTTTATTCTAATTGGTATCTTACAAGTGTAAGGGAAAGTTGGTATTATTGATTGATCAAAACACCAAGAGATATTTTTCTATCTTTTTTATTATGAAAACTCTTATCAAGTTGTTGAATAACTTGTGATCTTATCTAGCTTACTAATGATAATTAATCTTAAAATCTTATCACTCCTGTCTCATAATTTAATGAGTTTGTGATTCCTATCATTCTTTTATGTTTTAAAGTCAATTTCTTGAGTCAAACTTATCTTGGTAGAACTATCATTGGACCTTGTTCAATTTGGTGTTAAATCTCCTTACTCGTATAAGTGAGGTTCATATCAAAATTTGGTATCAAAGATTTCTTATATATTCAAGTTTGTTCTTGATTCTTTCTTTATGTTTTCAATATTCTTGTGTCTTTTTACTATATGTTCAATTTCGTTTGGTTTTCTTAACTTTGATCTTGACCAATCTTAATCACTTCCTTAAATAAGATTAGTCAACATATTATTCTTAATTTTTGTTCTCCGTGTTTTTTTATTTTCAAGTTAATAGAAAAAGAGGAAAAAGGGAAAAATTCATATTTAATTGGGTTTTATCTAATAAAATCTCCTTAAATTCCCTCATAGGAGATTGCTTGATCCCTGACAAGTAAAATTTTTATTTCTTCTCCAATGAACAAGTTACTCAATACATTGTTTATATTTTGTTTTCACTTTGTTCTTAATTTTTCTTGTTGTTTTTAATTCTATTTGGTCAATTTTTTCTTCTTTTGCTCTATTCGGTCAATTGGGTTCTATAAAGTTCAATTTTTAATTTTTGAATTTTCTTATTTCTTTGACATCAAGTTGTGTTTTCTTTATTTTGTTTCTACCTAATTTGCTTCTTTAGGGGTTATTTGAAGAAGAAAAAGAAGATTAAAACCTTATTGATATATTAATTGGTTTGCGCATGACCTTTAGTTAAGAGTTTAGATGGTAAAGTAGAGTGAATTTTGAGAAAACACCTGATGAAGTGTTTTTTTATTTTATTACTAACATTTTCTTTCAAGTTTAATATATCTTAAAACTGAAACAAATACTCTTCTAAAGACAAGGAAGGAAGTGAGGATGATAGAGTGATGATAGACCAAGGGTTTACCATAAGCACGATACATGGTCTATATGAGCATCTCATTAGACAATTTGGTGAAGTGAGGGATGATTTGAAGAAACATAAAGTTGACGTAGCTAGTTTACAACATAGGTAACCTTTACTTACTATAATGAATGACTGAGAACTATAATGAGGTTGAAATTATTTTTGAAAACTTGGGGGAATTAAATCTAACAAGAGATAGAGGAGAAAGAGGTGGAAGAGGAGGTAGAATGAGAGCCCAAAGAGGGGGAAGATTTAGTTTAGACTATGATAATAGGAATAAGGAAAGGGTGGATAACAATATAGGTAGTATTAAGATAAAGATACCACCTTTTATAGGAAAAATATACCCAGATGCCTATTTAGAGTAAAAGAAAATATGTGGAGTTAGTTTTTCATGGTCATAATTTTTTGGATGATAAAAAGGTTAAATTGGCTTTGGTAGAGTTCAGTGATTATTTTGTGGTTGGTGGAATCAACAAATCCTCAATCTCAACAAAGTTGCATATGTTTTTTATATTAGGGATTTTCTCTAATCATTGTGCATTACTTATAGGATGATTTTTCGCATGTTGGTTTTCAGTTGTTTTTACTTAGTGGAAGATTCAATGATAAGTGCCAAGACATCTGTGCTTTCCTTCTCAAGGTATAGGAGTATTATGATAGTTTTATACTTTAGGTTAGCCTTTAGATATAGAACTAAAATGTTTACATTTTAGGTAATGTTCTAAAAGTTATAATCCAATATTGTCAATTACATGCTAAACCTATATAATGATAATATAAGTCTCATTTCTTTTTAATTGATAAGCTCTTATTTAGTTGTACAAGTTGCAACTATTAGCACTAAGGGTGGCAATATAAAGGGGATGAATTGATCATAATACATAGGATTTGTACAAGCAGTGTCAATTGTGGTTAGTTGGAACATTATTAGACTATTAAGTAAGTACCAATTCACCTAACTAAACTAGATTATTTGACTCTTAAAGTGCCTTAAGCATATATAAAAGCCAACTACTAGAACTTAGGAGGAGATGAAAATGGCAATGAGGAAACATTTAGTACCAAGTTCCTACTAGAGGGATCTCTATCAAAGGTTACAAAACTTAACGCAAAGTTTCAAATGTGTGGAGGAGTACTACAAGGATATAAAGGTTTCTTTAGTTAGGGCATATATTAATGAAGGTATATATCCAATAATGGCACAATTTATTTATAGACTAAGTCTAGAATTTGCTAATTCTATAGAGCTACACCATTATTTAAAATTAGAGGATGTAGTTTACATGGTCATAAAGGTAGAAAGATAACTAAGAAAGAGGCCCACTACTAGTTTTGGCGTTTCTATTATAGGTTTTTTTTATCATGGAGCAAATTATAGAGTAAAAAGGATGTCTAAATATTAAATATGAAGCAACCAAACTAAAACTGTAAGCATCAAATGGAGATAAAGTTGAAACCAGTTCCTCTTCAACAACTAGAAACCAATATATTTTTTAAGTTATTAAAGAGAGGACATATAGCTTCATAATATGCCAATAAGAAGTTGATGATGTTGAGGGAGGATAGAGAGTATGTGTCTGAAAGTGAAAAGGAGATGAATGGGGATATGTTTAGTTTAATGGTTGTCAATGACGATGAAAGGGTTAAAAGTCCTAAATAGGGAAGGATACTACTTACACATGTGGGAGACGATGATGTAAATGAATAGAGAGATATTTTCTTCCATACAAGGTGCTCCAAGATCAGGTTTGCAGTATGATCATATGTACAGGGAGTTATGCAAATATAGCTAGTATGGAGTTAGTGGAGAAGTTGGGGATGCTAACTGTAAAACACCCTAAAATGTATAATTTATAGTGGTTAGATGAGAGCAGAAAGTTAACATAATAATACTACTAGTTTCCTTCTCAAGTGGGAGGTACAAGGATGAGGTTTAATGTGATGCGGTACCTATGCATGCTGGTCACATTCTTTTGAGACCTTTTTGACAATTTGATAGGAGAGTCATAAATGATGGAAGAACTTTTAAAGAAGGATTGTGTGAGAAAAATTTAAGCCTTATTTCATGCTTATTTTGTTAATACCAAAAAAGGACATATCTTAAAAAATGTCTGTAGACTGCCGCACCATAAAAAAAATCACTATAAAGTATGAACATCTTATCCCTGGATTAGATGATATGCTTTATAATTTGTATAGTGTATATACTTGTTCTTTAAAATTGATCTAAAATCTATTTACTATCAAATTAAGATTTGAAAAGTTAATGAATGGAAAACTACCTTTAAAATTAAATTTAATAAGCATTAGTGGTTAATAATGCCTTTTAATTTAACTAATGCATCTAATACTTTCATGAGACTAGAATATTTTTTGATAATATTCTTATCTATAGTAAAACCTTAGATGAACATACTAAATATTTAAGAAAGGTTTTGCATGTGCCTAAGCAAAACAGACCGTGTACAAATTTCAAGAAGTGTTCTCTTTGTACCAAACAAAGTGTATTTCTTGGTTATATGGTAAGTGTAAAAGGGACTAGAAGTAGATGATAAAAAAGTAAGAGCTGTTAAAGAGTGACCAACACCAAAAATTTAACTATTTTTTATAGGTTTTTAGTTAATAACTTTAGAACAATTGGTGTGCCTTTGACTAAGATAATGAAAAATAATGTATGATTTATGTAGGCTAATGATCAAGAGAGAAATTTTAACTTAATGAAAGATAATTTAAGTTGGGCTCCAATTTGTTAGCTTTACCTAATTTTGCTAACACCTTTAAAATTGAGTGTGATACTTTGGGTGTAGAAATTGGTGTGATTATGATTCAAGATAAGAAACAAATAGCACCTTTTAGTGAGAATCTTAGTGGGGTAGCCTTGAACTACTCAACTTACAATAAGAAAATGTATGCATTGGTGAGAGCATTTGAGAATTGGTAATACTACTTGTGATTGAAGGAGTTTAAGATACATATGAAATATGAATCATTGAAATATATTCAAGGCTAAAATAACTTGAGTAAGAGATTTGGTAAGTGGATGGAATTCCTTGAAACTTTTCCTTATGTCATGAAATATAAGCAAGGAAAGGGAAATGTAGTTACTGATGTGTTATCTAAGAGATATACTTTTTTTTAGTACTTTGCATATTATTTTGATGGGTTTTAAGCATATTATAGATTTAAATATTGATGATCTAAAATTTGTTAACATGTTTAAAGCTTACAAAAATTATGTATTTGGAAAGTTCTATAGGTTTGAAGGATACTTGTTTAAAGAGACTCGGTCGTATATACCTCATAGTTCTTTGAGAGAGTTACTTATGAGAGAATTGTATGGGAGGCTTAAGAAGTCACTTTGGAGTCAAAAAGACCTTTGGAGTTTTGCATAAATATTTCTTTTGGCCATGCATAAGGAGAGGTATAGAGAGAGTGTGTGAAAGAAACATTACATATAGGTAAACCAAATCTAAAGTGCAATCTTATGGATTATACACAACTTTATTTGTACCTAGTGAAATGTGAGTAGGCCTTTCAATGAATTTTATTGTAAGGTACCTAGGTCTAAAGTAAGTAAGGATTCATTTTTATGTGGCAGAAAGGTTTTTCAAAATGACACATTTTATCACAGCTCATAAAACTAATGACGCATCCTACATTACTAAATTATTTTCCAAATGGATTGTTAGATTACATTAAGTTCCTAGAACATTGTTTTGGATGTGGACATAAAGTTCTTGAGTTACTTTTGAAAAAAATTATAGGGAAAGTTAGTAACTCAGTTGCTATTTTCCACAACTTGTCATCCATAAACTAATGGTTAAATTGAGGTGGATAACCAGACTTTAGATGCTTTATGGCATGATATTAAGGATCTTAAAGTCTAGGAAGATTCTTTACCTTTGATTGAATTTGTTTATAATAAGATTGTCCATAGTGCTATGAGTTATTTTTCTTTTGAGATTATTTATGGATTTAATCCATTATCTCCTTTAGATCTTGTGTCTCTTCCTTTAAGTGAAAGAAATAGCTTGCATAGAAAAAAAAGAAAGTTAAATTGGTGCAAAAGCTACATGAGAAGGCAAATTTGAACATTGAAAAAAGGACCCAATAATACATAAAGAAATAAAAAAGGAAGAAAATAAGTAATATTTAGATCAAAAGATTGAGTTTGGTTATATTTAAGAAAAGAGAGGTTTCCAAGGAAGTACAAGTCCAAGTTGCAACCAAAAGGAGAAGGAGATTTTGAAGTTACGGAAAAAGTGAAAAAAATTAACTACAAGATTGACTTACTAAGTGAGAACGATGTTTATACTACTTTAATTTTTATTGATTTATCTTATTTTGAATTTTGGATGAAAATGTTGATTTAAGGTCTAATCCTTTTAAGGAGAGAGAAAATAATGAGAATCAAGCATTTACTTAAGCTACCCAAGCTTTTAATAAAGGGAGACATGAAAAAGGGCTTTAATAGATCGTACAACAACAGTAACATTTAGTAGGAATCCCATTGATACACGGGATTTGGGAAGGGTTTTAATAGATTGGACATAGTTTAAATCAAGGGCCAAAAGTTATTGAAGATCCATTAAAGAACATTGGAGGATCATTGACAAGAGTAGAGCAAAAAAGGCCAAAGAAACTCTCAATGACTTAAAGATTGATCTTTATGTAAGAAGTGAAGCTTTAATACTTCAAGAGACTAAATTCAAGCTTTGATACTTTAAGACATTAAATTCGCTTGATGGAGTAAGCTATGAGAAGAGGAAACAAAAGATAACTGACACTGATTTCATGTTAGTTTCTAGTGTGTATCTTAGATTGGCTTTTGGAGATTGAAGTGGTATATGTGATTGATGTTAGACTCATTTATGTTAAGCTCCCTATAAAGTTCCAAAAAAATAATCAGTGCTAGTGTGGAAACTAGACTTGTACTAGACTCATAAAGGATTGATTTTTATTTAAAAAATTATTTAGTTATTTCCTAGTTATAATGTTAATTTTCTTTTAGGAATTTATACCTATGAAAAGGATGTCTAGTGTAATGTAAAGATGGTATTATTGATTAATCAAAACATGAGGAGAAATTTTTTTCCTTTTAATTAGAGAAACTCTTGTTTAATATTCTTTAATAAGTTGTGTGATCTTATCTAACTTGCTAGTAACAACCAAATTTAGAATCTTATCACTCCCATCTTATTTTTTCTGTGATTGTGGTAATTCATATCCTTCTTTTGATTTTTTAAGTTTGTTTTTTTACATGCGGATCGTTTTACTTGGCATACGCTGCCAAGTTTTCTCTCTTTCGTTATTGCTTCTGATGTTGCTTCTTCCAGAGTTAGTTCAGAGGAGGTCTAGGCTTGGGTGTATGGGGTAAAGCCTGTTGGCTTCGGGTTTAGTTTTTGCCTCTTCTTTACTGCTCTCTTTTCGTCAAAAAAAAAAAAAAAGCTTATACATAATAGCGATTGGTACCATATAAATTAGAAATTAAAATGATAACTAGCTATAAAAAATGCATAACTTATGTAAACAAGTATTAGAGACGTTCCAAACTTCTTAAAAAAACATATTTTGGATTAATATATATATTTAACTTCCTCAATAAAGATTACAAAAATTATGAAGTAATCCAGAACATCCAACGGACATAATGTCTTTTCTCATTACATAGTCCTATCATTTACAACCACTAATAAGCATCCGACATAAAGCATGTGATAACAACACAATAGTCCCCTTGTCTTAAAGCTTCTCTCGCTTTAGTCTGTGCCCCATCTATGCCATACTTTGCAATTTATTCAATGTCATTGATTCCATTTCAAAAGTTTGTTTAAATTCTTTAAGGTTTATTAGTTCATGAAGCTCTTGTTCTTCACGCTTCAATACACGTGCCTCCTCGACTTGTCAATTTGGGAGTTCATAGCTTCTAGCCTCCACAGAAAAGCGGACAATTATTGGAGTACAATTAGGTGAAGAAAACGCGCAACGAGAACTTGAATAAAAAAATCCTCAGATGCCCAAAAGAAAGAAAAGGGCAATCATTACGTAGTGGGGAACGGACACGTGCGTATGCTTGCAGGCAACGCAAAAGCCCAATTTGGCAACAAGGGTGAGAGTAGTAGATTGAAATTGAATTATTAAAATTTAGCAATTAGAGCTGAAGTCATCTGAAAAGAACAAAAACGGCAGCAATTGGGAGGTGCATGATCCTTGGTTGGCATGATTATTATAGCAGTTTCAGTCCACGGGACAGCCTATGGTTTCAGAGTCTCGTGTCTTCTGTAGCCTACCAAGCACTCCATTTCCTTCCTCCAAACCCTTTTTGAATTCCAAAGCATGACATTAAACTAGGTGCCTTCATTTTGTCTATGCTTTGCTCTGTCTCAAGTACAGAAAATTCAGAGTTATCAAGGCTACAACAGCTTAGGGCTTCAATTCCACGACGCCCTCAATTTCGACTCCAGCATCAGTCAGGTTACTCTTTTTTTCTCCATTAAAATCAGTTTTCGATTCTTTACCTAATAATTCAATCTGTGTTAAAATCATTGCTTACTTAACGCATCCTTGTTCCATCATCTCAGTTTTTTTGGACATCTAGTAGCTAGGGTTCATTTCGGGAATGGGATTTTTCTCAAATTATGGTGGTGTTCCTTCTAAACAAAAGAAGCAAATTTGACAAATTATAGTTTAATAGGCAGACTGCAAAAGAGCAGTAGTTGCCACCCACTATGGCCACTATTGTGTTTGTGGCGGCATTTCCTGGAATAACTCCCTTTCTTGAATTTTTTTTGCGAGTTTGGGATCGCTAACTAATCCATGGTGCTTTTTACGTTCCAATTTCTATTTTTTAAATATTGGGGGATATGTTGGTTGCAGGCATGTGGGAGACGTAGAGCCAAGTGGGAGTGGGTTGAATTCTCATTTAAATGGAGTCCTGTTGTTTCGAGCCACAGTGGCCAGCTGATGAACTTTTGATGAAATACCAGTACATTTCAGATTTCTTCATTGCTCTTGCTTATTTTTCCATCCCGCTTGAGCTTATCTACTTTGTCAAGAAATCTGCAGTTTTTCCTTATAGATGGGTGCTTGTCCAGTTTGGTGCATTTATAGTTCTTTGTGGAGCAACGCATCTTATAAACTTATGGACATTTACCATGCACACCCGAACGGTGGAAATAGTGATGACCATTGCAAAAGTCATGACTGCTGCTGTGTCCTGTGCAACTGCCCTTATGCTTGTACACATAATTCCTGACCTTTTAAGTGTTAAGACTAGAGAGCTGTTTCTGAAAAATAAGGCTGCGGAGCTGGATAGAGAAATGGGTCTAATTCGAACACAGGAAGAAACTGGCCGCCATGTTAGGATGTTGACCCATGAAATAAGAAGCACACTTGATCGCCACACTATTCTTAGGACTACTCTTGTCGAACTGGGTAGGACATTAGCATTGGAAGAGTGTGCATTGTGGATGCCAACACGGACTGGGCTAGAGCTTCAACTATCCTACACTCTTCGCCAGCAGAATCCTGTTGGATATACTGTTCCTATCCAACTTCCAGTCATTAATAAAGTGTTTAGTAGTAATCGTGCTGTGAAAATATCTCCTAACTGTCCAGTTGCTAGATTACGACCTCTTGCTGGAAAATATATTCCTGGAGAGGTGGTTGCTGTTCGTGTCCCACTTCTTCATCTTTCTAATTTCCAAATAAATGATTGGCCTGAACTTTCTACCAAACGTTATGCCCTAATGGTGTTAATGCTTCCATCAGATAGTGCTAGACAGTGGCATGTTCATGAGTTGGAGCTTGTCGAAGTAGTAGCTGATCAGGTAAATTAAAGATCATAATTATCTTAACAACATTTGCTGTACGAAATTAACAATACAATTTTATTTTTTGCAGTGTCATAATCTTACTGCTACTGACTACTATACAATAAATTCCATTATTTAATATACTTATTAGTTATGGTACTTGTGCTAAGAAAAAGCGTTCTTTAGAGATTGGTAGCCTCTCCAAAGTTACATTTGACCAAGGTTTAATATGAAAAGGTGATCTTCCTTTTTTTTTTAAAGAATGAAAATAATTTCATTAAGCCTCAAGGGGCATCAAAAGCTTACAAGGGCCAAACTATACTCTAGTTAACAACATACAAGTGTTAACTATGAGCTAAGAGAATTAACAAAGCAATGATAGAGATGAAGCTAATTGATTCCCCATCTTTGAGTAATCTGCATATTGAAGTGCCATTTATAATGCAAATGTGTAGTCTTTTCTTTTGATAATAGGTCCCTGATAAACTGCTCAACATCCGAAGATTTGGTTTCCAAAGATTCTTTTGTTTCGTTTTTTTCTTAATCTATGTGCCTATTCTTTACCTCTCTTATAGTAAGTTGAGACTGAAAATAATGCAGCTTTCATGCTGTAACCAAATTTTAGAACACGTAAATGGAGCCGATGATGCACTGTCTAAAGATGGTATTCTGACTTGAAAATTCCAAATGTTAACCAGGTGGCTGTTGCTTTGTCACATGCTGCAATCTTGGAGGAGTCAATGAGGGCAAGGGATCTCCTCATTGAGCAGAATTTTGCACTTGATCGTGCTAGGAGAGAAGCTGAAACAGCAATTAGTGCTCGCAATGATTTCTTAGCAGTTATGAACCATGAGATGAGAACACCAATGCATGCAATTATTGCACTTTCCTCATTGCTGCAGGAAACTGAGCTAACACCAGAGCAGCGACTCATGGTTGAAACAATTCTAAAGAGCAGTAATCTTCTGGCTACTCTAATAAATGATGTATTAGATCTTTCAAGGCTTGAGGATGGTAGCCTTAAACTTGACCTAGGAACTTTCAATGTTCATGCTATTTTCAAAGAGGTGAGTTACATTACCTGCCAAGTCAAATTGCTTCATAAGTATTGATGTATATACTTCTGCCAAAATTTTGGTGGTTACAAGTTTGAGACAGATGTTTGTTTCCTGTGGTAGGTTCTTAATTTGATCAAGCCTATTGCTTCTGTTAAGAAGTTGCTTCTCACACTGAATTTGGCTCCAGATTTGCCAGAATATGCTATTGGTGATGAAAAACGTTTAATGCAAACTATATTAAATGTTGTTGGTAATGCTATAAAATTCACAAAAGAGGGCAGCATCTCAATCACTGCATTTGTTGCAAAGTCAGAATCTTTAAGAGATTCTCGAGCTTCTGATTTTTATCCTATGCCAAGTGATAATCATTTCTATTTGCGAGTACAGGTTAGTTCCTTCATGTTCAAACCATTATATGTTCAGTTCTTGTTGGTTCCTGAAGCTGACTGCTTATTTATCTATTTGTATAGGTAAAAGATTCTGGTTCAGGAATAAACCCCCAAGATGTTCCAAAGTTGTTTACGAAGTTTGCACAGACTCAATCATTAGCGACCAGAAATTCTGGTGGCAGTGGGCTTGGACTTGCAATTTGTAAGAGGTATCTTGCTTTTATGATTTTTTCTTTATAGATTTCATTGCATTCTAAGTCATACGATTATAGTTTATTAGGTCTCTTGGTTTTTTGCCTCAAGTTGATTTCTCGAAACTCTGTCGGATTGGTTGTACATGTCCCTGTAAGTTGATGGATATGTGGTTACATATCATGATATATGCTTTTGCATGCTTGTGATTAGGTTTGTCAATCTTATGGAGGGACAAATATGGATAGAAAGTGAAGGCCTTGGCAAAGGATGCACAGCTATCTTTATTGTAAAACTGGGTATTCCTGAGCACTCAAATGAATCTAAGCATTCTTTCATGCCTAAAGGGCCATCAAGTCATGGACAAACAACTTTTCCAGGGGTCAAAGTTCTTGTCATGGATGATAATGGGTGAGTAAGATTGTGACTGCAACATTTTTAATCAATTTTAAAAATACTATATATAGAGCAAGGTTATCTTGGAGCTAGTTTGATATCTATTTTATTTATTGCTATTATAAAGAAATGATTTTAGAAATTGAAATACCTAGAAGATAGGGAGACCCCTACCTACGAATGAGCTAAAGCTTATTTGTTGCATTGCGCTAACATGATTAATTTTCGAAACAGTAAACCTCTCTGTATAAAAGATCTTCCTTTTAACTATTTCTTGTTGAATCAATAGATCTAAATGTGTTATTAGGTAGGTGATTTACCTTCCTGTATCAGACATACGTGGTATACATCCACCAAACATTCATTGTCCTTAACCTCAAATACATGCAAAACTATCTATATCATTGTTAGGGAACTTAGATCTATTCAATTTCCAGTAACTTTTAGGTAATGTGCTCACATTGAATTGTAAAGTTCCTTGAAGCTATTGAAGAGCTTCATAGGTTGATAGCAACATTATACTGTTTAGTCCTAATGATGAACTCGTTCATGGATACTTGGATTTTTGAGGTTGTGCTAGTGCCCCATGTTTTTGTGTGACATCGTATGTATCATGGATGACGTTTTTATGCTTTATAATTCAGCCTTTGAGTTGGGTACTAGTTTATATTTTGCGTTTGAAGTTTATTGTTAAAGTGAAGTTGAGTAATTTTTGTTTTATTGCATAGTGGATTAAGAAATAGATTGTTTTAATAAATGACTGGTAAAACTATGTGATGTAAGGAAGATAATTATAATAAGAAAGTCATGCAAGAAGAAAGAAGGATAAAGAAAAAGTTGTTGGACATAAAGAGGGTTTAGATATAACATAGGATCAACTACTTTTTTATTCATGTATCCAGATTTTATTGAACAAAACTAGGTAAGTGCTAACTCCTAACTTCTTACTCTTTCCTAACCCAATTGCATAGATTTTCATTCTACATAAGAATTTTATTAGGGTAACAATGATCTGAAGTGCTAGAGGCTTGGAAAAACTGATACAATCCAGCTTCTTTTTGCAACTCAAACGTTTGGCAAATGTTGTGCTTAGATCCCTTGCATGTTCTAGTTTCAATTTCCTAGGGGAGTACCTTGCATGCCACCTTCACCCGTCTTAGCATGTTTGTGACGAGTGCTTACAGTTATGATGCCACTCATTTGTTCAATCACCATAGAAACCAGTGATGCCAAAACTTTTCACTGAGATACAAGAACATAAATAATTCATACTTTTCACTGAGATACAAGAATGTAAATAATTCATGATTGACATAATTAAATCAGTGAATCCAAGGACGATCAATTCATAGATGGAGATAGTATTGAATGTAATGTTTTTGATGAATGTAGGGTTATGGTAGCAAGTTTTAACAAATTAGGGCTAGAAGTGTGGGGGTTATGGTCGGAACTATAGAAACAGAACTAGGTTTGAAGAGAATCCCTTGAATAAAATTGATTAGAGTTAAAATAATCCCACTAATTGAGATTTACAATTTCAACCCAAATAAATAATTTTCAATTGGTAATAAATCTTGTAATATCTAGTGTACATTTGTTGGGATTAGTATTTCGTTTGGCGTTTGCATTGTTTAGATAGTTAAGATGCCTTGAAAAAAGTTCCATTTATACTAAACTCATATATGTATTTATACAATTTTGACCCATATTAAAAAAATAAGTTGGTAATAAATCTTGCAATGTCTAGTATATTTATTCTAGCCATTTCACTCATAATAATAAATGTAAATAGCCATTTCATTCATCATAATAAATGTGGAAATTTGAACAGACAAAAGTTCTAGTTATATCAAATCTAAAATTCTCGTCATATCAAACCCTAAAATTTCAACTATTTCAAACTTGAAATTCCAGCAACCTAAGCTGAATTTTTCGAACATTGAACTCAAATTCCAGTAATCAGAATTTATAGATTTTGTGGGTCATACTCACTGATTTTATATATCTTCTACTTCTCCTATATCAATTTGGTGTCATAGCTTGGTTCACAGTGGTGACACGTAGTGAAAGGGCCTATAGAAGAAATACTTAGCAACCTAGACCAAGATGAAATACTTTTAAATATATCAAACAATTGGGCATCAATGATCCCCATTCACAAGGTTCTTTAGAAACCAACTTACATTTAACAACTCCCACAAGAAAGCATGTTTGAGTAAAGGGGAGCTCTCACTTCACTTGTTTACTTTATGTCCCTAACTTGCACAATAAGATTGGAATATGCTTTCTAGGGATGGCATTCTTAGCTTGATTCGGTCTATTGCTATCCCTAAATTGCTTTCTCTACGGGCAATGAAGTGAGGAAGTTTGTTTTGAAGTAGTCCCTTTTAGTTCAAGTTCTTTTCCAAGACAAGGGCTAGTAGCAATCACCTTTCACAGATGGCCACCTATAGGGGGTTGGGTAGGGTGGGTGGTGCTGCTCAGATTGCAGCCAATCTTCCTAACCGTGCATGGGCTAGGCTTAGAGCGCGTTAAAATCATCATACCTCATAAGGGCATTGAGACCATAGCATGTTACACGAAAGTGACGCTTTCTTTGTAGTGTTGTCACACAACTGCCTGCTAGAAGCGCACTCGCTCTATAGTGTTAGCACAAAAGATAAGCACATCGCCTAGTGGAATTACACTACTACCACGGGACTTGATAGAAGATGAGATTGGAATGAAGACTTTTTAAGATTTAGACTAGACAGGGAAAGTGATTTGTTGAGTCCGTTTACAGAGTGAGTCAGTTAGGGCCGAACATTTTCCAGAGAGGCTAGACATCCTTAAAATTCATTCCCTAAAAGTCAAAACTTTAACAAAAAATAGTTTTGCAAACCTATATTGTATACTTGATGTTGAACATGGAAAAGGTGCTAATAAGCAAGATGAAGGGACTTATATTAATGAACAACACACAATTTGAGTGTAAATATCTATTGTAAATTCATATTTTGGCTAGATGAAGGGATTTATATTAATGAACAACACACAATGCAAGTGTAAGTATATATTGAAAATTCATATTTTGGTTTTCATTCCTCAAATTTAATAGGCATTGTGATGCAAAAGAGCTTAGAGTTTATAAAAGAAATTAAAGTGGGAATTAGTCAACCGCAAGCTTCAATTTAGTGGGGTGAAGAGTTAAGGTGACAGAAAAGACAACAATGACTAAAATCTAGTTTATTTTAGGATTTTTAGTAGAGAAGAAGTGGTCATGAGTTATATATGTTATCTTAGGTATAGTTATGTTATCCTAGTTGTTTAGAAATTAAACTTTTTTAAGAATAGGCTTCAATTTTATTTTGGATATTTTAGTTAGGAAACCTCTTCTTGCTTGAATAAGCATTCTACTAAATTTTCTATATATATTTGTGTACTCAACTTTAATAATAAGAAGATATCTTGAATTTTTTATGAACTTTTTTTGAAAATTAAAGATTGCATTGATTAAATATTTACAATCTAGAGTACAAAAGGTCGAGGCTAGTCCAAAAGGTCTAGATTACATAGAGTTGTGGTTCCCAGTAATCATCTACAACTTGAAAACTAAGGGATACTTGTGAGACCACATAACCAGTATTACTCCAATCCCCATCTTCTTTTCATACTACTTGACAGCTTTGTTGCTATTCCTCTTGCTAACATGACCAATCTGCAATGGAAGAAAATGTCATGAAAAACCAATTGAATGCTTTGGCTTTATTGTCTAAAGATTCTGCAGTTATGCTCCTTCTAGATGAAATACACCAAAGCTGCCCTGCTTAATGGCTTTGAGATCAGCTGCACTGTGCACTCTAAGTTTCCCCAACCAAGTAATCGTTTCACTGCAAGAGTTCACTAATCTGTGAATGCTGAGAATAACCTGTATCCGACCCCAGACTTGCCTGGTAAATTGGCATCGAATCATAAGATGTTCTTAGACTTAGGAGTGCTAAACATGATAAGATTCTCAAGAAGATAAGTGCTAATATTTATATTTTAGAATTACCAAGTGACATAGGAATTAGTCCTATCTTTAATGTTGCGGATTTAACTATTTATTATAGACATGATGATACACAATCTCATACAACAATTGTGAGAGTTTTAATCATTCCTCATCTTAAAAAAGAGAGAGAGGATGCTCTTGATGAACAAATTGTAGCCATAAGAGCTGGTGGATATCAACAGTTTCTTGTCAAATGAAAAGGGAGATCAATTTCTGATAGCACTTGAATTTTAGAATCTTAATTGTAGTGATCGGTATATGTCACATTCTACATCGAGGATGACTTCAAATAAATCAGGGAGAATTGATACATTAGAATAAAAGAAATAAAATAGGACAAATTAATCAGCCACTAGCTTTAATTTGGTGGGATGAAGAGTGGTATTTGAAGTGACGATAAAGAAAATTTAGTTTATACTAGATTTCTTTATCAAATAGGAAGTAACTGTAAGTTAAGATATGTTATCCTAATTGAAGATATATTATCCTAGTTGTTTAAGACTTCAATTTATTTAAGATTATTGAATTCCTATTAGAATAAGATTCAATTTTGTTTTGGATATTTTAGATAGGAACCCATTACTATTAGAATAAGTGTGCTAAGAACTTATAGGTATTCAAACCTTTAATAGAAAAGATCCTGAAGTTTTTATGTAATAAACTTAAGTTTTCAATTAATAGGTGTGATACTTTCTTTTAAAAGTAATTCTTAGAACCTAGGAGTGATTCCTAGTTCTTACCCTTCGTTACTTGTTTACTCACAAAGTTCCAACACTTTTAACCCGAATTTCTAGCAACCAAAATCCCAAAATTCTAGGAATATCAAGACCTAAAATTCCTACCATATTGAACCTGAAAATTTTAGCTATTGCAAACTTGAAATTCTGGCTGAAATTCCAAACCTAAAACCCAAATTCCAGCCACCAGAATTTATAAATTTTGTGGGTCCTGGGCACTAGTTTGATATATTTTCTACTCTTCCTACAATTTGTTGTTTTGATGGATGGCTTATCTTATTTATGTTTCCATTTTGTTTAATGAAAAAGAGAAAAGAGGCTGGTGTGAGAAAGAAGGTTGGAGATTGACATAAGCCTCATGTATTTCAATACTAAATGGTTGAAGACTAAAAACCATGTTTAAGCATAATCGGATTGTTATTCTGAAAATTAGGATCTAGATTCCCTTCTTTCAAAATTTACACTTTTCTGCAGTTGGACACCGTTTGTTTGTGTTCTTAGGGAAAAATTAATGCATAAAAGCCTACAACTTTTACCATATATTTTTTCTTCTATCTATTTCCTTGTAGGAATATTGATAAAAGATGTTCAGAAATTTTTCAATTAAGTTCTTGGCTTTTTAGTTCTTTTAATCGAGTATAAATCTTTTTTAATCCAAATAATTGCTTGAAGGGACAACCATTATAAATTTCTATTTAGATGTGGAGGTTGGATCAAAAATGGTAAAATTTAAAGGGAATTAGGATGAATATTAGAATTTTCCTAAAAGAACAGTTGACAGAAAGCTTGTCAGAGACCAGTTTTCTAATCGACAACCTTAGTTCCTACGAAGGGGAAGAACTCCAGTAAGAGAAAAAGAAGATTTCCATATATGTCTTCCCGTCACTAGATTCTACACAATCAAATATCGATTTGATATCAGAGCCTGGTGTCATGGACGACTTTGTAGAATTGTCAAGCTGAATGGATGTGTTTATGAGAAATATCCAACAAGGTTGGCTACGGTGGACAACCAAGAGATCAGCAAAAAGTCCTTGAACTCACAGCTAGAGGAGATTTTATGGGAGTTGAAGGGGCCTGTAAGAACAATGAGGTGGAGAGCAACAACCGCACCTATAGGGACCAAAGGGAGGAAAGAAGAGTTGGGCAAGCAAGAGTGAATGGACACTTTTATCTACCCTTCATCATTATTCTTCGGACTTCATTCATCGCCTTATCCTACCTCTTCTTCAGCTGAACTTCGAACTATAACAATCGTCCATTTGTGATTTTTGTGAATTATGTTAAGCTTCAACACTCTGCCTCCACATAGTCTATTTGCGATTTTGGAATTATATTAAGCTTTTAGCACTCTCTCTCCACATTGGACATTCTTATTCCTCACTTCTGGAAGCCAGTGGGGCAAAATTTAATTCGGTTTTACAATTAAATTCTTTATTCAACAAACAATCACATTTCCTATTAAACCTCAACTTAGAACATAAAAAATTTAGTTATAAATCCTGTTTTGAATATAAACTATTCTGATCTTTTGTCCATTTCCGATGTGGGAATGTTTGGTGTTTACAGGGTCAGCAGAATGGTGACCAGGGGACTTCTTGTGCATCTGAGGTGTAATGTAGCAGCTGTTAGCTCAAGTGATGAGTGTTTGCGAGTCGTTTCTCAAGACCACAAGGTGGTATTTATGGATGTGCTTATGCCTGATGGGTTTGAAGTTGCTGTCAGAATACGAGAAAAATTTACAAACTGTCATGAAAGGCCATTCATTGTAGCCCTTACTGGAAACACTGACAAACTGACTAAGGAAACCTGCATGAGGGTTGGCTTGGATGGGGTTATACTGAAACCTATTTCTGTAGAGAAAATGAGGACTGTACTGTCAAATATTGTGGAACACAGGCGGGTATTTGAGGTGACGTAACACTAGGGGATATTAACCAATCATCAGGATAGGAAGTGTGAGTTCTTACCTTTTTGTTGCATATGTATGAACTATACATGCGCCTTGGAGCATTGCAGCCGAAATGGAGCATGGGCATCTGGAAATTGTCCTCGCCAAGATTCATGAGCACTGTGTTTTTTTCTTCAACTTTTTCGTTAAATGTTGGTGGCAAGACGTTCTTGTATTTTTATGTGTTTTGATATTGTCTTGTGATGTATAAATTTGGTGTAAGTTGTCTCGAAACTTGAACACAGGTGGAGAGTTTAGTGGAGTGATAATGTTGGGATTGATGTACCAAGTATTTGAGTTCCAGAATTGAAATAGATTATATTGAAGGTATTTGATTGTTAATTTATTGTACGATCAAGCTCACGGACCGGTTGGCTAAGAAAATTAATATTAAGAAGCAACAGCAAGCTTGATTGGTGTCGGTGGAATAGCAGCTGTTATAGTGTGACGGCTAATACTTCTTGAAAGATAGGTTGCTCCTCGTGTGTTGGATAAGTTGGTTTCATTGAGAAATGAATAATTTGAAAGATAGGTTGTTCCTCGTGTGTTGGAAGAAAGTTGTTGGATAAGTTGGTTTCATTGAGAAATGAATAATTTGAAAGATTGGTTGTTCCTCGTGTGTTGGAAGAAATTTGTTGGATAAGTTGGTTTCATTGAGAAATGAATAATTAGTATTAAGTATAGGTAAAGCTGATCCAACAGTATAATCCCTCATTTTATCTAATTCATTTTTGTAGAATATGTTATTTTTTTCTCAAATTCATCAATTTGAGTCATACGGAAGTATGGTGACTAGAAATTTTACAAGCATTCAATACAAATAACATATATTCTTCATGAAATAAAATACCTGTAATTGCATATGAAAATTAAAAAAATACATATCTTAATTTACTAACCCAGTATCCTTAATTAATAAACTGAATTCTTGATAATAAAACTAATATCAACTAAAATTGAAAATAGTAAATATTTTAAAAAGAAATGAAACATAAACAACATAATGAAGTTAAATATTTATAAATTTTTTTATTCATTAAGTCATCATATTTCTTTTGGGTGGTCCCTAGACAAACACTAAAATGAAATGAATTACATGTTTTCAATTATACCACTCTTTGCAAGATTTATCAAACACTTAACATGTTTAAATAGATGTAAATTCTAATAGTAAGGGTTTTACTTGAATGAATTTCATTTAAAATATATAACACGTAATTGAAATAGTATAAAAATTTCAATTATAATCAGAATATATAATATAAAATGTAAAAGAGTAGGGACGAGACAAGACAACTAGTTTATAATGATTAATAACCATTGACTTACGTTTAACTCTCCAAGTTCCATTTGAGAAGTCACTAATTCTTTCTTTAATGGGTTAAGAACTTTGA
This sequence comes from Erythroxylum plowmanianum, assembly GCA_025531925.1. Taxonomy (NCBI): domain Eukaryota; kingdom Viridiplantae; phylum Streptophyta; class Magnoliopsida; order Malpighiales; family Erythroxylaceae; genus Erythroxylum; species Erythroxylum plowmanianum. The sequence continues at coordinate 31,004,373 of JANVCQ010000005.1, read as the reverse complement.
CTTATAATTCAGTAGCTAATTTAATTGATCTTACAATCTCAAGACTTCCCTTTTGGCTCAAACGATGCATTGAAAGCTCATTTCATGTTCAACCACATATGAATGCACTCACAACTTTCGCAATAACTTATACAAGATCATCAAGTGCAAAAATATCATCCAATAACTCCATTATGAGTTGTTAAACCAAACTCTAACAAACAAATTCATTAGGAGTCAAAAACTAGTTGTTACATTACTAGTTCTAATGATATTGGCTACCTTGAGTATTATATCAATCAATAGATCTTACAAACTAGTCAAGTGATGTCTTAACCAACGCTTTGGTGAAATCAATTATAAACTCTCTAGACAAACTTTCCCTTTCTAAAGGGTTCAGTCATCCTAACTTGCATATATGTTGATTGATGTCTAACTAAAAATAAATATACACTTTTTCATCAACACCCTACTTTATTTTGATCTAATCCACATATGAATCAACTTAATTCCTAAGAAAACAAGTTTTTCAAAGATCAAAATGCTTTCTTTTTGACATGCTTGACACAATTACAATTGAAATGTTTTTTAAGAAGTATTTTGAAGATTAAGTCTTTAAAAACCAAATTAAATATCCTTTAGAATTTTAGAAAGTATATGGTTTATTCCCTAAATGTGATATTTTTATGTAACTTAATAAAATATTGAAATGACCAAGATAAGATCACAAAGAAGATTATATTGATTGGTTATATATAAACGTCTTGATTCTTCCTTATATTCACTTGACTTGTTTTTTTTTTTTCACTTAATTCAACTTGAAACTTATATATTTGGCTTGACTGCTAGGTTATGGCTTCATTTATTCCTTGAGGCTCCACTTTCTTCAATTTTCTTTTTGATGCATCCCTTGGCTCATTAGAGCTCATTACATTGATTCTTTATTATAACTTGATTCTTCAATAACTTAAAATGACTATTATCACAAAAGGTAAACTTATTAATAGTAATATATTTTATAATCATCATAAGTTTGGGTTGAAATCTCCCTTAGTTAAATAACCCCTTCCTTTCTGATGATGACAAATATTTGGTAATAGTAAGAGTCTAAAAGGAATAAGTTCCTTTATATGTAAGATCCCCTTATTTCAAAACAATAAAGAATAGCAAGTTCTCATTTAATTCATGCATCATAAATTTTGTCAATGATTAACAATGATCCTAGTTTTCAATATCGCCCATTTCCTTATTTCTAACATCAAAAGGGTACATTGATAACTAAATGTAACTCTAATATTGATATGGACCAAATGTATAAATATGATTTAAAGGTTTTATAAATAAGCAAAGTTCTAATAAAGAAAAGCAAAAAGGTCAATTCAAAAAGCCATATTTATCTACAAATTTGATTTGTATCTTTCTCGACCTACGTATGTATACGAATAACTATATGCATAAAGATAAATGTGAGAACAAATGATTACATCATTCTTTATCTTGATTGATTAAACAATTAAAACTTTGATACCAATGCCCTTGCTAAACATATGCGACGACTTTTGATGATTTTTCTCTTTCTTCATTATTAGAGATGCCAATTACAGTTCTCCTTCTATGATCACACATTTCATTTTTTTTCTTTTCAAATAAATGAACTTTGACACCTCTATTTTCCCTACATTAAAAAGGTTTAAGAGAGGGATTTGAACTAGATCAAGATATGGGGTCGGGCTAACCTAACCTTCCTAAGCCTAAACTTAATCAACTCGAGCTAGGTCCATTGACTTTAAGCTAAGTCATTTTGTCATAAACTTCTTGAATTTCGTTATAATGAGTTATATACTATCCTTATCAATTTTATTGGTTGGGCTCTCTCCTTCATTACTTTTATCATCTTTAGAAATGTTAAAGATTATGCCCCTCCTTGTTGGATCCATTTTTTTTGCATTTTGTGGAAGATGATTGATTTTACTAGCTATTTTTTAATAACAATATACTTAAATATTTTGCTTCTTGTATCATTGTCACTTTTTATCCTACTAGCAAATGTCTCACAAATTCATGATTATTATATGTTACCAAGATTCTTAAGAACATGAATGATATAAATAAAGTGCACATATATGTTAGAAAAGGATTCATTGTGCTCCATTTATAACAATTCATATTTGCTCAATTTGTTCCATGTTACTTTATGTGTGCCTTAATATCCCCTATTTCACAACATATCTCACATAATAATATCTTATTAAACTTATTCCTAATTAATGCACAAAATAAGACATATATTATACTTATCTAAGGCCTTACAATTGAATGTAATGAGACTTTTATCCTTATTATTCCACTTAAACTTTTTTAAAGAATCTTAGTATTGACATTTTCTATTTCAATTACCTTTATTGCAGTATAATGTCCACTTTCTACTATATCGTATAAATTGATTCCTTTAGAAATTGTTAAAGAATGAGTCTTCACTTAAGCTTTATCTTTCTTGACTAAAAATTTTTGTGAATGGTTTCATAGTGATCTTTACTCAAATTTTATGAGACAAATATGTAATGAATGAAACCCGCTCTAATACCAATATTTGGTCCCTACATGGCATACAAGTGTGGGAGGGGTGAATTACTTCTCTATAGTTATTTGGCTACAAAATCTTAAAGAATGCTTATTTTTATTTATAAAAATGCAATATCAAATGGTTAGGATTAAATGAAGTGGGCTTCAATAAACATATATGACTATAATTCAACTTAAATTAAATAATAAAAATAATCCCAATTATATGAATTATAAATAATGTGAAATTTAAAAGAGTAAGGATGATAGTGCATAACAAATTTATAGTATTTTGGCCTAGATATACTACTTAAATCCACTTAAGAATTTATCAACTCTTCTTTCAATTAATGAAGAAGAACCCATCTTACAACCACCTTCTTTCATTAGTTCACTAATTTGATATCCCAATCACTCAATTACAACTCACAAATTCCCTCTTAACACACTAATTCACTAAGGATTAACTTCATACTCACAAAAACATGAATGCATATAAGTCTCTTGATATGATGCAAGCATCAATAGATAATGAAAGGATCTATATATGACTAGTGAACCAATTAAAAGAAATAGCTCTAAAGACATTGGGTGCTTTTCTCTTTGTCCTTCCCTAGCTTCTTCTTTATCCTAGATTTTTTCCTTGTGTCTATTATGAATTCCTCATTGCTTAGTTCCTTATCATCTCCTACCTTACAGGAAAGTCTATTATTGACTTTCTCAGTATTATTTCTTTTAATAATGAGTGAATTTTATATAGGCTTACTTCCTCCTCCATACTTTGAGCCACTTACTCAATTCCTTTATTGTTATACTCCTTGTTAACCTTTTGGGCTTTAAAATTGTTCATATTGTTTTCCTTCTCATTTGCTGTTTCCTTATGTTTTATACCTTCCTACTCCTTCCATTGAGGAAATACTGATTGGTTAACTAAATTGTGAGCCTTCTCTAGCTTGGTTACTTCCTTGTTAAGTCCAATTAACTCCTTATAGTCCCCTAAGAGAACTTTCTCCTTGTGGCTCTAATAGACCCCGTTTTCAAAGTCCAACTCTGGATACCATAAGACGTGAGTGTGAGTATTACCCTATAGGGTTGCTTCAATGAACTCTCATTAGCCATTATCAGTTCATCTTCATTCTCATAACATCCCAAAAATTTCTTATTTGATCCATGGATATACGACACTCAATTCTTATGTTTATGTTCTCAAACATCACCCTAACATATCACTCATTTTTGTTTTCTCTATTAGGTACATTTCAAGTTCTCTTCAAGCCTAAATGTCTTATAGAAAAGTATCGATGAGCCCATAATTTATAAGTGTACCTGTTTTGGGACATTAGGCATAACTTTCACTAGAGATGTCGGATTAAGGTCGTATTAAGACGGTTTCGAATAGGACTTCGAGATCTATAAATTTCCTGAAGACCCAAAGAGAGATTTTTTCCATCTAGAGGGTCAAAATCGTGAAATTTCGAAAGTGTACAATATATATCCATTAAACGGGCATACACCTCTACCTAACGAACATACACGGGCTCTAGGATGTCTTCCAGACCCGTGAAGGTCTGTTTAACAAACATGGACTAGGCTAGGGATATTTTTAGACATGAAAAGGTCCTTTTAACGGACCTAATGTCCGTCTAATGGACATTGGTAAAATATAAGCCCCTCCAAAACAATCCCAATGGTTCCTACATCCATTTTAACTTCACATTCACTTAAAATCTTCCCAAATTTGACTCTTCTAGTACAATATCACTTCATATCAACTCAACTACCAAGTTTTTTTCATTAAACTCTTAAATCTCTACTCAAATGATTCATCATGTACAACTAATTCTCATTATTCACTATAGTTGTCCCATATACATCTAGTGCAACATTACTATCTTATAAAAAACATATCTCTCAACTTCAATATCTAAAAATTTCATACTCTATATCGATGGAAAGCTAGAAAGATAATCTACAACTTCCAAAAAGACAACTTTGTCTAATAACCTAGATTAATACAGTTTTTTCCCAAAAATCAAAACACAAATTCTTACCCCTATGAAAGCTTGAAACCGCAATGTACAAACTTTGAGAGTCATGAGCAAAAACACAATTATGTTTCACTATCATCAAAAGATAAGGGTTTTACAAAGCTTCAATGGGCATTCCGAGCCACAATAGAACATTTCTTAAAATCCCAAACTACAAAAGGTACTTGAACAAATAACACTTGAAATGCGACTAAAGCCTTGTGTTGATAAAGTCTAGCTTAAAATACAAAAATATGTCTAATCAGAGTGATGCCTTGACTCTCTTTTACTCGATTTCTTGCTCATCACCTGAATATGAGAAGGAGAATGAGGGTGAGCTTAAAAGCTTGTTAGTAACAAGTTTATAATCGGAAACAAGTGAAACCATTGAAAATGTTCAATGTTATAATCACTTTGCATCAAAATCCATAAAACACATAGTTCCCAATTTCTCAAATTATCAAGAAATTCATGAGCAACATAAGTCATGCATCATCAAACTTGTCAACACATTCTAAATACATAATCACATCAGAAATAGTTTGGGTAGGCCTTAAACAGAACGTACTAATATATTCCCACATAATGATCTTGTGTAATCGTGAACAGAACGTACCATTGCAATCTCACATAGTGGTCATGCGTAGTCGTAAACATAAGGAAGTCTATAAAAAAGCTCTGTGTCACTAGCGGGTAAGTAGGAAAAGCCTTTTAATAAAGTGCACTTGACACAGTAGAATGAACTACCACAAACCCACATAATCATGCATTTTACAACTTGTAAACATATTACCCAAAATGACATATTTCTGAAACTTGATTTCATAAATACAATATCCTTTCAAAATCCATTTTCTCATTCATTCCATAAATCATCAACACAATTCACATACCATACATGTAGCAATTTCTCAATCATTCAAAGTAGCAATAAATGCAACATTTATAAACATTGAAAAATTTTAACTTTCTTGATTTTGAAAAAATGTTCATGGCTCATAAATTCCACCATAAACATGTAACGCTTTCTCAAAAAAATTAAAGAGCAATAAATACACATTTATAAAGTAGTTGAAACCATTTATTTCCATTTCTTTGAATGGAACATTAATGGCTTATTAACAGAATTATAAACTTGAAACCCACCTTGAATTCTTTGCTAAAAATTTGCTTAAGGATGCCTCTCTTCTTGATCCTCTTGCCTTTCTTGGTTTCCTTTAACATTGATAAAAATTTCCGTTCAATAAGAATTCAAATTGGAGAACCCAAAGAACATATTCACTAAAATTGATTCTAGAATACTTAAACCCATGCATTTTCTAAGCTCCATGAACTAAAACACTCCCAAAAATCTAAAGGATTAAAGATGACCTTACCTTGAATCTTTACCAATTAAAGGGATATTTGGCCCAAATAAAAGCTCTTTCCTTTTTCTTCCTTTTTCCCTTCTTGAACAGCCTCAAAATCTCTCTTAAAAGCTTAAAAAATGGAACCCTAGCTTGTTCTTCTCTTCTTCTTCTTTTGTCTCCAACAAAACTCTCCTTCTTCTCTCTTCTCACTCACATTTTCTCCTTCTCTCAAATGCAAGACACTTTTGTTTCTTCCCTTAATATCCTTAATGAGTATAAAAATGTCTATTTTATCCTTCCTTATATGCCTTATGGCTTTTATTCCTAAGTGACTTGCCAAAATTGCCCTCATGCATTCTTATCACTTTTAATTCAATTAACCAAAGTACTAAAATCCTACTAACATTAACATAGACATAATAATTAAACTCCAAAAATAAACTATCAAAATCTCACAATTAATTTAAATCATGCTTAACTAAAGAAAAAAATTCAGGGGCCAATAGGCTTTCCACTACAAGCCTTGTTGCCTAAGGTTTGTCTCCTATTGATAGAATATTCTGATCAGAACCTCTATCAAATTGTTATTTTCACCTAGTTTTATGATATGAATTGTATCAAGAAGCTCCTTGCTAAGTTCCATACTTACACATAATCGCGCAAATCCTAATATTCTTTGATGAGTTATTAGTTGGTCCATGCTCATTTGTCTTCCTAGGTAGCTTATTATCAAGCTCAGTCCTTTGGTGGACAAGTATTGGAGTGGAACTCAATAGAAGTTGATCAAAATTGGCACCTTTTCCTAGATAATATTGTCTATAGTTGTTACAGGTCTCCATGGTTGAATGAACATTATAGTAGTTTGGAGCTGCCATAGTTATGCTCCCAACACATCCTTGGCTCCTTGTTCTGTATTGAACTTGAAAAGAAACATATTTTATTTTATTAAAAATACTTCATATAGCCCGTTGTTTTCCCACATGTTCATGTTCTAATGTTGAACCATAGTAAATTTTGGTCTTTAACCTCAAAAGAAATCAACCAATATTAAACTCCAAGATTTTGCTCCTTCTTATAAGGTCTCCATATTTGGAACCACTAATGCTCTTCCTTCAGTCAAATCAAGAGGTAGATATTGTAGTGAGTTCCCATTGACCTTACCCACCACCTTTCTTTAACTTAGTGTCTAGTTGGTAACTGGTTGGGAGGAGAAGAGAGTTTAGATAATAATTGAAAAAGGTTTAGGAGAAGGTTGCTACAAATAAGACAGGTTGGGAGTAGGGGTTCTTGAAGAGGATGTAAAAGACAAGTTAGGAGGAATAAGCGATGGGAAGGAGGTAGGGTTATTTAAGGGTGGAAAGGATGTTGATTCCAGGTTAGGTGGAAATTCAAAAGTAGATATGTTTATAAAGGTTTCTAAGGTGTAGGGGTATTAGGTATAGTTTAGAAAGTCACTGCTAAATATGGAATGAATAGAGAGGTAGGAAACAAAGAGGGTATAAAGAATTAAAGTCCTTAAGAGTATGGGCATGATAAATGCTGAATATGAATAACCAAAAATGGGGGAGCTTCAAGGGAAGAAGTATAGGGATCAAATAGGGAGGGACAAACCTAAGTTGCTCCTAATTGCCTGAGATCCAAGCATTAGTCATAGAAGAACTTAAATTCAGGGTCCTAGATGGTAGGTTTTTTAGTGAATCTAGTTATCTATACATTAACTATCTACAAACTTAATAAGCTGCAAAGGTACTAAACACATTAGTCTTAACTTAACACCATCTTATGCCACAAATATAGCACTTCATTTTCCTTGATAGCTATCTTCCATTCATCTCCAAATTTTATTCAAATATTGTAATATCTACCACAAAGATCAATCTTAAAAATGCATTTTCACTAAATAGCCTACCAAGCTTCATTTAGTCTAAGAATAGAGAATTTGTACTTGAAAGTAAAATCTTGCTAATTGTATAACTATCCACACACTACAATTTCCATTGTTTTTAAGGCTGGTAAACCTAAAATGGTGCATGGACTCCTACTTTCTTACGTATGCACTTTAGGCAATATTTCTTCTATTATCTCCTTGCGAATATTAGTCTCCTTTAAACTCACCTATCATAAAACAAATTGCGAAGCTAATACTATGAATGACGTCAATATGATGTTGAATATCTCTTATAAATGGTAAGGTAATTCCTCTATTGCCACTTCCTTGAGTTCTCATTACAATGTTTTGATTACCTTATGATGCTCTACTACTTTACAGTCTTGCTGCACTTTTAATACCATTTCACAATTAAGGTATACACCTCCTTAAACTTTTTGATTATAGTCTCTATGTTGGAACCCCACCCTGGTGAGACACGTGTCCGACGTCCTACATGACATCAGGACGTGCATTCCACGAGGGAGGAATTCCTCACCACAGAAGAAAACTCAAATGGAACTTATTTCACTTACTATCGAATGAATCTTGATAAATTCACCCTAATTTTCCTCAATAAAATTGATCTGCTTAGGGCCCAAAATTAAATCCAATTCCTAAGCTAATATAGAATTTCATGTCTCTA
>JANVCQ010000005.1:30961903-30995783 GCA_025531925.1 Erythroxylum plowmanianum | reverse complement strand
CTTTAAGAACCTAAGTGATCTACCCAAATTGCCCCCAAGCCAACTTATTCTTTTTACATTCTAACAACACATAAAACTATAATTAAAACTACTCCTTCCATTTAATTTTCATTAAACCTAAACAATATACCTCAAACCTCAAAAATAAATTTTTTAAACATGCTATTACATAAGGAAGAGGAAATGGGACCCAACACTCTAACTCATATATTTTAAAATCTTTTATTTTTTTACTTCCTTTTAAGGATAAAAAAGGAAAAGTTAATGGAGCCTTTCCTTCGCTTGTAGATGTTAGATCGGAAACATAATCATGCTATATTTGGGTAAAGTGGTAGATTTCAAAACTTTTTAGAAATCAAAATTGCAGCGGAAGCAATATGACCAAATTAACATGCTAAGCCATACATGATACGGTATAAGGAAAATAATTTGTTTAAATCACAAGATGGAAATTATTACAGACTCCTTTGCTATAGCTTAACTCCTCGTTGTACTATCCTATCCTCGGCAATGTATCCTCTCCTAGGAAATGCATCCTCTTCTCGTTATTGTATCCTCTACCAATCCAATCTACCACTTCTTCTCCTTGGACAACTAGGTTAACAAGATCCTTTGGTGGAAAAGGAGAAGAAAACTTGAAGAGATTTTGCCTTAGAAGAAAGAAGTCAATGATGAGACACCTCTCATGAAAATTTCGGCCAACACATTGTAGATAGGAGAGAGAGAGAGATAAAAATTCAACAACACATTGTATTCCTTCTCTCAATTTCAGTTAATCCCCAAATAAAGAAGTGAAGTGCATCTAATGCATCATATCCTTCCTTAATCAATCATAAACAAGCCAATAAATGAGACTCTTCTCATTTGTTTTCAGATGGCTATATGAAAAGACCAATAACCTAAATGATACATCTTATTTTTAGTTTTGTGTGATGAAAGAAGGAAGATAGTCCATCAGATGCACCTCTTGCTATCATTAAAAGAAAATCATTAAACCATTTAATGATAAGATCATTACTTCATTTAATGATGATAAAGTATGTTAAAAATCATCTTAAATTTAGCAAACTAATGTTAAATGTGCAGCTGCACATTTAAATTAATCAAATTAAACCAAAGTCTAACTCATTTCTAAATGTTTATATGGGCTTCTAATTAACAATTAATTAAAGTAAGCCCAACATTCAATCATAGGCTTTAAAACTTCTATTTTTATTTCTTACTTTGCTTGATAACCTTCCTAGAAACCAAATGGAGAATCTAATTGGACTTATATAATTCAAGCTCCAATAAGCTTGGAATTAATTTAATCTCATTAGAATTAATTTCAGCTTATTAACTAAATTTCATTCCACTAAAGACAATTAGTTAAACTCTTGAATTACTAAATATTATGAGAACACATGTTTCAAATAAGATGTCTAATTGCAAACTCTAATATGAACCATATTATAGGCATCAGCACAATAAAGGGTAAAATTACCCTTTTGCGCTTATGTTAGTTTTTCCTTTTAGATCTCCCGTTTTACTCTATATAGTGATTAACACACAAGATCTCAAATTGGTATTAAAACATGATGGGTGGCTAGTCCATCAAACTACTAGCACCAGTTTAATCACCAATCTCCGTAAAACATCTAAAAGTGATGATATCACTATAAACTCTTTATTTAAGTAAATGTTCCCTAATATATATTTCACTTAATAATTCCAACATGTAGACCCTGGATTGATACTTTGTAAAAATCCATTATGATCATATCAAAAATTATAATGAAATATATATGAGTTCACCACTCATCAAGATTGTGGTCCATAATAAACTAATGCTTAAGTTGTATGTTTTAAGATTAAAGTAATGACCTACTTTATTCTTTAAAACATACTTGATTGTAGATTCATTTAATAGTGCCATTATTGATAGTCAACTACTATCATGATATGAAATTCATCATTCTCTTGAAGTAAACTCTTTTACTTACTCGGAGATAAATCGTAATACTACAGTCTAACCATAATCAAGCGACCAACTTGATTATTCAACTATGAATCAATTATTTTAGATTCTAATAATATACATATTTCTCATACATCTCTATGTATATGTATATTACTTACAAAAGAATCTCAGTACCTTATGACTAGATATATAATGCTTAATACAAATAAAACCAAACTCTTTTGTTTTATTAATAATAAATATTTTTATTACAAAAGTAACTGGAATAAAATTAAGTTATAAGTAAATACCCTTGTTTTCTAGGGTACTATATTTACATAACTCCAATAGTAGATAACTTATCGCCCGTCATATTAGGGTACCATCTCAAACTCATAAGATCTTAAAATTAATAAGCAGAAAGCATTCATATCTTTGTGTATACAAAAAGAAAAAGGTACCTTTCACCATTTTATTACTCTATCCTTTCTATTATATTAATCCAACTAATTGGATACAAATTAAGGTGTCTTTTAACCTCTAAAACCAAACTCTTTATAGCATCCTTCCTAATAATATTCTCATAAATACCACTATAAATAATTACATTAAATAAAATTTAAGTGATAATACTCAAATAACATTTAAAGTATCTATATGTTGTCTTATTATTTTCAAAGGTAACAACATTTGCCTCATCACATAATTATACTTATGATCTCCATCATCCTTATGTTCATCATCATTCATATCTAAACCATAGAAACTTTTGGCTCTAGTACTTAAATAACTTCTTTAAGAGCATAAATACTTGATCTATGACCAAGTTTGTTTAATATGAAACACTTCTTTAAGACTGATTTGGCAAAAGGCTTCATAGTCTATTATCCCTCTTGGTACCTTAAACATTCTATCTTCTTTCTCCTTCTTATATCAACGATTATATGAATTGACTTATTTCCATTAGACACCTTATATTCATTCCTATTGTAGTTTTTGTGAGAATGTTCTAGCATATTCTTCTCTTATACATTAATTTGGCCTTCAAAAATAATATTTCCAGCTTCCAATAACATTCTTAATACCTTAATCCCTTGACAATTGTCTTTATAACCTTTAAATATTTAGAAAATTTTTGGTCTCCCTTAGGTCATTCCTCTTTGCTAGTTTCTAAACTTAATAACATCTTTGATACTATCAAAACAAAATCCATCAATAATTAAGAGGAATAAAAAATCCTTATAATAGTTTATTTATCTTGTAATAGATCCTAAACGATGCTTTCATCTCATAGTTGCTTGTGGAATGTAATACATATTGATATTTAATTGTTTAATGTGCATCTAAAAAGTTTTACATGTTTTCCTTTGAAATCTAAACATAATTAAGAAAATTGTCTATTTATGCAATTCAATCTAAAAGGCATTCCCTAAAGAAAGGAATATTTACCTTTTGAATTTATTAGTGTCTCTATACTAGATGTTTCATCATCCTCATTCAAATCCTTTATTAGAATTAATTGTCTACACCCATGTATAAGAATTGATCAATAAATAAGATGTTAAAAAGTCTTATTTAGTATGTGAGATTTTATTATACCATTCTTTCTTGACATCTATGTTTAAGCTTTAACGGATTTTCAATTTCTTCAAATTGTTGTTCTAAATGCTAAATTATTTGATGCATATATTTCTTCAAAGGTCTCAATGCAACCTATTGATCTTATATGAGAAATAAAGATGTCTCAACTCCTTGAATTTTGTCATAAGAATTATAAGTCTACAACATTTATATTAATTTCTATTAAATTAGGGATAGTCTTCCTACTCTGACACTACTTGGCACAATTACTATCATAGAAATAAATGTTGAAATTTAAATATATCCCTAATAAATAAGTTCTGCAATGTTGAAAGTAAAATCAAGTTAAAAGAAAAGGTATATGAAATTATTTATATTATCTTCTAAAAGAAATATAAAATGTATATTTATAGGATAGTAAATGCAAATCCTAAGAGGTTTCAACTAAATATTTTACAAAATGTTTTGCTTCATATCTATGGAAGCTTTGAGTTTTATAACGATATGAATATAACTATTGTCAAATTGTTCCAACCCATTGTAATATATGTATTCATAAAATGTCATTTTAAGCTAGTAAATATTGTGCATGAGTAGCAACAAAGCTAGTTCTCTTATCTTGTTCAAATGATCTACTATGATTATGTAATGTTTGTAATGTTGATTTCATTTAATATAATCTTTAAAGATCGAAAGGAATTTGAATCACTATCAAGCATATAAGTAGAAAGAAATCATGCATCTTTGTATATATTAACTCCAACAACATTACTCATCAATTACAAAGGCTTGGTAGATTCACTTTTCAATGATTACCGATAAGATATCTTAGCCTCCAAATAGTTCCACCATGCTTACCAATTTATATTGTCACCCACTTCTCTTAAGAATTAAAAAAAAAATAAGTTAGAAAGATGAGTTTTTCTTAGATCCAAGAAGACTTCAACTATTCAAAACAATTATAAGTACCATTCACAGATATCAGATCTCACTCTTTATACTACCTATTAGAACTATCAAGGTCATTAAACAAAATATTATTAACCTTTGATTGGATTATTAACTTTTCACTCTAAATGTGAAGTTAATTGGTAAGACATTTATGAGCCACTAGATTAAAGATTGTTGATAATTATACCCTTTAAAACTTTGAATAATTTTTTTTTTGGTAAAGGAATTTTGTTACTACTTTAGGATCCTCAATCTTTATAGATCAAGTAAATACAATCGTATATCTTTAAATGAAATTTTTTTGGCATATTAAATCTAAATTATTGATGTGCATGAAATATTTATATTTTTCTTAGTATTTGTTATATTTTTTTCAAATTATCTTAGTTTGATTTCTTATTTTAGCTAATTATGGAATATTTGATTAAGGGAGAAATAATCATGAAAGGGAATAACTTATAGTTTAGAACATGAAGAAAACATCAATTTAGCTAAACGTGAGTTGGCACATGGCCATATGTTAGCTTTTATTCTTCCTAAAAATTTAAAGCTAAAATACAACCAAATATATGGATATATGAAAGCCATGTTGTATGAAGATGAGTAAAATATGAGAAACTCAATCATGAACGTAAGCATGTCTACGCCTATATAATTGCCCAAAATTCAAATTGGAATATAATGTAAAATATGGTTAGCAATAAGGGCATGCTAGTATTTATATCCAAGTGAGTCAATAACACAATTGAATACATGAGTATGTCTAAGCCCATGTAAGTGCACAGATTAAAAGCAATGAATAATATGAACAAAGATACAATTATGCCTACCATTGAATTTTACTATAAATACATATAAAACCTAACTGGAGAAGATTGGGATATTCTTTTGTTTTTTCAGAACTAGGGTCAAAAGTTGTTTACCAAGGGAGAGCCCCAATAATACGTCTAAAAGTCATTTTCAATAGACAAAGTAAGCAAAAATCATTCCAAAGAAGTTATTTTCATATAAGGAGAAAGATATCTATCAAAAGATATCTTAGCATGAATTCTTTTTTCCTTTTCACTGTTGTTTTCATTATTTCAAAGATGATTATAGAATAATAACTTTTATACCTAGATCGGATGGAACCATATTATATACGTATATAATTTGATTCAAATTTTCAATAAAAAGCTTCTAAGTTTGAGATTTATATGTGCTAATATTAGTGTTGATCATATGCAAGCAATATTTTAGATCTTATTCACATCTACACCTAGACATAATTAAAAGAACGTGAGTGTAGACCTACATGACCCTTCTAGTATTAGGATAAAATTTTGTAGGTTTTTAACAAACCTAGTGTATTTTGATTGTAGTTGATCATATATATATTTTAGTTAATCAATCTAAGAATAAGTGGTAATATTTAGATAGATGACAAATCATTACAGTAGAAAATCTTACAAATCCAAATGATAGAACTCTTATAATTGATTAATAATACAAGACGAAGTTCAGAGAAAACTTTAATATGAATGTTTCTTTATATTTATATTCTCTTTGATTATTATACAAGTGTTCTTAAGGTAATCCAAAAAACTCTTGTTCATCTTCATTGTACAAAACCCAAGCCCAGAATCATCTGCAAGTAAGCTGGAGACTTATGGTGAGCTTGGGCCTTGCTCTGCTTGTTTTTTACATCACCATGAAACCACCACCGCCCATGATCTCTGTGAAGCTCGAGTCTCTCATCAAAGACAGGAAACTCCTCGAAGATCGCATAAAAATGCAAAAAGAGAGATGGGTCTCCGATGTTAGGCTATCACATCTTTCAGGTAAGCGCAAAATTTTTCAATAAATTTCAGTTCTGTTTTTGTCTTTTCGAAATAGGGTCTTTTCGAGTTTTGGACTGAGACATAGTCGCCTTGTCGTTGTCGCTTTCACCTTCTGGTCATTTTAGGTAAATCTTCCTTTTATTTTCGTCCAATACATATTTCCTTTTTTGCGTGCTTTGCTTACTCTCGATTGAAGAAAGAACCAGGGGAGCCGTAACAACATGCAGACATCGCCGACGCATGGACCCAGTATGGTGGACAGGATCGGGGTTATTAGGTACTGTTTCTCTATCTTTGCAACCTTCTTCATTGATTATGGGTGGGGCAAGCCGTTGCTCTTTGGCGGTCAAAGGGCCTCCGCATTCTCAGGTATCTCACTGGTTTACTTCTCTTTGTTTGAGTATATTAGTTTTCGGGTGTAGTGTGTGTGAGTTTGTGGACAGTGGTCGTCGTCCTGTGTGATCCCGACAGTCGGGGACGTAAGGGGTTCCTGTTCAAGCTACCCTTGTAGTTAATTTTATTAGATAAGTTTGTCGGTGCGATTCTGTGTTTGTTGTATGGGTTATCGTCAGATAAGTTTTCTGCTAGTCATATACGCTTCCCCCTGAGTCATGAACACTACCCATGCTGTTGCGTAATGGGTGGAGCTCCTCTGTGCAACCAACAACAGTGCGTGTGTCGGAGACGATGTTGCGTCATTGTTGCAAGGCAAGCCCTTAACGTACCCTCTCTGGAACCACACCCGTCTGCTGCCAAGTCTGATGCCTCGAGCACCCTGACAAGACTGCAGAAAAGTCGACTGAGAGACACGTTACCTGCCGTTTCTTGATTTTTCAACCATTGCATAACCTTTCCTTTTATTATTATTAGTATTCTCTTTATATTTTTTTAATTATATATTATTATTATTATTAATTTTATTTTAGTATTTTATGTATTAATTATTATATTCATTATTTACCTTTTCTGCTGTATTCTTTACGTTTTTTACTTTTCCTTTTTAACCTGCATCTATATTATCCTTGTCATATTTGCATGTGAGTCTACTGGAAACAGCCTCTCTACAATATAGGGGTAAGGTTGCATACTATCAGGCCCCCAGACCTTGCTTCATTGCAGAACTTCGAGGTATGATGATGATGATGATGATGATGTTCTTAAGGTAATCCAAAGTAGTTGGCATTTTAGTTTTATTTTATTAAGTCAACAAAAACTCTAAATTCTTGTTATAAGTTTTGATAATTAAGTTGGTTTCAATTTAGTTCATTAATTTTAAGAATGGATACTTGATTTGTATTATACTAATATAAAAGTCAAAGTAAAAGAGTGGTGCTAGTAGTCATTTAAGATAATGACCTAATTGAGTAATTAAGGGTATTCATGATAAGATGTTTACTCTCAGTCAAAAGGCTATATGACTTTTCAAACAAGTTTCTAAATACTCTTAAACTGATTAAAATTAGTGTTTAGTTCCTAATAAGAGGTATGAAAGCTTTTAAAGGTTTTTTCATTTTTCTTAGTATGTTCACTTTCTGCATTAAGTGGAATAGTGCGACTTGAATTGAATTTGAAGAATTATGGATTGAACTGGATTGATTTATATTTGTTGCAAATAATGAAATGCTTAACATTTAAATGAACTTTGCAATTGAATGAATAATGAAGAATAGTTATGGATATCCTTTTTGTTTAATGCTTTCCTAGAGTTGTTTCTTATTAAGTTGAAAGCAATGAAATTGATTTACTTGAGGACAAGCAATTAATATTTAAGTGTGGGAGACTTTGATAAATGTTAAATACATTATTTTCTAATCCCATAGTTAATACAATTTGCTTGTTTATTTGAGATTTTCTTATTATTTTAGTTATGTTGTATTTTTAAGTCTTATTTGCCTTCGTGGATAAAAAGGAGAAGAATTAGGGCAAAATTGGGACAAAAAAAATTTTAATTTATTTTGATGGTTGTTCGTTTAAGTCCACAAGGTTGTTGGTTAAATTTGAGCAATAAATGGATAACACAAAGAGAAACTTAGGGAAAGTAAAAAGGTGTTCGTAGTAGGCTTAAAGAAGCTTAGGAAAAGATATATCATAGGGATAACAAAAAACAGGCCAAGAAACATCTTTGGGTTGGATTTTCATTAACTAAAGTGAATTTTTTGAAGATTATAAAAATTTTAATCATGATTCTTCTAGTTTTCTATTTTTCCTCTAGTCTTTATCTTAGGATTATGAGCCAAAATCTTATTGGTACTTGGATTAGATGAACTTTGTAATAGACTTTTTAATGATTTTATTTTAACTTAATTAATTCCTTAGTTTCATTGCGATTCAATTATGTGTTTAATTTCACTGAGATTCAATTAAGTGTTCTTATTTTTTCTTGAATTAATAATGTTGGCATATTTATGATTTCTTGCTATTGAAATTAAGAAGTTATTTTTTATGAATAGATTTACCATAATTTTAATAAGTTGCATACAAACCTAGAAATAGGGTGATGTATATTCCCGTGGATTATGACAAAATCTAATAGTAAAATTCACGAATCGATTAATGCAATTTTAGAGGTTTTAACTAGTAAAATTTCAGTTAATTAACTAAAGGTTAGGCGTTAATAGTCTGAAGAAAGATATGAACACAAGATAGAAATTTTCATGGTCCAATAAACTATGGATTAAATTGAGTAGTGAAATTATGATTGCACGAAAAATCTTAGGAAGAGTAAAAGTCTATATACCACTGTTTTCCTTGATTATTTCTTATAATTAATTGTGTTGGTCTACTTTAGTTTATTGTTTTTGATTTATCCTTAATACCATAATTTGTTAAGTTAGATAATAGAATGATGATAAATACTAATAATTATTGCCCTCGTAAGATCGAACCGCAAATGCAATTCTCAAGCACTCCCGTAGACCTATGAACAGAATAAACAAGCTAAGATACAAGCATTTCTCGACTCCACGAGTAAAGCAAATTCCTTGAAAGCAAACATAAAGAATAGCATGCAAGTGGATAGTCGATAATAGTTGCAGCGTGAATAGTAGTATTATTAGTTTCCCCAAAATTAAAGGATTTGATTTCTTTGCATTGGTTGATTCCATAGAAAATAAGTTTTGAAACTTCTGTTAATATTTTATGTAACGCATTTTACTTGACTAATTTTTATAGTATTATCTTCAGTTATAGCTCAATGGTTAGTATTGTTTAGTGATATTATTATTAAGCTATAGTACAGTAATTTCATGACATTAATTATGCAAACCTTACAATTGCATTGAAAAAGACTTGTAAAAACTTGATACAAAAGCAACTTCTATGTCTGCTTCTTCTTTCCTGGAAGAATTGGCTGGATATGCAGATGCCTATTGAAGGCTTCGTTGAAGAGAAAACGAGTCTGGAAGGCTGATATAGCTGGAAGCCAAGCTAATACAGCTATGGGAGCAAATAGTACAACACCCATTCCATAATCATAGGACTTGGAAAGGACCTGAGTAAAATCCCATAGCCCTGTATCCTCCAATTTTGGCCTCGCAGCTTGCGCAATCTGCATGGACTCGTCATATCAGAGGAAATAAAAGAAAGGATAGCGAAGCAGAATACAATCGACTCATCTTAAATGCTAGCTTACCAGTATCAACCCCCACCCAGTCGGCAAAAATGCTAGGCAGCATATGACCAAGTCTTTAACCGACAATTGACAGACGAGGGACAGAGTAACTATAATGGAGACAACGGCAACAAAGAGGAAGGCTTTGAATAATCTGAATACTAAGTGATATTTGGCACTGAATTGCTGCCTTCCCATGTTCACAGCCTACACATTATAACAATAAAATGTCAGTATTCTATTAATATTATGCATCTGAGGGATGTTACTACTATTCTGTAGAAGAAAAGGGCAGCGACCAAATACCAAGGTACGAATCTTTAGAACTCTTTGGTAAAATATTTATTTTTCTGCACATCATACCATTCGTGTTGCTTATCTATCAGAAGAAGCAATTCCATCTTCCTAAGACATTGGATCCTACGTGTTTGTGGAAGTAAAGTGTGCATCAATTCATCAAGAGTAGCAGCATATAACAAGAACACTGGCCAATAGTGGGTCTAATTCGTTAAGTAAACACTAAATACTATTGAAGCGTGTGATTGCATTTTCTCAGAAGATATATATGAACTAGTTATCGTTAAGGACATGGAAAGAAGAGAGGACTGGTAGAGTTTGCTTACCTTGACCAACAAGAAAACAGCAAGAAGTACAACCCAAGACAGCACATAAACAAGAAAATTTTTGCTCTTTTGAGAAATATCAAGGTGGTAGACCAGACCATACTGATACATGAAAAACCGAAGAGAAAGAAGCACTTCAAATGATCTAGCAGCCAGGCCAGAACGATAAAGATGCACCTGTTCATCATTCCACCATGACTGCCAACTTTTATCCTGTTGAATCCCAATGCCACCTTGCTGACTGATCCACTTATTCCAATCTTTCCAGTCATCTACTATTTTATCCCAACTGAATCCTGAAGGATTAAACAGAAATGGTGCAAACAACCAAGTGATTGACATGAACCAAACGGAATAAGTAATCAGAACATACGCCATACTGCTCTGGTAGGACCTTCTGAACAAATCATAAACAATCAGTAGGAGAATTAGTTCAAATCCTTTAACAAAGTGGCTTCGTGAATATAATCTGTAGTTCTCAGTGAAGCTGGCATGAGATACCACAACCTTACGACCAGTCGGTCTGTATTTTGCACCTCCATGTAAAAGTGTTCGACCATAATGGTGAGTTTTTGTTCCTAGTGAGAAAGTGAAAAACAAAGCAGCTAATTGCAATTGCATGAGGACAAAATCTTCAAGGGCTTTGAGAAACCCCTTCTCCAGTCCAATTTCCATCACCATTGGTAGGCCAGTTAAAAGGCCAAGCTGAAGAAATGATTGGGAGGCAAGAGCAGTTTCCAACGATTCTATGTTATGCATCCTAGCCTTAAGGACAAGTGCTTTTTGCAGCCCACTCAACACAAGGTAGAGCTGTCCATAAAGGAATACATATATACCTATTACAGCAACCTGCACATTGAGTTTAAAAACATCCCATATTACCAGCTAGCGATTCGAGAAAGACAAATTTTCAATGAAATAAATAGAAGAGAGGAAGTGTCAGTGCTGATAAAAAAATATCATCCATGAATATTGAATGCATCCATTGGACTGATTTAATGAATGCTACGAATGAATACCAGGTGATTGAAATAAAAGCCAATGGTTGTAAAGTAGCACGAGAGCATCCTGAAAAAATCAAACAGGTGCCCAAGTCGGTATATGTCACGACTTATAGTCTGTTCACTGTTTCCATTAGCTATTTTAGCCTCAAATTTTGAGATCTGGTTTAGGCCCACATCACGACCTTTTCCAACTTGCAGATACTCATGGTAAGTGATACATCCCCGTCGCAAGGTAGAATTGAATCCTACATCAGGAAAGAGGTATAATGTTGTTAGTATCATCTGAAGTGATAATGCAACTTTTGAATTTCTGTTCCATACCAGCAAATACATCCTCACTCAAGTTTATTGTTTTTGATGATTTGCTGATGCCACCTCTTGTTATATGAAATACCCTGTCAAACACATCAGGATGTCCATAGTGGAACCTCACCCTGTTTACAAGATGAAAACCAGCTGCTTGTGATCTATATATTACAACGGATGGAAAGAAATTAATGACATATTTCACAGTTAAGCCCCTTTAAAGTAGCTAACATGGACAGGCTTCGACGTCATATTACACACACACAAACCAATCAATATGCTATAAGTTAATTCTTATCTTTACCTCAAAATCAAAAGTTTTTAAAGGAAACCATTTTAGCTAACAAGAGACAGGAATGAAAAGAAGACATTTCTTCCTGTACATATGATGATGCATACCATCTCAGCCAACAAATGTATAAACTCAAGTATTTAATGTCATATTCCCGAAATTACTTGCTGTTTAACATATATCCACCATCTTTCTTCACCATTTAGTGGTACTTGATAAACCAAAACTTAACCAATTGAAGGAGATAAAACCAGACTGACCTTAGTAATTTCATACTTTGAGGACCACTTAAAAGTTATGGTTTTATTGAACTAAGCTCCTTCTAAACCAATCCCAGACACACACCCTGCTTTCAAGGAAGTCAAATTCCAATCAGTATCTATTTCACAGTCTAGAATCTCCTGCTTAATAGTTTGGTAATGCTTTGATACAATTTATTATGGCCAGAGCCTAAACTTTCCCAAGAACGTCACTGGGTCCTTTGAACTACTCATTATGGAAGGAGCACTTTGGGGTATGTTTGATATGTTATGTTTTCTATAAAGTATTTCACATACCTACCATTAATAAACAATAATGGCTTACTAAGTAACCACTCCAAATAAAAGGAGAAAACGTCATAACTGCCTCAGGATTTGATAACTTATGTAAGAAGAAGGCATCTGTTACCTGAGGGGATTAGCAAGAAGCCTTTGACCTATGGTGACAAAGCTCGTCTCTTGATATGACATGAACCATGCTAGAGAAGAAACACTGCATCAGTGAAATGATTTAGTAGTTATAATGGTTGTGCATTCTCTGAAACACCATTATAATTCTTAGATCAATGATTTATTATCATGTTCCATGAGAAGTTAGTAACACTATCATTTTCAGTTTTCAAGGATTTACATTGTTAATTGTCATTTTCCAATGATTCCAATTTCGTTTGTCTAATACAACAAGGTATTCTTGAACTAGGAAAATTTGTTGGCTGGCAGAACATATGATAAAACAGGTTCTTCCAACCAAAAACAAAAATAGTTCCATGCTTGGCCAACTTCCTACTTCACTTTATAGTTTCCTTCCAGGTATCTCATGCTTCTGAGAATCTGTGTCAAACTCATGTATGCTATTGAACAACTATTTTTTACCATATGCAATGGCTGGACTTTAGAATGCATTAAACTCTTGATCTTGATGGAGGCAGAACAGATTCTACATGGATAAACACAAGAAATTTTACACGATAATCCAACACATATGGACATGGAATGTAATAGCCACTAATAAGCTGTAAAGGAACCAAAGAATCTTTTTACGAATTTTTAGAAGTCTTCAAAGGGATTTTCTATGCATGCCCACTTAAGGAACAATAATCTTTCAGTAAAGTTGATCTGACCTTCCAGTAAATATGTGTTCCCTCAATCCAAGTATCGTTGGAGGTCGTCTTCCTTGCTGCAGAAGAAATTCTTGTAAGAGGTTTCTCATTTTGAAAGCTTCTTCCAAATAATTATCCTGTAAAATCAGGTAACATGAGCTTAAGATTGTAACCATGCACAAGAACACTTGAATGCACACATCATAGAAGTATACTAAGATACATGCCTAGAGAATAATTCTTATTAGAAGATGATCGTACTTGGTTCATATCAATATTTTGAAGAGCTTCACCACGTGTGAAGACTATGGCATGATTTTGATTTTCGGGTTTCCCTTCTCCAATATTGGGGGGGCCAGGAAGCTTTATACGATAAACTTCCTGTAAAAGATAACATAAGTCTTACATACAGTAACTTTAATCATGTACTAAACTTAGTGGCATGAGAGTTGCATCATTGGCCTATGTAAGTGACAATACTTGCATGACTTCATAAAATTGGAATCGCTAATACAAGTCCTCTCAAAAGACAATATGCTGTCCTCATCTCATAATATCTTGTAATGAGAAGTTATGAAGGCATGAATTCCTATACAAAAATAAAATTGATATGTAAGTTTTACAAATCAAACTGATGTAGGACAAAACAAAGAAATATTAACTTAGCTAAACTCACAAAATTTGGAAAAAATGACTGAATTTAGACCGCCGGAATATCAGGTTTCAGGTCTAGATTTCAGCTTGGAATGCTGAAGTTTCAGATTTGATATGCCTAGGCTTTTATGGTTTGATTGCTGGAAATTTAGGATAGGATATCAGGGTATAATATGGCTGGAATTTAGGTTTGATATAGATCAAATCTAGGTTTGGTTGCTGGCACTTCAGGTTAGAGTTGCTGGAATTTAGCACAGAACACAAATAAGGGAGGGTAAGAAACTAGGAATTACTCATAAGTTTTAAGAGTCACTCTTAGAATAAAGTACATCACCTTTTAAATAAAATTTGTAGAAAAATTCATGATGACTTGTTACTGAAGGATTAAGTACACACAAGACTTGTTATTGAAGGATTAAGTACACACATATATATAGTTCTTAAAATACTTATTCTAGTTGGAAAGGGTTCCAAAATATTAAAATATGTATTCTATCCTAGTAAGGATTCTTCATTCTTAAATAAGCTTAAGCCTTAAACAAACTAGAACAGTATATCTAACTTATTACTATTTCCTACCTAATAAAGAAAACCTAGCATAAAGCAAGTTGTCCTTATTGTCACTTCAATTCCCAGTCGTCATCCCACTACATTAAAGTTTATGGTTGACTAATCTGCCCTCTTTTATTTCGTTTATAAACTCTAAGCTCTTTTGCCTTCTTGTTACTTTACTCAATGATTTCAAGTTCATTTCACTTAAATTGTCCATCTAAAATCATAGATGAAACACATTGTGTTTTTTGAAAAGTATCAAAGATAACCAATTAAAGAGTCATGTTCTTTGAATCAACCAAGCTACGTGCAAATGAAATTTCCTGATCTCAAATGTTTCGATGCCAAAAATCTAAGAACCAAGTAGCACAATCCAAACACTATTACCTGATCATAACCATTGACACCTTTAACCAATATGGAAGAATACACTTTTTGAGGCTTAGTATTCACGATCACTTCTTTCTCCTCAACATAAGCAACACGTACAGATGGATACCTACACACAAAGTAATCAATGGTTGTCAACTTTAGTATTTAACTATTACAGCTATTTCTTTCTCCAGGAAAGGATACCTCGTCAATAACTCAAGTACGTCCTTTGCATGGGGATCTCCTGATGATTTTCGTGATCCAAAAGCTTGCCAGGAAATGATATAAGTGAATTTCATGTCAGATAGTGCATCTATCTGGGCAAACAATGCACGATTATTTCTTTCAGCAGCATCATATCCCTCAAGAATATCTGGTCAAACAAAATTTTTTTCCCTCAACTTAATACAAACATTATAATGGAAATTTTAGATAGAACATGGCCTGAGGGCCCATAAAACCTATATCTAAAATTACTGACCTTCATCTTCAGCCATATCCAAAAATGCTTGAATTCGTAAGGCTTCTCTGTAGTACATAATTCCTCTAACTGCCAAAACCAAGAAAAACAAACTTGTAGATCATATTCTGCATGACTGCATTGTATTGCATATTGGTCGAAAGGTAGTCCTTTGAGTCACCTGTTCTGCTTAGTGTTTGACCTCGGAAAGAGGCCCAATCTCTCAGCAGTTCATTATTGCTTTCATTGTCAAATCCATCTATTTCTTCACAACCCAGCCTCTCCAAAAAGTTTTTCCATTCATCTAAGAGGTAAAAAAGAAAATCAAACATTCTACAGCTTGCCTCCAATGGTAAAAACTTAGAAAGGATTCCTGCCCTCTTACCAGGATATATTTTCTTCATATAAAACAATATAGAAACTTCTTCTTTGCTTGAATGAAGTTCCTTCATTGAGTACTTAATATCTTCCATGAAGTGAGGTGTTAGAATGCTGTATAACGGATAAAGCATAGTTTATAGCCTCACAGTTATTTCTCTATGAAAATCATTGTTCATATATACAGTAGGCATTGGGATTGTTCTAGAATCAATTTTATAATCTCCTTGAATAAATGAGTATATTACCAATTCTCAAAAATGTCAAAATGGAAGTTTTTGCAATCTAAGGACACCGGTGATAAAAAAATTCAAGAAAAACAAATATTTCTTAAAAGTGGCCTTGTGACTTTCTATGAAATGGAAAGGTTACATGCAGCCTCTCAAAAACTTTAGCTCCAGTTCCAGTAAAGTACCCCAGACTTTGATCACTGTTTCACTTCCTGAACAATATTTTCAAGCAAGTATAAAGCAAGAATGGGCTCGGGACTAAAAGATGTAAAAGAACTATGTCCAGATAAAGACCTTTTAAAATCCTTTTGTTGATTTTAGACCCTATAGTGAGAATCTTATAATATATCTCTGTGAAACTTAAGCAAGATTGTAGGACCGATTTATCCATCCATATCCACTTAGGAAGTACAGCACAAACTGAAATAAATATTTGATCAGTAACGACATCTATCAAGCCGAATAAACTGAAATTTCTCTTTCTGTTCATTCTATATTTCCCCAGAGGACTTCCAGAACAGATATATTTATAAAAAGATAGGTGGACACAGTAAAAAGAAAGAGTATTCAAAATCACCTACAAGTAACAAGGACAAAATGATTACATAGGTACTGAATTTTAATATTGATGAGACGAGTATTGTCCCAAAAGTTTTCAACATGGAACACCCGATGACTGATCTAAGTTTTGAAACAGTTGAAAAGCAACTTTTTTTTGCACAATGGTTCAAAACTTAGATAAGTATATCAAATTCCATTGAAAGTTGAATTACTCAAATCAAAATGTGGTGATAAATACTAAAATAAAAGTATATATATGATATATGGTAGACACGAGAGCTCAACCTGAAAGATAGCATATTGCGTACTTTGGGAGCAATTGGCATATCAGTAAACAATGAAGTTGCAAAGAATGAAATACGCCTTCGAGCCTCCAAATTCTCCGGTATGTCCATCGCCTTATCTTTAACAGTAAGTATCAAAAGCAGACGCTTAATCTGCCATGCAAAACTTGAAGCAGTTCACTCACTATCTGGATCAGTTTCTTGCTCACAAATTATACAAAAGAGTTCCAACAGTTTCTTATCATAGGAATTCTAGAACATTGGTGCATGCATTCACCTATGTCCCTCTCTTAAAGAAACAGCCAAGTCTTTAACAATTTAAGAATTCTCAACGTGGAATTAAGTTCAATCCCATGGGGATTGAAAAGAAAATACCCAATTTGCCTCTGAATGGACAAATGAAACGGTAGAGCATGTAGGCTCTATCTTGCAGAAACAGTTTACCTAATCAACAACCCAGTTGGGCCTCCTATCTAAGATTTTGAGTAGAGATAGAGAAATCATATTTCCTAGTGAGGAATTAGAGGATACAACTATGATTAAGAAGAATTGAAAGAGAGGGAATGTCAAAGGAAAAATTCACCTGTTCTTTGAGAGGACCACTATCTGGCAATGGGAAATGGATTGAGTTCTTGTCGCCGGTCGATTCAAATAATTGTGGTCGAATATTTCTATTGAAATACATGAAATTTTCTTCTCTATGTTGGGAAGAGTAAAACAGATCCAATGTCCTGCACATGGTTGAAAAAAAACAGTGAGAAACAAATCAGAATGATGCAGAAAGTCAGAACTGATAAAGTGAAGCTTTTGGATTGATCTTAACCAGTTAGAACAGAATATCAAAGGAAAATATAGTATGATTGTACCAACCTAGAACTATTTCTCATAATATCTATTGTTACAATCTCAAACATGTCTTGAAGAACTCTCACGACATTGTCACGGTGGCTTTCACTTCCTTCAACCTTTAATGATGTATAAGAAGTCACACGATTAAGTACATATAAATAACTGTCAGTGCATCATAAACTTTAGTTTTTGCATCATTCATATTTACCAGAAGTTCGAGTAACTCTTTACATTTAGCTTGAAAAGCTGGAAGCTCACTCATTTTCAAATCCTCGAGAAGACTTGGTCTCGAGAGGCTTTCTTCAATTTCAGTTAGTAAAATGGAAATTACCCTAAAAATAATTCAGGAAACATCAGGATGGCAGGTAAACTTCAATGCAGAATTAAAATTAAATGTCAGACAAACTGTGTCGTTAAATGTAAAGATAACATGTCAACAACCTATAACCTTGTACTGAAAACAGATATTTTTAAATGAGACTCTACCCTACCTTTTCTCCTGATCACCCACAACGAGAATTTCAAGGATATCCTTAAGTGATTCATAGCACTCTTTCACAGCAGAGTACATGTACTTGTCTTTCTTAATCTTTTTAAAAAGACTGTCACCCTTTCCCACAAAATCTCGGGCAATGCTCACTGCTGTTGAAAACTAGTAAAAAAAGAGAGGTTTGTCTAAAACAAAGAACATATAACAGGAAAATTTATAAAACTTGTCAGTCAAAGTTGAAACCTTATTTGCCAGGAGGAAAATTGGCCAACGAACCATGCCAGAAAATAACTCCGGAGATAAGGGTATCACCATCAAATCCAACTCCCTATTGACGAAAACACATTATCACTATTTCCAAAAAAAAAACCTGTGGAATGGCACTTAAAGACACTGAAAGATCATACCAATTGCTTATCAAGTCTTCTGCTCGGAATGTGTTGATAATTTGGTTCCATACCAGAACAAATTTGGCAACATTGTTTGATCCATTTACAGACTCCTGAAGATGTATTAGTTTTGTAGGAATGAAGAAAGCAGAAAATCTTTGATAGAATCATGTTAATCTATCATAAATCTCATACCTTGTGAATAAAACTTCTTGTTTTCTTTTGATCTTTTTGGAATGATGGAGGGACTAATCGAAAATTGAATGCAGAAGGCAAAGTGTGAAATCTAATTCTTAGCATTCCCAAAGTTCGAATCTAGAAAAAGGAGAAGTGGTGAGATCCCACAAGATTTGAATGGGGAAAAAACCACACAGCTTACCTCACCAAGATGATGTAAAATGCCATATACTCCACCAAATACTGTACAGAAAACAGAATACCAAATCTGTGTGTCCATAAAGTAAACCTGAGGCAATTGTGAGAAAAGAATCAAATAACATACAAACATTTTCTTTCTTCTTGTTACCTTTCGAAACTCATCAAGACAAGCGCTAAAAATTGTCTAGTTTCAAACATATATATGCAGAAACTCACAACTATGATTGGAGACCATATAGCCACAATTGCACCTGCATTACTCTTAACTGAAATTAAAAACAAACTTGATTTGTCAATTAAATTTGCAGAAATCGAATAGGTTCTCTGTTCTAGCAAATATAGAAAGAAACGAAGTTACCTTTTGGAAAAAGTTCATGCCAATCATAAATTTGCACACCAATTTTTAGTATTGTTCTTGTTGGTCCAATAAGTGGTTTGATCTGCAATTTTTGTCAGAAGTTACAAAAATGATCAGTTTGTTCAATAAAATTGTCGAAAAGACACTACAAAAAATTTGAAGCTGTTAAGTGAGGTCCAAGAATGGATCGTATATTTTTTAAAGATGTTTTTTCAAACAAAGTGTTGAAAAAGACAACAAATGAAAAATTCCCCAGAACAAGAGCTGTGCAGCTTAAACTCAAGTCTCTTAGCATACAAGAATCTGATATCATTTCAATAAATCATTCTATCCTGAAACTTAAAGTGTTGGGTGAGACACAAGAAATTATATATTGTTCTAACAAGGAGAATGTTCAACAGTTACAAGTTGAAACCATGAATCATCACTTCTGCCTATGCAAACTTTACAAACAAGGAAAAGTGTGCGTGTCCTGAAAAAGCATGATACTAGTTGATATTCCATTTAAAGCATATTCATGATAATGTTTCCTTTCTTCCAACTACCTTTTGGTAGTGGTACCTGCCATGACGTACAAAATCTCTGGGCCCTAAGCATGCAATGATACAAGATCAAACTTTAATTTTGAACTTTGTGCAGGAGGATAATTTTGGAAGAATAAATGGAAACAAAAGCAAATCACATCAAAAGTTTTCTTTTATCTTTACCATTTAGATCCTAAGCAATCAAACCAGAATATTGTCCTCCCTTTGTTGAGGAAAATATGAGGTTGCAGATACATTTTTGTGATAATAAGAAGTAGCTTTCTAAGTCGTTATGTTTCATAGCACAGAAAGTAGTACTCATTGGACAGTTACATTGATATTGTTTCATCTGTCACTTTTTTTTTTCCATTTCAAAGTAGGAAAGATAACTGAAAAGATGATGCTTAGACACCAATTTCCTATGTAGAGCCTTTAGGTGAGTTAAACAAATTTCTTCCAATGCCTAGTAAAACCAAAATTGACCAAATCCACATCTAGGGTTGTGTGCCACTGCTATAAGGATCAACCCAATGCCAACTATTATTGCATCTAGTTATTTCTTCTTGTTGATGATCAGGAATGAATTATTAAGACTGTTAGTGGGCCGAAATTCCACAATAGTCCCAATGTGCATCAATTGTTCCAGGTATAGGAGCTCACCTCAAAACTGTAGCTGAACAAGAATTTGCTCGATAATACAAGTATCCAAAACAAAGTGTATCTACATAGTAATAGCAAAGCCACCATTAGGACAAATAAATATGAAAAATCACAAGATAACAGTCAAGATATTAAGAATAGAGAAAATACTATACTTAAAAATTGAAACTTGAGTTTCCTGCATTCCACGTCCCACGTATAATCTTGGCTACATGAGAACAGTTATAGCTCTTAGTCAACAATAAAGCAGATGATTTAGTCGATGAAAACGTTCCCATAACTATCCATAAATTCATAGCAGATAAAAGAATATCAGAATTATCTATACTAAATTTCAAAACAGTTATGAATACTGCATAAAGTCTAGAAAAAAATGTCACACTAAGCCTTTGGCAGTTTTATTATTTTTCCCGATGCTACTATGATTCTCAGTAGTACAACTTAATAAAATTTTCCATAACAACGTAATTTTAGAACGTAACATTACTGAAAATTTTTAAATTCCTGGCGCAATGCACTCATATTTCTTGAAACAACAAAAATCTAAGACCTTGAATGTGAACACTCAATAGTCTTCAGTGCAAATAAGAACATAACTTCTTACTCTGTACATAGAAAAGATTAAAGAAGGGCCAGTATGATGTTTCCCAATGAAGTTATTAATTTGTAGAAGATTATCGAAAGCATCAACTTCCTCAAATGGACAAACCATGCTAACATCTCATGCAATCTCATGATGAATAGACCAATTGTAATTATAAAAGGAAATCATATTGACTATAATGTATCATGCTTTATGACAACTTACTTGGGTCCACCAAGATAAAATCTTGAGCATGTGCCAATTTGAGGTCTCAATGTACTTGCTAACAACAGGAACAAAATATAAGACCATCTCAACAGCATCAAGAATAAGGTAAACTGAAACTGCGATCATAAAGGAGGACAAACACAGTTCTCCTTGCCAGCTTCCAGGTTTTGTCGAATAACAAGTATATTTCCTTCTAGTTTTAACATAATATATAGGAAGAATTAAAGTCCATATGACTGCAACAACCAACTTCAGTACTTGTTTCCTTTTCTCAAAGATATCCATTGTCAATCTGGCTTTCCATGTGAAGACAATGTCTAAAATTGCTGCATTCAAAGAAAATTTTGGATTTTGATTACTCTCCAAATTGTGGTTACCTAGTTTGACACATACTCCAACGTGCTTGTGAATACATATAAGAAGAGAGTGAATTAGATAGAGAGTGTTAAAGTAAATAGCTTTCTTATGTAGCTGATTGCATGATATCTCATATGTAGAAACGCCATGTATTAATGCCCTTTATATATATATATATATAAATTAATTTATAAATATGCTACTTTCCAATATGGGACTAATATAGTAAAGGACTGCTATAACTAATCATTATTTGATCACAGTTGATGAGTACTGCATAAATGGATTACTGATATTGAACTTTATCCATAATCTGTTGCTTCCACGACTTGCTTTGGGGTTGGACTTGTAAGTTAGACATCATATTAGGTCAGTTTTGCATCCAATAATCACCCAACCCATTGGCAATTTTGTAAAGGCTTCAGAACATACATAAATGAGCTTCATCTCTCTTCGCTAGGACGTGTGATACACACATGAGCTTCACCACAAGATATGCTAGTTTGTTTTAGTAAACATCTGACCCTTGCATGGAAAATCAGTGAGGTTCACCATTGGGATTAATGTTAGCAACTTACTACTGGAAACACTAGCATAAAGGAGAAGAAATCATCGATTAGAACTTTTTAACCATATTATTGATAAATAGCAGGAACAAAGGTATATCTCATGCCAAAAGATTCCCGTCA
Organism: Erythroxylum plowmanianum; assembly: GCA_025531925.1. Classification (NCBI taxonomy): domain Eukaryota; kingdom Viridiplantae; phylum Streptophyta; class Magnoliopsida; order Malpighiales; family Erythroxylaceae; genus Erythroxylum; species Erythroxylum plowmanianum. The sequence continues at coordinate 30,973,301 of JANVCQ010000005.1, read as the reverse complement.
CTACCCTTAAGTTGTTTTCTATCTTGTTAACTATAATAGATCCTAGAATTATTATTTTTCCACACAGCTATACTTGTACAATAAATTATGAGTAATGCTATTTTCAACAGCTACAGGTACCTGTCCATAACATGACGGATTAAACTATTAATGATAAATAGTTTATACCTTGCATAAGTTTTAGTATCGCTGATGTAATGAAGATGCTCAAGATGTCTTCAAATATCATAGCATCAAACATTTCAAGTGGAGATCCCAAGTCATGGCAAGCCATGATTACCATTGCCTGTAAATGCAATAAAACTCAATATGAACACAGCAGAATCATCACAAGGTATTTATGGTGTACAAACTGTGGAGACATTTCCAAACCTGAAGGGATAGAATAAAAAAGCTCCACATTCTGTCAAAGCTCCTAAAAATCTGCCAAAATGAACGAATCTCTACAAAATTTGTCTTCCCCAACCATTTTCGTTCTCGAAGTTCTCCTACAGTATCCTAGAAGGAACATTAGTTACATAGAGTTTGTTAAGATGAACAAGTTGACTTGTGCTGGTGGTCTCTATCTTTGTTTGTTTTGATAGTGAAAGACTATTTTGTATGTTTACTTCCTAATGAAAGCTTCAAGCACTGAGAGGATACTAAATGCTTAACAGAATCACCAATTGAAACAAATAGCTTAACAACCTTAACTGGTGTAAGCGCATCATTAAGACATTGCATGAGTTCATAAACAAATAGCTTAACAACCTTAACTGATGTAAGTGCAGCATTAAGACATTGCATGAGTTCGTAAACCAAACAACAATAAATTTCAAAGTAACAACTTCCTTTTGTCCTTTTCAGAAATGATGTAGAATGAATGAGATCATAGATTTCCATTTCAGTACCTAGAAATTCTAAAGAAAAGACCTATTGGGTTATATCCTTAATTGCAGAGGCCAAACAGGGCTAAGTCTCCTTTCTTAATTATCTAATGATTCAAGCAAACACAAATTCATTTGCTGCTAGTCTCAGAACTCTATCATTCAGAAGTACATGATTCTAAACGACTACATAATTACACTCTGGCATCTACACCTATTTACCAAGGTAATTCACATCACCTCCTCTCTGATGCATATAAGCCTGTTGAATAAGAGATCTAGCAAAAGCACAAATCCATAGACAAAATCAAATATAAATTAATACAATAGTCTAAAGTATAGACTAGACACTAATTTTCTTAAGTAAATGCACCTGTAATTGATTAAAAACAAATGCGAAAAACAAAGTTTGTCAAGAAATCATTCAACCAAAAACTTAAACTATTTGCTGAGCTTTAAGAATGGTTCATAATATTAAATTTAACAAATCTACTCATACAAAATTCATTAGAGTGAAAATGTGGACAAATCACAAACCAACATACAAATGAGAGCAATATGGTCTAGACAAGAATTTCATATATAAACATTGACAAGATATAGAGAAGAATCAAAGTGGAAAAGTGTTTGTGATGCAATGCAGATCATGTTACCCCCAATTCCTCATCACTTTTCATTTCGGTATCTCCTTCTTTTAGTTCCCTCTTCCTTTTTCCTTCTATATTAGTCTTAACTTTCGATCGAGTTGAAGATTGTGTAAAGAAGAAATCATGATCTAGACGCATGGGCCAGCCTATTTGGAAACAATCGGGAGACCTACAGGTAAATGGAAACATAATGACATTTTCTAAAGGTATTAATTCCAGTAAGGTGAGTAAAATAAAAAAAAATTCAATTCTTACCAGAAGAACTCATTAATGTCATCATAGTTTCTCCAAGTAGAGTGTTCAGCTGCCCCACTTTTATTTTTCTCAGCCTCCTTCAATTTTTGACAAGAAATTTAGTTCCTGGATACAATGCTTTACAAGAATATATGAAATTAGGAAACTACCTCACGTATGACCGTGTATATTGGGGTAACTACGTTGTTAAGAAAAGATTCATGTCCTCCCCCATATGCGGGCATGACTTTCTCCCCAGTTGTCAAGCTAACAGCACCAGTTAACATACCATGAAGTTCATTTGCCATCTGAAAGGAGATGGAAATGAAGATTTCCAGATATGCTTTACAATCAATTTCATGATATGATAACTTGGGAAGTAACACATAATATCAAGTTATAGAAAAATAAATTAATTAGTTAATTATAATGTAACTTCTTTTTGCCATTCATTCTCATTATTAAGGGGTACTACTCTAAACACCAGTACATTACTAGATTGACAATTTCTCTGTTCTAATAACTAACTTTTACTTAATAATTGTACTTTATTTAAAAGAAAAAATAAATAAAGAAACTGCTAATTGCATATGCAAATCTAACGGAAAAAGATTTTCATCTCACATGGTGGAAGATGTAACACAAACACTCTGGCATGAGCCGCAAGTTTGCAGCTTCCCCCCAGATAAGAAGGTGAAGGCCTATATAGAGAATCTTATATTGCTGAGCTTCCTGTCTAACATAAGGCAATCTGCAAAGAGAGCCAAAATCAAAAAATAGATAGCATTGAAGCAGTCAACCTAAAAGCCATTAACATAAAATTATACAAATATCTTTGTGATGATATAGAAAGTAAAACATTAATGCATCCCAGTATATGATATGTACTAATGCATCCCAGTATATGATATGTACTTTTACTAGAATGAAAACAAGAGAAACAGAATCACTTTTATATGCATTTCTTGGACAGATGAGTGGAACATTTTTACAGACCTGATGTTGTTTTTTCTCCCCAAAAACTTGCACCAATCAGTATAATTTTTGAAGAACTTCTTCATTAGTACATCCAATGCTTCATCCCCCAACTAATATCATATGAAGAACAAGAAAGATCAAAAGCTAGAAGTGTTGTAACAAGAAATTAAGAATCAAATGACTAAGAAAACCTTTGAGATGGATGACTGCTTGTAAGATTGCCTAATGTGTGTGTTAGCTATAAGTAGAATCAAATGCTCCCTTTGGTTGGCAATGTTTCCTTCCTGATGGATGAAACATAAATAACTATCCTCAAATCTTTAATTTCATGTGCCAAGGAAAAGGCCATTCAGGTCCTTTAAAGTGAACACATCCCATATTTAACAAAGTAAAGAAGAGAAAGAATGTAAGATAAGATGAGATAAATTACCTGAAACCCAAAATAACACTGAAGAAACTCAAACAAATCATTGGAAGTTCTGCCTTTGATAAAGTCCTCAACAGAAGGTAAACCACGAGTGTTGTAGACAGCTGCAACAGCAGCTTTAATCTGTATATTTGACCAGTTTGTCATGTTCACTGTTGTATTTTATCAAATAATTGAAACAATGATCAAGTGACCTCAATTGTACCAGGGTATTCAAGCACAAATAGCAAACCACAGAAAGAAATAAGAGAAAGTAAAGGCAAGAAGGAAACCACTGTAACAAATTGCTGTAAAATGGAAGTTAATTGAAAATTTCAAAAATTCTGCAGAATCATTGAACCAGACTGAACTAAAATTGTTTAAGAAAAAATGGATTAAGTTATTCGTCTGATATCGGACCTCAGGTAGTTGCATAATTGCTTGCTGAATAGCTCCTTGGTCTAGAGGAAGAATGTTATAGGGTACGTAGAAGGGCCTCACATGAATGCTGTTCCTGTCAGCAAGGGCCTATCAAGAATGAAACGTAGAAAGAATTCAGAATCTATAAAGGGATTTGACCAAATAAATTTCCAATTTTCATTTGAGGGATGTGGTAATGAAAAGGTGAAAAGCATAACTTGAGGACCAGCAGCATCAGTTACAGTCTTTAATACTTCAAACAGCACTGACGCAATTCTTCGTGCATTAATCAACTTTTCTGTGTGGCTAGTTCCAAAAATTTCACAAAATCAGATTAGCTAGGAAACTGCAGAAGTTCAGTAAGGCTATGCTAAACATATTACCAAACTGTCTGAAGAATACAAGTTTGATTCACCTGTTTTCCAAATCAAACCTCCCACCACTTCTAATAATATAGTCTCTGTATGCATGATATACTCGTTTGAGTTCACGTTCATCACTTTTCTCCTTCCGTCTTCTAAGGGTAATGTCTTCATCCTACATAAAACCATCCAATACAATTTTGGAATACATTGATGATACAACTTGACACAAGAGAGTGACAAACAGTGAAGAGCAACTTAGTTAAAGGATCATTTCTAGGAGCACGTTCAGATAAAGCATGCTAATATGACAACAAGACGTTAGAAGCAAAGCTTGAAATTTTGTCCTTTTGCCTCTTATAGCTAAAAGAACAGTTTGTCTTCCGATTCTATGGCCAATAGACCAAATATATGTGTTACACGAGACCCAAGAAACTTTAAACAGAATGACTGCAATTACTCCAATCAATTCAAGTTGGATGTAAGCATAAACAGTCATGCAGAGAGGCTGATGAATTTTGAAACATATACTCATTATCGACATAAACAGGCAGATAATATCCGGTACAATTCATGGAAAATACTTTTGGGACAAGTAAGCACACGGAAGACATATTAAATCCCAGGAATCAACCCAGCAAGTTATATAGCCATTATATACACGCACATGCAAAACAGTATTTAGCAAAATTATCTAAAATACAGGTCAGCATGTAGCAGCTACGATGAATCCTTGAAATTAACCTTGATCAAATTGAAAAAGACTGTGGCACATGAAAGACATTAGGTAATTAGAACAGTGCAAGCAAACAAATCAGCTCTTGAATGAACTAGTTTAGAGTTTTAATGGTGTTCAATCTTAGAAATGTATAGCTTATAGACTGAGATTCATTAGGTTCTTACATATTCAAGTCGTTGAAGAAGAGCAGTTTTAAACTGTCGAACACCCCTTCCACTTGAATTGCGATCCAGGTTATGAGCTATTTCAAAAGCATGAAAACGACCTGCTCTAGAAAATGACAGAATAAATTTACAGAAATTCGTAATTCTCAATCAAACTTGCACTTCAATTATTTGCCGAAAGGCCCTGTTAGTTATTTTCAACAATGTGCATAACAAGACTAAAACTGAAACATTGTAATATAATGATCATCAACATCACAAAGGTGGGTTTCATTCTCCTATGATTCACATTCCTAACACTGCATGGAAGCCGATGTTCATCCTTAAAATAACACTCCACTGGAAGGGAAGGGAAAAAAAAAACTAAGATAAAAGAGCAAATAGAAACAACGCAGGAAACACAGGGAAGGCCAAAAAGAAAAATACCAAGATAACAAAGCAGATAGAAATAATGCAGAAAACATAGATAACCAATCAAAACTTAATATCCAAACTCCATAAAGCAAACCCAATTCACCGAGGGACACAAGGAACGTAATGGCTCACAAAGATAAGCAATTCGAGGCTCCTCAGTTTGAACCAAATTGGCAACACGAAGAAACCTCTGAATGTCTCGAGCTAATGTGGGAGGTAACCTCTCACTATCAAAGGGCTCAGGACCATCACCACCATGAACTTGATGATCTCTGCTACCATCGTCAGCAAAGGTGTGAGACCATGTAATGGCATGGTGGTTGGTGATGGGTTCAACAATAGGGTCGGCAAGAACAATCTCTGACGACATTGATGTGGTGGTATTAGTGGTAGAATCAGAGAATATGCGGAAAAGGTTGATGGGGAGGAGGCAGGAGAACAGAGAGAGTAGGTGAATGAAGAGTACGTAAGTGGGATCTTCATTTGCATATACAGCTTTGGTTTTCTTAATGGGAAAGAGAAGTTGTTTGTGCTTTTGCTTTTAGGAGATGGGAGAGGGGGGGTTTTGGTGGGTTTTTTTCTAAACCTTTATTTGGTTCCTCTACCTTTGTCTGGCCATAGCCGCTTCCTTTTGAAACTCCACAACTAGTTGGCGGCTTTTTTAATGCTACGTACAAACATGCAGGAACTCACACAACACATGCTCTTTTTCCCTTTCCAATTTCTTTGCTTTTCCCTTTCCCTTTCTTCTTTTGATCTTGCGAATAATACCAGTTAAAGGACTTTTGTCAAAGTGGACAACCTGTGCCCTTACGTATCCATTCAAAGGATAGTCAATTTCAGTCACAATTGATCCTGGTTTATCAGGAGACCAGGTGTCAAGAAATCGTGCATTCCTACCTTTTGCCTTGGTTGTTTGGGACCATTTAAATGCACTCATAAGATATGCAATTCTTCACCTCCTGACCCGTCTCAATCTATCTCAACCATTTATTTATGTAAGCCATTTATTTATGTAGATCTTACATAAATAAATGGTTAAGATAAATTGAGATAGAGTTGGTATAGGGTTAATGGACCAAAAGATTAGGTCTTGTAATTCTTATATCATAAGAAAAATTCTTGATTCTTCTATTAAACTATTATTTAAAGTTTTTATATAATTGGGTTCTTTAAATATCCCAATAAAATCATTAGTGATGACATAATTAAAAATAAATATTTAAATTTTGTGATATATTAGTGATGGTAGAACAATTGAAATAAAAAAATTCATGATATTAGGTAATTGAGTAGGATGATATTGAACTTTCAATGATAGCACAGAAAAGAAAATTAATCAAAGGTAAAAAGGTTCATTCCAATTAATTACTTTTAATATTTTATCTTTTTCTTTAAATATCAAAACAATTTCTTTCTTTGTTAGAATTCAAAGGCATGCCAAATTGACACCAAAGCCACCTTTGAATGCAATTGCCCATATTTGTATTAAGTTAAGAGCAGTGACATCCACTAACATAGAAACACTAAAGTAGACAACACAAAAGCTCCCGTGAAACCAAAAGCAGTATTGGTAAAACCTTCTTTTCAAGTGTAAAGCTTATACCGTCACTTTCCTTAAAAATTAAGAATACTTAAGAAAACGTGCACGTTCGAGGTCCAAATCCCGACTTTACTTTTTTCTTTGACCGCCTAACAATTAAAGCTTATAATAATTCCTTCACTTTTTCACATACATATCACAATTATTCATCTAATTCAATTTTTATTCGGTTGTTGTTTGATTGTACAGTGCCAAGTAAATTAATGGATTTTATTTTCTAAAGAAACAATATATAAAGCCAAGCAAATAATGAATACTTAATTATGTGATCTTCTCTTCCATTTACCCCCATCATTTTTGTTTGAACATTAAATTGATTAAATAAATAAAATAGGAATAGTTTGAAAATTGCGGAGATTTTTAGAAATGTGTCTTCTATTTCTTATGACATTAAAATCTCCAAAATAATGAAATATTTAAAAACCATAAAGAAGTTGAATTTTAATATTTTTTATAGAAAGATTTCAATAATATAACAACAACTCAGTAAAAATTTTGCTAAAATGTGGAGTTTAGAGAGGTTTAATAGTACGTAGTCTTACTCCTAATTAATAGAGATACTATTTCTAAAATTGATTTAAAAAATATATCTTCTACTAATCACTTGAATATTTAGATCTATCTTAAAGTTTTATGATTTTGTAATAGTAGGATAGTATTTTCGTTAAAAAAAAGAGTTTAGAGTGTTTAATGAGTCTATGCTTTAAGTATTTGCTAATAATTTTAACTATAAATACAAACATTATACGATAAAAATAGTGACACAGTTGTGCCAGAGATTGTGTCTATCTCATAGAAGAAAATACTAAAGCTCACGATCTAGGCCATGCTCGTTCTCTATATAATGTCTTAGGCGAAGCATTATATTAACTAATTTCTTTTAGAGAAAACACATATTAGAAACAAAATTTTCTCTCCAAAAATCAGGGTTAGCCATCGGGAAGTTTTTACAACCCTTAGAAACTCAATTTTAAGGTGCATTTCTTCAAAGAAAAAAGATTTAGACATCATCTCAATAAACCAAGCAGATGATAGAATTAGGTATGCTTCTACCTTTATTTCTATCATGACTTCTCAATTTTTGTCTTTTGATTCCATTTTTTAAAACATACATTATAGCTAAATGCTTTTTTTTTGTTTAGATAGGATGATTTCATTTACTTATGTTTTGTATGGATTGATTTGATTTGACTTTTGGTGTGAAATATTTTTTAAGGTACTTTGTATTGGTCTTAATGTTGATTTGTTTATATCAACGTCTAAATCTAATTTAAATTTACTTGTCGACAACTTAAAAGAGCCTGCATATGATTGGATTATGGCTTAGGTAGAAGGGGTTGAATAAGGTGCTCAAGAGACACCTACATGACCTTCTTGGATTTAGGGTGAATCCTTTCATAAGATTTCATAAAGCTTAGAGCATTCAAAGGGTTCTTGGCAAGAGTAGAGATATATGTTACTAATCAGAGAGTAGATGGATATAGCTTGAGAGAGTACAACTTCAACGTCTAGGAGATCTTTACATTCTAGAGAATATATCTAATATAGGTTAATTGAATCATAAAATTAAAAGTACTAATGGAGGAAATACTCATCTCAAAATGACTATTTGACTAAGTTTTCTTTTAATAAATTATCTTATCATTTATTTCCTTGGCTATTGTCTAAGTTTTAGCTTTATTTTATATTTCGTTATTTAAAATCCATAAAAGTAATCTTTTCATTTATTATCTTTAGATTAATTAATAGTGTTATGCTTTCCAATACATATTTATGGGATTTGACCCTTATTCAATGTTATATTGACTACTAATGATAGGTACATTTACAGAGTTAGTAAGTCAAAGGTTTAAAGTAAGAAAACGTTTAGTAGCATTAGTACATATACACTTAGTGCTCATCGTTCACCATAATAAATAAGCAAATACTAGTAAGATACTTTTTTCTTTTTGACAATTAAGGAACTAGTTTAAGTTATGCAAAGCCTTACAGTACAAAAGAAACAACCTAAAGTTAGAGGCAATCTTACATATGGTAAGAACTAGTTGCAACCATACAAGCTTGAGATAAAATTAAGGAGAGTTGAAGGAAAAACGAGTAGATGTCACATATGTTCAGGAATGAGGAATTGGAAATCAATTTGAAAGAGAATGTATACCTCTTCCCTTTCAAATAAGAATAGATAAATAAACTTTCTATATAATCTAAAAACTTGATATTTTATTCATACTAACTTATCCTAAATGCATGACCTTTTTTCTTATGATATATATTTTTGGTTTAAACACACTTTAAAAGTGTTGTAATGAAAATTTTTAGAAGTGTTCGTAATTTTATTCATTTATTGATTTCGAAGGATCAAGTTATGGATTTTAAGGGCTAATTTAAAGAAAACAAGAAAGTGTTAGCCAATCTGACTGCAGGTTAAACAATTATTAATTTAAAAATAACTTTTAGACATAAAGGGGAATCATTTTTATTGAATAGTAGTTTTTATTATAGGTTTTATTTAAATAAAAAAGAAGTCATTGAATATGACACTTAAGCTATATAGGCAACATTTAAAAAGTTATAAGGACTTTTCTAAACTAAGGCTTATAGGCCCTTAGTTTTTATGTCGAAACCAAAGAGTTAAAGGAGTTTACCTAAACTTGGGAAATATGCATCTTTTGGATTTTGGGTTAATTACACTAGATCCTCCTATAATTTGGGCTTTTTGTCATTTTAATCCCTAATTTTTGAAAATTATTATTTATCCCTTATACTTTTTATTAGGTATCACTTATAATGTTTGACATCATTCTCCATTATAAAAACTAACAGAGTCAAGTAAAAAGACCTTGTTTTCCCTCTCTTAATATTACATGGAAAAAAACATACGTTTTGCTTATGCCACGTAACTAACAAAGTCATATAGAATTTCAAAACACATGATGTTTCTAGATTGAAGTATTTTTGCCTCCCATTCCCTACCCTTTTTTTATGGTTATGTAATCCTTTAAGCATCCAGAAATCATTTAGTCATCAAGGAGTTACCTAAACATTATGTACTAGAACATTCAAGATATGTAAAATGAATTTGCTACTTTAATTATTTCCTATATTCATATGAATGACAAAAATGATTTTTGAAATCGTATGGCTTAAGGTATCCTAGTGAGGTCACTTTTTTATATGTGCCATCCTTTATTCCAAGGTTAAATATATGATGGTCATTCATGTAGTGTTCAAATTCAAATTTCTCATCCCTACAAAATGTGCCAAATAGTTAGTAGCATCCCTTTTGTTCTTCTTCAGCTTTGACAAAATATATAAGACTTATATTGTCATTATATACAATCTTTGCTTCTTCTGATGGAATCTTTTCATAATTGCTCTTCTTATAAACTCAAAATAAGTCAAAATCGATTTTTCCACTACATATTTAAAGTATGCATTTAGATACTTTCCTGTGTTATTTGATAACAATCCTCTTTTACTTCTTTTAATAAAAACATGTTTACACAATCTCTTTATAGAACTTCTTATGTTAGACCCCAAATTTTTCTAATTGATGTTATTAAATATGAATTTTGTGTTAATGGTGTGATTATGGTTTAGGTTGATTTAAATTGGAAGTATTAGTGAATAATTGAAATTAAGTTGAGTTTTGTGGTTTAATTAGGAGTTAAGGGGTAAAAATGAATAAGGGCAAAGTGGGCAAATCAATTAAGGTTTTAGAGTTATAAGGTGTAATGGATGGGCATTTTGGTCATTACTCATTCATTAAGGCTTAAGTGTAGGAAATTAGAAGAAGAAGAAACCTTTGCCTTGTTTTGAGAGTGAGCATCGTGGAAGGAAGAGGAAGAAGAGAAAATCGGAGGTTTTCATTCTTGAGGATTTCGACTGATTCGAAGCACATTCCTGGTAAGTTAGCTTCTTCTAATCTTGTATTGTGGTTGGATTAAATTCCAAGATGGATTGAATGTGTAGAATTGGGTATTGGAGAGTTTAGGGGAGAAATGGTTAGAATCCTTGGATTGATGAGTTGTGACTGTTTTTAAGCTTGAATGAGTTAGAAATATAGTATAGGACTTGAATCAAATGCTTAGATGAGTTGTATGTGATTAATGGGAAAGATTGCAGCTGGTAAATGCTGGGAAATCGGGTTCGGAGTTGATCTCCAGACCCGCACATCGCGACGTGCGGATGAACACGCCGCGATGAGCAGTGGGCCGTTCATCGCGACGAACGTGGCCTTCGTCGCGACGAGCAGCAAGCCATTCGCAGCGGTGAACGTTCCTTCGTCGCGACGAGCGTCCAGTTCCAGCAAAGAGGATTTTTAGTATTTTGGGCATATCTTTGGCTACAGATGTCCAAATGAGGTGATTTTGGATTCGTTGTGATCTAGAAATAAAGGACTACGAGTTGTGAAGAAAGGAAGTTCGGAATTTGCCTCTTAGGAGTCGAGAATTTGATGGGAAGTTGATTGTAGGTCTTTAATGCTAGTATTTTTTATTTTCAAGCTTTCTGAATATTCTTTTGGATATTGATTGAATGGAAACTTGGTTTGTTTTAGGAAACCA
>JANVCQ010000005.1:30936893-30953047 GCA_025531925.1 Erythroxylum plowmanianum | reverse complement strand
TTGATGAAATAAAGGTACATGTTAAAATATTGTCACATGACGTGACAGCCTAGACGGGAAATAAATTTATTTGAAATATATATTATGAGGATAATATAAATTTATTTATAGCCCAAGCCCAAAAGAATTTATTTTAACAAATGAAGAGATAGAATAGATGTATTATTATAGCCATCAAATTCGTGATAGATTTTAAGGTGATTTTGGACAAGAATTTGAAAGGGCAAACGGTAACCATTCTGGACAAATGCCATATCAATTTGATATCCCTTGAAGTGTAGAATCTAATGGTGAAGGTTTCAGGTCGTTTAGAGTTTGCCAGAAGAAGTTATCACTGTTCTAACCAAAAGGTCAGGAATTAAGTATGCTGTTTCAAAGCCGTTCTTGATTTAATTTCCATAAATGCTATGGGAATTTAAAAGAATATTTTGATACTTTATGATTTTTTACATCTAGTCAAACTTGGATATAGGTTTTGTTCTTGTTAGCCATTGTTCTCTCTCATAACTTGTTAAAACAATTATCGATTGAGTAATCGATTAAGAAACGGGTGACGAAGCTAGGCGCGGACGAAGAGAAAGCTAGCACGAACTCGGCATCATTCTTGTTTCGGATTCAAGGTGAACAAAAGAGGAATATAGCTTTGTTAAAGATCAAAGGTATGGTTTAACAATTCCTCTTGTAGGAATATAAACTTGATTGTGATGCAAACAAAATACAAGAAGAATTAGCAATAATAGAAATGATCCTTGGTGCTATCGAAATTAAAAAATTATAAATTTTACCTGATCCGCTTCATGAAATCCCTACAATTAGAACTTTGAAACTGTGGATAAAAGGTTTTAAGGACCTTCATTGGGATGTGTAAGAAGAATCATGAATAATCCTCTGCTTTGACTATGAATCATATAAAGAAAAGTAAGGATAACAATGTTATCACCAAAATTCTATTTGAGTAAGTAAAGCCAAGTAACCTAAGTACAACCATCTATAAATGTAACAAACCATCTAGCACCATAAATATTTGAAATAGAAGGACCCCATATATCACTGTGAATCAAATGAAAAGGTTTAGAACTTCTTTTATTGTTGATAGGAAAAGATATACGATTGTGTTTTGCCAACTCACAAATTTCGTAATGAAAATCTAAAATGTCTAATACTTTGAACAAGTTATGAAACATTAATTTAAGGACTCTAAACATAGGATGACCAAGGCGAAGATGATAGAGCCAAATGGCCTCTTTATTGGAAGAACTAAACAAACACACGGACAAATTATTCATAGTACTCTAAGACGAATCAAGGTGATAGAGGCCATTCATTTCCTTAGCAAGTCCAATCTTCCTCGAGCCCTGATCCTACAAAACATAGTAAGTAGGAGAAAAAATCGCAAGGCATTTAAGATCATGAGTAAGTTTTTTTATTGACATGACTTTGGTTGATAATTTTGGCACATGAAGAGTGAGGTAGGTGTAACCATGATGTTTCCTATACCTACAATGGTAGCCAAGGATCCGTTTACCACTATGATCTTCCTATTACAAGGGCAAGAGTTACAGGTACTGAAAAATCATGATGAATGGGTCATATGGTTTAAGGTTCCAAAATCAATTATCCATGAATTGGTTTAGGTTGTATTCAAGACATTCATGCAAATGGACAATGAAGGCTTGCCTAAGAGAGCTAATGAACAAGCCCCATGTGGTTTTTCATAGAAATCTAGTAAGTTTTTCAGTTTTTCTATCTCCTCACTACTTAGTCCATCGTTATCCACACTTACTTCCTCATTGAATTGTTTTATTGAGTGAGCTTGAGGTTAAGTTCTTTGCTGCAACCTTAGTTACCCTCCACGATTTCCCCACTCATGACTTGGTGGTTTACCATTTAATTTCCATCATCTTTCTTTGGTATGTCTCGGCTTCTTACAATATGTACACCACAAGTTGTCTTTGTTATCCTTCAACTTAGGATTTTTGTCAATCCGCCCTCTCTCTTGTTGATCTCCTTTTGTTGCTAGTGCAGACCTTTTAGTTGTTGGAACTTCGAGCATGATGTTTCTTATAGTCTCCTCAACTCTATTTAACAAGATTGTCTCTTCCAATGATGGCATCTCTTCTTTACCAATAATCTGGACTCTTACTTGGTCAAAGTCTGGGTTCAAACTAGCCAAAAAATCATATACATGATCTTTCTCATTAAAATTCCTTCACACACTTCATCTCAAATATTCGATAATGATCAAATTCCTATTATAAACTTTGTAGAAGATTGGCATATTTTGTAACATTTTTATGTCCTTATTTTGTTGCCCCAATTTTGATTTTTATCTCATAAATTTTGGCTGCATCATGATCCTTTAAATAGGTACATCGGAGCCCAAGTACCATTTGTCGAAGCAAGAAACATACAAGTATCACTAATGGTAGGATCCATCGAGTCCCAAAGCCATGACATAATCATTGAATCTTCTTCATCTCATGTTTCAAATGTTAGGTCTTGCTTTTCTGTTCCATTTCCTATGATATGGCTAAGGCCATCTCCGCCTTCAATCCACCGACATTTTCTCCTCCATTTTGGCATTTCTTTTTCTTTATTTCTCTCTCAATCTTTTCTTTTTCCTTTTTTCTTTCTTTTTTCATTCATTTATTCTTTTTTAATTCTTGCATTCTTTATTTTGTTATTTAAACAATATTCCAATATTTTCATTATATGTTTATTTAAGTAATTATAACTTTATAATAATTTTAAGATTTAGTCTCACGTTTATAAATATTTTCATTATATGTTTATTGCTTATGAATAAATATTTTAAATAAATAATTTAAAAAATATCCATTAGAAAACTTCAAATAAGTAAACCACAAATATATTTATATTAATAGTCAAATAACATAATAAATTACAAACAAAGATGAATTAAATTAAAACACACATACATGAATATTAGTAGAACTAAATCAAAAAAATATTGTCGAGATTTTTACATAGCGGTATCTTAGATCACCAAATGGTAACAATGTTGCAAGGCTTCTTCATATTGGTGAGCAACGTGGTTTTTCAGAAATGTTAGGTAGTCCTGATTGTATGCATTGGAAGTGGAAAAATTGTCTGACAACTTGGTTAGGACAATATGCTGGACGTTCAAGATCACTAACTATTATTCTTGAAGATATCGTTGATTATAATCTATGGATATGGCACACTTAGTTCAATATGCCAGGTACAAATAATGACATTAATGTGTTGGAATCATCTCATTTACTTTCTAAACTTGCTCAAGGTATTGTTCCTCCTGCTCACTATACTATTCAAGAAAAAGAATGTAATATGGGATATTATTTAGCTAACGCGATTTATCTGAAATGGTCCACCATTGTACAAACAATTCATGAGCCATGTTCTGTACAGAAAAAAATATTTTACAATGAGACATGGAGCGGACATTCGGAGTTTTATAATTGTGATTTGCGATTATTATAAAACCGACGCGTTTTTGAAAAAAAAAAGTGTTGCATGATATCATGACTGCTTGCATTATTATGCACACTATGATTGTTCAGGATGAATGCGATCTAAATGGACCAATCACAGGTGTAATGGAAGCTCCATAATCGACTGTAGAAAGGGTAATAGATGAAAATAGCCGATTTCAACAATTTCTTGCCCGGTATAAACAAGTCAAGGACAAAATTGTGCATATCTAATTAAGGAATGCATTGATAGAACATTTATAGGAACAATATACTAATTCAGATGATTAGTGATTATGCTATATGAATGTTCTATACCTTTTTTAATGTTAAAATGTTTTTGATTTATGAAATCCAATAAAATTTGATGTTTGATAAAGTTTATTATATTGTCAGTTACTATAATTAAATAATACAAAACAGTGCAATATACCTCATATCTTATTTCATTTAGTATTATCAAATAACAAATTATAGTTTAATTGAAATTTTATTATTTATTATTTATTAACATAAAAATATAACAACAATAATATTGTGAATAAAAATATACGTGAAAAAATAAAGTTGGGTTAATTTTATAAAATAATTTTAACAATCATTGATGAAAGGTAAGGTGCAAAAAATAGAGTTATAGATTAGAGTGAAAAGTACCATAGCATCTCTAAAATAGAGGAAACTCTACTCCATTTTGGAAAAATGGGTTGGAGATGCCCCAAGTCTTCATTTACCCTTTAGGTATGTACGAATGAATTGAGACCTCTGCACATAGGTTTTTCCATTAAGTCTATAGGAAGCTCTAATGTTTTGTAACTCATCAGTTTTTGGATAGAATTTATCTCCTCTAAGATGGAAGTTTCAATTGTAGACATAGTGAAGGAATAGAAGGTTTAAAAAACAAAAGACTGAAGAAAATTATAGCCATTAAGGCTGTTAAAAAACTGGAGAAAATTGGAAGCAATGAAGGTTGTACGACGGTAGAACTTCGACAAAAAAACCCTGGAGCTCTGACACCATGTTGAAGAAGATTAAGAGGGAAAATTCTTTATTTCTCTCTTACTTCCTGTAGGTTACAATGCATCATAACATATATAATAAGTCTTAGATACAAAATAGGAAACTACTTAATTTAAAAATAGAGAAAATCTTAACTAAAATCTCTTAAATTAAGGAATATCATTGACAACTCTAATATCTATCAAATAATAATAATATTTACAGCTAATATACATCTCAACACCTACTACTCGCTTTCAGTTAGAAACAATATTATGTCCGCCCACGCTTGATGGAGGGTAGAAGTGAAGAAAGGTATTAGAGCTTTCTCCTAGTACTCGCTTCCAATTAGCTCAAGGATTTATGGAGGAAGTAATCAATATCCCAAAAGTCTTCTTTACGGCATCTCCTCCTAGATTATGGAGAGGTGAGCTCGAGGAAGTAGAAAGGGTTGTTGAGAGAGAACGAGATGCTAAGGATGGAAAGTTTAAAGACTCTACGTTGATTTGAGAGCCCTTTGAACTCTTGCTTCTTTTGGCCAAAAGAAGAAACGGTCCTTAATTCACAAAAGAGGGGTTTGAAAAAATCGTTCTTTAACATTAAAAGCCTGGGCAGGAAGATAAGCAATAGTTACAGGGACAAAAATGCCATTGTGAAAGAAAGGGACTTAGATAGCGGAGCTGGCCTTTGTCAATGCTCGAGGAGTAAGAGGCCAAGAGCAGGAATAAGAAGGAGATTGAGCTTGAAGAAACAAGAACTAGTCAGCAAGAGGAGGGCTAGGAAACAACAACAAAGCCATGGACGCCAAGCTCTAGAGAGAAGAAAAAGGAGACCATTTTTGTTCCCCTCAAGTCTTAAAGACTCTCGTAAGCATGTACAATTGGAAAGTGAAGTCCAACATCTCACACATAACTACTTAAAACTCATAATGTTAAAGGTCGAATATGTTTTTAATATTTTCATAAAAATTCAAATAAATTCCTACATTATAACTTTAATAAATTGACCTTTAAAGCTAATATTGTTCATATAATTTTTATAGCCCAAATTTACTAATAAAATCATACTTAACATACGAGAAAGGATAAAAATTTATTCGTATAGCAGGAAAATTATTAAAAAGATCATTATTAAATTTAATGTACATAAAGGTTATTTATAAATGAGCATGAACATTAAAAATTAACTCACAACTGGTGACATGTTAAGTATGTATTTAAATTTTTATAAAAATTTTAAAGATTAATTCATATATTTTACCAGACTTACAAGTACACATACTGACCGTAGAGTTGCGCATTACAGGACCAGAAACATGCCATAAAGGGGCGTACAAGAGTTATTAAATCATTAAGAAAACTTACACCTTGGACCACCACAATCAGCATAACGTACTGGCGATCCTCCCGCAGCATCATAATAAACGCAGCAGTGCAGACTCTGTATACCATGCGTGCTAGTACCAATTTCCTTGACCCTATTCCACACTTATAGCAACTTGAACAATTTATCAGAAGTAATACCCCGTACGCCAAGAGGATTGTGATGACAAGTATTCGCATCTTCCAGTTGCGCTTAGGAAGACAACATATATCCTTCTCAATCCTTGACAATCATAGATTATATAAGAACTAGAGTTCAGATTCAAGAGAACTATTTACCTCAGCTCATCGTTTTTCACCTGATGGATCTGGAAGATATACAAGCATACAAGGTAAGGTTCCCCAGTGTTGAAAACTTCGTTTTTTTATTCTAACGTCTATTAATTAGTATAATAAATAAAGAGACAAATGGGATAAGAACAAATTGTATAAGCCAGAGGTTAATGATAAACAATAAATTGGTGATTTAAACAAGGTTTAATCTCATTTGGCCTAGCTCCATTATGCCTAAAGTTGCAATCACATGCTAGCTTGCCATTAAAGCTAAGCTTTGGGTCCAAGGTCAGAATTCATGCTACCAATGCTCTCTGTGTCCTATGCAAAGCTGAACTAGAGTCAATTTCTCGCTTATTCTTTCAATGTTGTTATGCCCAATAAGGAAAGTCATATTGATATTAGGAAAAGTTACACCTTTTATGATTTCCTCTTTACACCTAAGATCTTTTCCTAATGTAATTGGTTCTATATAAAGGCTATGAGGGTCTTGAGATGTTATCAAGCCCTCAATTACCATTCTCTGATTTTGACATGATATCAGAGTCAAGTTAATCCCAAATCCTCAAAACCTCATAGCTGTCCAAATCCTCCTTTTCCATAAAACCATAAAACTTTCTGATCAGAAAATATTGAAAAATTGACAAGTTGATGATGCACAATTACTACATCATTTTCGATTCTATGGAACCTGAAATCTCAATCCTTCCCATGTTAGTACTTGTAAGCAAGCTTGGGACTATGTTAAGCTTTTTTATTTCAATAATATGCTTTGCTTGAATGATATCTCTGTCGATTAAAGGATATAAAAATGCAAATTGGGTAGGTTCTTATGATTGACGATCTACTTCAAGAAAATGTGTATTAAAGGGTGAAAACATGGTGTCATGGAAAAGCAAGTAGTAGTCAATTGTTGCACGTTCTAGTGCTGAGTTTGACTATAGGGCCATGACATATACTACATGTCAGTGATTAGGTTAAGGCATTTTCTTGGGTAACATGGTTTCAAGCACTTCTCTCTAATGAAGTTATGTGTGATAATCAAGCAACCATTCATATTGCCTCTAATCCATTCTTTCATGAGAGAACCAAGCATATTAAGGTGAAATGTCACTTTGTTCGTGAAAAGATTCTAGGATTGATTATAACACCTTGTATTGAGTCAAAAGATCAACTTGTTGATTTATTCACCAAGGCATTGGGGGGGGTTTCAGTTGCAATCTATATGCAACAAGTTTGGAGCTTATGATATGTACACCCCAGGTTGAGGGGAAGTATTAGGAAGGTGACATATATATTAGGAAAAGTTAGACTTTTATAATTTCCTCTTTATGCCAAAGATATTTTCTTATGAAATTGGTTCTATATAAAGGCTATGAGGGTCTTCAAATGTTATCGAGCCCTCAATTATCAAGCCTAAACCATCTGGTCAAGAACACATCCTGAATATATACTACAATGCAAGAAACTAGGAACAGATCATTCAATGGGCTTATGTACGTGAAAAGAAGCTCGCTAATGATTCTGTAGTGTTCAAAACATCATTGATTTGTTGTGTTTATAGCATTTGAAGGAGAGAAACAATCGAGTCCATAATAATAACAATTCAATGAAAGTCTCGCTGATTTGCAGAATCTAAGGGATTTAGTAGTATGCAATCTTAAACCTAATTAGTAGAGAGATTGTTTCAATAGATACATATAAAGAACAAAAAAGAAACACACACACACACACATATCTACATATGCATAGACATATAAAAATATAAATATAAATAAAAATTAGATATAAAAGATAATAATAATAAAGTCTAAATAAATACGTAATAAATAAAAATATAAAAATAAGTAATAAAATAAATAATACTATAAAAATAAAATAGGTTAAAAAGTACAAATAATAGATAAAATAAGTAAAATAAGTAAATAAGTACACAAACATGAAAGAAGACAAACAGATAAATCAATCAAGTCATTACAAGAAAATATTTAGGCAAGCTAATGAAATATTTAAGCTAAATCACTAAGGAAAATATTACATATTTAAAAGTTTAGGTTAAATATAAGAGACAAATATTTAAAAGACTTGTGAGAACAACAATGATCTCTCTATGTGAGACCTTTTATCTGTATCTTAATACGTCAAAGTTTTCTATTGAAGACTATGTCCTCAGTAAATTTCAACATAGTCATATCATTCTTGATCACTTCCTCTAATTCTTCTTATGTCTTTCCTTTTTTCTCTTACAGTCTCTAAGTACAATCTTTTCACATCTTCTCACTGGAACATCTAAGTGTCTCCTCTTAACATAACTGAACTACCTAAACCTTGTCTCTCTTAATTTTCCATTAATATTAGTCACTTTTAGTTTGTCTATTACAATTACATTCCTGACTTTATCTCTTTTAGCAAGGTTACACATCTAATGGAACATCCTCATCTCCGTCACCAATAGCTTATGACTATAAATCTGTTTGATGGGCCAACACTCCGTCTCATAGAGTATGGCCGATTTAATTGCTAAACGATAGAATTTACCTTTGAGTTTGAGTGATATTTTCTTGTCACATGGAACTCTTGATGCACTTCTCAATTTAAGCTACCCTAATTTGATATCGTGAAAACACTCCTTTTGAGGTATAACTTTTGAACCAATCTTTACCTTCATATTAGTAGCCATCTTATGGTCAAAAAGTTACATTCTATGTACTTAGTTTTAGACATATTCAAGTTAAAGCCCTTCAACTCTATAGTAGCCCTCCAAAGTTCTAACTTGACATTGGTACTCTTTTATTTTATCTGTATCTTAATACGCCAAAGTTTTCTATTGAAGACTATGTCCTCAATAAATTTCAACATAGTCATATCATTCTTGATCACTTCCTCTAATTCTTCTTATGTCTTTCCTTTTTTCTCTTACAGTCTCTAAGTACAATCTTTTCACATCTTCTCACTGGAACATCTAAGTGTCTCCTCTTAACATAACTGAACTACCTAAACCTTGTCTCTCTTAATTTTCCATTAATATTAGTCACTTTTAGTTTGTCTATTACAATTACATTCCTGACTTTATCTCTTTTAGCAAGGTTACACATCTAATGGAACATCCTCATCTCCGTCACCAATAGCTTATGACTATAAATCTGTTTGATGGGCCAACACTCCGTTTTATAGAGTATGACCAATTTAATTGCTAAATGATAGAATTTACCTTTAAGTTTGAGTGATATCTTCTTGTCACATAGAACTCCTGATGCACTTCTCAATTTAAGCTGCCCTAATTTGATATCGTGAAAACACTCCTTTTGGGGTATAACTTTTGAACCAATCTTTACCTTCATATTAGTAGCCATATTATGGTCAAAAAGTTACATTCTATGTACTTAGTTTTAGACATATTCAAGTTAAAGCCCTTCAACTCTATAGTAGCCCTCCAAAGTTCTAACTTGACATTGGTACTCTTTTATTTTATCTACTAAAATAATGTCATTAGTATACAACATACACCAAGGCATATCCCCTTGGATATTCCTGGTGAACTCATCAATCACTATTGCAACAAAAAGTAGTTTAATAAGGAGCTTTGGTATAGCCTAATATCAGTAGAAAAATACTTTGTATTTCCTCCTATCGTCCTTACTCTAGTCTTTATACCTTCATACATATCCCTAATAACTCGTATATAGGTCATAAGAACTTCCTTAACTTCTAAAAACCTCTATATGATTTCCCTTAGAGCATTCTCTTATACGCCTTCGCCAAATGAAAAAAAACCATGTATTATTTTTCCCTGTAATATTTAATTAATGTTTTAAGAAAATGTAAAACTTCTATCGTTAACCTTTCTAGCATGAAATCAAACTAGTGCTCCGAGATAGAAGCCTCCTTTCTCACTCTCTTCTCGATAACCTTCTCTCATAACCTCAAGGTGTGACCAAGTAATTTGATACCTCTATAGTTGTTACAGCTTTAGATGTCCCCTTTATTTTTATATAGAGGAATTGGCATACTAAGTTTCCACTTACCCAACATTTTGGAAACTTAAGAATCACGTTAAAAAGCTTGGCTAGCCAAGTAAAGACCCTCTTCCCTTGGGTTCTTCTACACCTCTATGAGTATCCCATCAAGCCCTATTGTCCTTGCACTCTTCATCTCCCTCAAAGCTTGTTTATCTTTTTTCTTTCCTTATAATCTGTTGACAACAAGTAAAGTTGATAGCTCTCAGACGTGCTAATATCACCTAAATAGATGTTGTCATCTATGCCTTCATTAACAAAGCTATAGAAGTACCTCTGTCATCGTCTCTTAATGTCATTTCTAGCCACAAGCACCCGCCCTACTTCATTTTTTATGCAAGGAACTTAATCCAAGTCTCTTGCTTTTTGTTCCCTAACTCACTAATTTAACAATAACTTTTTCTCAATTTTTAGTTTCCAATCGCTAGTATAATTTCTCTTAAGCTCTATTTTTTTACTTATGAGATTATCTTCTTTGTTTCTTTCTTTGCCATTTTATAACTTTTGCCAGTTTATAAGTTTCCCTGTTAACTTCTTTCTCTACCTCTGTGGTGCTATCCAATAAAGCTTGATAAATACCTTTATTGATTTTAACCTTTTCTTGTCCAGTACTAAGACTCTATCTTACTACCTCTAGGCCCTTTAGAAACATCTAAGGTCTCCATAGCTGTATTATTTTAAAAGTTGCTACTCTCTCCCACATTTGGTTAGCATCTCCTTCCAATTTATATTCTTCTCCATTTATTACTTTATTCTTAAATTGTTCCACCGTATCTCCTTAAAAGTAGTCAATTTGAGTTTTTATAGTTCCTCTCTTAAAAGTCACTAAGTGCTCCTCATTTTTCTTAAAAAAATTTTGGCTATTACCAACTCTAATGCTACCATGAGATCTAATAAAGTAGTTCTACTATTATTCTTATCACTATACCTAAAATTCCCATAAGTCCATGAATATCCATCCAAGATTGCCCCTATATGACTACTAAAACCTCCTCCTAGAATAACTTTCTTGTTAGGTGAGATCTACTGAATCACCTCATCTAGCTCTTCTCAGAATTGAAGCGTAATTTATTTATCCAATCCTATTTAAGGTGCATAAGCACATATCATAAAAACAACACCCTTCACCATAAATTTTTAAGGACATAATCCTAACATTATTCCTCTTTACCTCCCACAACATGATATATGAGTTCCTTAACAACCAAAATACCTAGCCAATTATGTCATCACAAATACCTTGAATACCAAAGTTTGAACTTATTAATTTCATTCGCTTTAGCTCCCGTCCATTTTGCCTCTTGGATGCACGCTACGTAAATCTTATATTTGTCCAAAATTCCAACTAATTCCAAAGACTTTCCTGTAAGGGTCCCGATATTTCAAGAACCTATTCATAATCAACATCTTTTCTTTCTAGACTCAAAACTTATCGAAAGACTAGCCCTTACTCTATTATCAGAAGTCAAAGTCACCACTCCTACTCTAATGCCCAATTCAAGCTATAGAACAAGGATCAGAAATCCAACAAGTCATAAAATGACTCTAATATTACTTGAGAAAGGGAACAAGGATTGATATTAAATCTTAAAATGGGTACCATAATAAACGAATGTGAAAACAAAAAGTACACACGACCGCACATAATGGAAATTAGATGGGCCAAAATCTGAACTACTAATAGCAACTACGTTTCTAATGAGTGCTAAAAGACAGTACTAGACAATCAAAAAGAACAAACAAAATATTGAAAACTGTAAACAAAAAAAGCATAAAACTTTTAATGGATCAATGAAAACTAAAAACTAAAATCCCAACACCCAAAGAGCAATGAATCAACAACAAGAAAACGTAATCTGAAACCAATCACAAGTAGATTTAATAGAGAAGAAAAATTTATGAAATACTAATTAATTAGAGAAGGAAATAATCAATTTGATCTGATCTGTTTCAGATGCTACACACTAGCTCAGTATATTCTTGTTGTAGTTAGCATCGTTGCCTAGAAATTCCTCCATTGTAGCACTCACTTTCGAATTTGCAAAAGAAGAAACCAAGACACAAGGTTTTCCAGAAGCCAAACAAAAAAAATGCTTGGAAGAGGACTGAAAATCAACCACGCTTGAATCAAATTAAAGCTACCAATAGAAATGAGATCCCAAAATCAAGACACATAAAAACCCAATGTCAACAAAGGAAAGAAATCTAAATTCAAATAATTACCAATGAAAATATAAAACACGAAAACCCCCGCTCGCAATCAAGGCATAATTGTTTGCCCAACAATAGGACCTCTAATAGAGATCGCAAGACTGTGATTATGGAAATCGGAAAAATAAATAAATAGAGAATTCAAAGGAAAAGAAATATATATTTAGCATTATCTTTTTTCGAAATTTAACGAGTTTAGGGTTCAAACTGAGGAGGTGAAAGTATCAGCATTCTTTACAAGAACAAAAAGCGAAAGAGAAAGCCGCAAAAGCAATGCCCACCCTTTATTTACAAAGGGAGCAACCAATACAAAAATAGCCAAAAAGACAATCTAGGAATAGCAAGCGTTAGCAAACAGCAACTGAAAGAGCATCTAACAACTAGTCATGCAAGACAAATAGTGAGAAACACTTAGAAAAAACAACTGGTAATAAAATAAGTTTTTTCTTTTTGGGTCTAAAATAATGCAGCAAATTACTTCACTTAGCCTTCTAGTAGAAAAGGGTAATGTGAAAACACTACTCTCAATCTATTTTTTATACAGAAACAGATTCAAAGCCTATTTTAAGTGTAAAAGGATTGGAGCATATGTAATCAAACATCAAGGATAGGCAAGGATTAAGTAAGCAAACAATGTTTTAGTAACGCAGACAACATATCTTAGCATCTAAGCATAGAATCTATTACTGCACCATGACTGCCATGTAGATATGCCATGCCAGTCTTAACAATCATAAGTATTTGCCTGCTATATTCATCAAGCAAAACTAAAGACCTCACTTTATTATAGCATATCATTATCTCTTGACTAAAGACAAGAACACAAATACAATTGGAAAGATTGAAGAGATTCGGACGAGTAAGGCAACCATCAATTCTCAACCATGCAACCACCAACAGCATTAACTTGGTCAGTTATACGGCATAAAGTCATTTTCCCTTCATGATCCCTTCTTGACCTTTTTAATTAAAAGAGAAACATGGGTAATTGAAAATCCATTTGTACGTTATAACCCCTCTAGGAGAATATGAATTATAAGAATTATTAATTAAATTACCGCACAAACCATAGCTAAGCCTAAAACAGCAGAACATATGAATAAAACAAAATAAACCTCTTCCCTCCTACATGTAAGCGACTTCTGTTCCCCCAAAGAAAAACTTCTACATGCTCTTTTTCTACTATTATTATCCGGAACTAGAAGCCCAATACATTTCACAAAATTGCTAACCTTGAGACCTATCAAATAAACTCACTCCTCTTTATAAATCAAATGAAAAGGAAAGGAAGTTGGCAATCAAATTCAATAGTAAGTTGTCTAAGTTGGGTGGTGTTTCCAATTTTATATGACTACCAGAACACAAATCCTATCAAACAACAATTAAAGAAGCGAAGTAAAGATACATCCACTACTCTACTTTTTTTTACCTGAATGAACGTGTAGAGGGTGAAGAAGTGAATGAGTCAAACAAAGAAACTTGCCTCTAAATATGGTAC
Organism: Erythroxylum plowmanianum; assembly: GCA_025531925.1. Classification (NCBI taxonomy): domain Eukaryota; kingdom Viridiplantae; phylum Streptophyta; class Magnoliopsida; order Malpighiales; family Erythroxylaceae; genus Erythroxylum; species Erythroxylum plowmanianum. The sequence continues at coordinate 30,939,198 of JANVCQ010000005.1, read as the reverse complement.
CTGACAGCTATTTATGCAACCTTTTAACAATAAGCATATTTCAACAGTGTGCTCTAAGTGACAATGAGATGACGATGACGACAGCTATGTTGCTGGGAAAGAACAACTCTGCAGTCTAGATTCTGAACCTGGTGTAGCTTAAGAGGCCTTTTCACTAATAAGTTGGGCCAAATGGGCGTTTGCCCAAATTTTTTTATGTTAATAATATAAACAATTATTATATTTAGCTTTTTTTTTGTAAATTGAAAGTATTAGCCTTCTTTACAAGAACTGAAAGCAAAAGCAAAAGCTGCAGAAACAATGCCCACCCTTTATTTACAGAGGGAGCAACCAATAACATACAAAAATAGCCGAAAAGACAATCCACGAATAGCAAGTGTTAGCAGAAAGCAACTAAAAGAGCATCCAACAGCTAGTCATGCAATACAAATAGTGAGAAACAGTTAGAAAAAACAACTGGTAATAAAACAAGTTTTTTGTTTTGGGTCTAAAATAGTGCAGCAAATTGCTTCACTTAGCCTTCTGGTAGAAAAGGGTACATGTAAAAACACTACTCTCAATCTATTTTTTATATAGAAACAGATTCAAAGTCTATTTTAAGTGTACAAGGATTGGAGCATATGTAATCAAACATCAAGGAAAGGCAAGGATTGAGTAAGCAGATAATGCTTTAGTAACGCAGACAACATATCTTAGCATCTCAGCAAAGCATCTATTACTGCACCATGACCACCATGTAGATATGCCATGCTAGTCTTAACAATCATAAGTACATGCCTGCTGTATTCATCAAGCAAAAATAATGACCTCCCTTTATTACAGTATATCATTATGTCTTGATTAAAGGCAAGAACACAAATACTTGGAAAGATTGAAGAGACTCAGATGAGTAAGGTAACCATCAATTCTCAGCCATTAAACCACCAACAGCATTAACCTGGGCAATTATACGGCATAAAGTCATTTTCTCTTCATGGTCCCTTCTTGACCTTTTTAATTAAAAGCGAAGCATCGGTAATTGAAAATCCATTTTTATGTTATAACCCCTCTTGGTGTATATGAATTATAAGAATTATTAATTACATTATCGCACAGGCCATAGCTACGCCTAAAACAGCAGAACATATGAATAAACAAAATAAACCTCTAAGCCTAAAGCAGCAGAACATATGAATAAACAAAATAAACCTCTAAGCCTAAAACAGCAGAACATATGAATAAACGACTTATGTTCACCCAAAGAAAAAACTTCTACACACTCTTTTTCTACTGTTATTAGGCAGAACTAGAAACCCAATACATTTCGCAAAATTGCTAACACTGAGACCTATCAAATAAACTTACTCCTCTATATAAATCAAATGAAAACGAAAGAAAGTGGGCAATCAAATTCAGTAGTAATTTGTCTAAGTTGGGTGATGTTTCCAGTTTTCTATAACTAACAGAACACAAATTCTGTCAAACAACATCAAGAAGCGAAGTAAAGATGCATCTAGTACTCTACTTTTTAAACCTGATTGATCGTGTAGAGGGTGAAGAAGTGAACAAGCAGAACAAAGAAACTGACCGCTAAGTATGGTACCTGACAGCTATTTATGCAACATTCTAACAATAACTATAAGCATATTTCAGCAGTGTGCTCCAGGTAGCGATGAGGTGGAGCTGACGGTGACGGTGGCTACATTGCTGGGCAAGAACAACTCCGCAGTCCAGATTCTGGACCCGGTGTATCTTAAGAGGCCTTTTCACTAATAAGTTAGGGCAAAGCGAGCGTCTGCACAATTTTTTTAGCGAGTATCATTTATCGTAATAGTGTAAGCTGTATTTAGTTGTCTTAATTCATTTATTATTATATATTATTAAGATACATTAATATCATTAATTGTAAAAAGGTGTAAGCTTATTTAGTTGTATTAATTCGTTTTGTTAATAACTAATTGCTATTAACTTCTCAATTTTTTGGCCCTCCTTTTCATACCAGTTTATCTGACCGACATACTCTCAGCCAAAGCTTGACCTCACTAACTCTACTCTCTCCCACTCAATGTTATGAATACCACACCAAATATAGTATTTGGTTGAATTCTGGTATGGTAATATATCGATACTAATTAATACTGGGTATCATTTCGGATAATTTTTTAAATTTATAAAATAGTCTCTAAATTTGATAAAAATTATAAAATAGTTCATTATCATATTGTACATTTGTAGTTTATTTAATTTAACTTTTTGTATATCTTATCCATTTTAGTTTATATATATCTTTATTATATTTTAATTATTTCTATATATAATAATTATC
>JANVCQ010000005.1:30899332-30912216 GCA_025531925.1 Erythroxylum plowmanianum | reverse complement strand
GTAAGTAAAGCTTCACCCCAAAATACCTTAGGCAACTTTGAATGTGAAAGTAGACATCTGACTCTTTCCATCAAAGTATTGTTCATTCTCTCAGCTACGCCATTCAATTGCGGTGTTTTTGGTGGAGTCATTTAATGTCGAATACCATGCTCTTTACAGTAAGCATCAAATAATCCGATATACTCTCCGCTATTGTCTGTCCGAATGCACTTCATCTTCTTCCCAGTTTGTCTCTCAACTGAGGCGTGAAATTGTTTGAACACATCTAACACTTGATCTTTAGTCTTCAGAGTATAGGCCCACGTTTTCCTGTAATGATCATCAATAAAAGTCACAAAGTACTGTGCATTACTGAGTGACTTTGGCAATGGTCCACACAAATCTAAGTGAATCAGATCTAGAACATTCTTCATTCTAGATGGAGGAGAACTCTAGAAAGAAATCTTGTTTTGTTTTTCTGCTAGACAATCTGCACATTTCTTCTGATGTGTCTGATTTAGACCAGATAGCATATTCCTTTTTACAAGCTGACTCGTCCCTTTCTCACCAATGTGGCCTAGTCTTTTATGCCACAAACCAACTATACTATCATTCTCCACTATATTGACAACATCACTAGAGAGCTTTGCCTGCATCATATATAGTCTTGAGTGCTTCTGACCTCTGGCCACTACTAACGAGCCTTTAGTAAGCTTCCATTTTTCGTTTCCAAAAGTATTTCGGAAACCTTCATCATCTAGCCTGTTTACAGAAATCAAATTCAGACGCATATCAGGAATGTACCTAACATCTTTTAGCAACAATCTTGAACCATTTGCTGTCTTTAAAGAAACATCTCCTGTGCCAACAACATTTGACAGATTTTCGTTTGCCATCTTAACAATGCCATAATTCCCAGGTAAAAATTGTCTGTGAGATGTAACATAAACAGTAGCTCCACTGTCAACTATCTAACTTGTTTCTTGCGACATCAGGCTGACCAACTCTGTATCAATAACAAGGTTGAATACATCAACAATGTTACTTTGTTCATCATCACTGCTTTCGTCTTTCTTCACATCTTTACCTTTTTCCTTCTTCAACTCTCGGCAAAATTTCATGATGTAACCCTTCTTCTTGCAGTAATGGCATTTCACATTTGCATATCTATTTGACTTTTCTTTGCTCTTGTCTCTCGACTTTGGACCTCTAGATTGACTCCTTCCTCTATTTTCTGTAAGCAGAATATCTAAATGTGATGAAGAGGCTGCATACTGACAGACTCCATATTTAATACATCATTTGATGTAGTGTTTGTCAAAGACACCTTCAAAGTCTCCCAAGACTCTGGTAATGAAGCTAGCACCATTAGAGCAATCATCTCGTCGTCAAACTTTATGCCTATCTTTGATAACTGATCAACCATTCCTTCCATATTGTTTAAATGATCAGTTACGGAAGTACCCTCTTAGTATTTTACCTGCTTCAATTTTGTCAGATAAAATAATTTGTTGTTGCCAGTCTTTGAAGCATACAGTTGTTCCAGCTTATTCCACAACGTTCTTGCATGAGTCTCGTTACAAATGTGATTGTACACATTATCATCGACAAACTGTCGAATATAACTACATGCTCGTTCATGTTCAAACTCCCAATCTTCGTTGGACGTCTCCTCCGATTTAGTTGTCGAAAATACCGACAAATGCATATTTGTAATCATCAAGAGATCCTTCATCTTGGTTCGCCATATACGATAGTTAATATCGTTTAAATTGATCATTTTGCTTGTCTTTACCTCCATTTGTCAAATTAAGTCAAATTTGAGAAAACCGATCTCAAATATGGAACCAGGACGTCAAAATTTGACAAAAAAGATATCTTCTAAATTTTTACCATGGGATTGGAATAGTATCGCCGGACCCTACTGAAATAGGAACTGCAAGATTCGGTAAATAGTAACTTATGAATAGTACTCACCAGAATAGTATCGTCGGACCCTATTTGAATAGTATCGCGGGATCCGATAAATAGTAACTTGTGAATGGTACTACAAATAGTATCGCGGGACCCAGTTACTATTGCTGCACGTCCGTCACCTTGTAAATTTATTAAAACAACGTAAAAGTACTGTTTATCACCTTTGCCGTTTTATGTCAACTTTTCGAACGGATCACGCCAAAAAATTTGTTGTAATTTTGTCTTCCCGATGACATGCTTCTTTTAAAAAAATACTTTCAATGAAAACACAACTCTGATACCATTTGTTGGGCACAGCGGGTGTATTTTGTGAAAAGGAAAAATAAAATGAGCAAAATGGACACAGAATATTTAACGTGGTTCTCCCTTAACTTTGGGCTACTTCCATGGACAAAACTCAGAATATGTCTTCCACAATTACAAATAATAGGTGTACAGAGATAAAACCAAAATAGTGGCTCACAAAGTGTTTCCCAACCTAAAAATACTAACCTCATTATTTTGTCACTCACCAACCCTTTAGGAATATATTTCCTAACTTCAGAGCATTTGATTTGCTATGATTTTCCTTCTCTAATTTTCTGTATGTTTTTCTGAAACAGGGAGTGCCTTATATAGGCACTCTAAGGCAGCTATTTTCTTACATTTCTTTCAAATAATGCGACACCGAAATCGGTACCGCAATATTTGATTCAAATATGACATCCCTCTATGTAAAGAGGGACCCATTTCTAACACTTGGATCTCCAAACATAGCTTATATTTCAACTAATGAACTCTTAGCACTCAATTTGCCGCAAATTATGCAGGATGACAGTGAATTATTAACCAATGTAGTGGAAGAAAAGGAGAAGCAGTCTTCAACATGGACGACACAAAAGCCCCTAGTTCAATTAGCTTGAATGGATTTTTCTTTCAAAAATCTTGGAGCATTATGTGTTCTTATGTAAAAAATGCAGTGAAAGAATTTTTTTTCCACTGGTGTATACTTAAAAAAATCAACAGAACTTTTATCTGCTTAATACCAAAGAGTGTTAATCCCTTAAGTTTCAATGACTTCCGTCCTATTGCTTGCACAAACTTTCTTTTAAGGTTATATCCAAGATTCTTGCTTCAAGACTAAAGAAAGTAATAGATCCCTTCATCAGTGACAATCAAGGTACTTTTTATAATCAATAGGAAGATTTTCTTAAAGGTTACTTATAGCAAATTCAGCTTCAAATTACACCATTAAAGTCGATTTCCACAAAGCTTATGACAGTAGGTGCTAGAATTTTCTATGGATGATGATGCCTGCTTACAGATTTCCAAGAACATTCATCAGCTGGATCCACGAGTGCATATCTATGGCAAACTTTTCAAACATTATTAATTGCAGCCTTTCAAAGTATTTCAAAGTTGGGAAAGGCCTAAGGTAAGGCCTAAGGGGATCCGGATCCCCTTACCTTTTCATTATATACATGGAAGTTCTTAACTTAATAATAAAGCTTGAAATGGAATCGAATGCCATTTTTAAACATCACTTGAAATGTAGGAAAATTGGACTCACTAACCTTGATTTTGTAAATGATTTACTCCTCTTTTCCAATGCAAAAACATATTTTATTAATAGCTAAATGATTTACTCCTCTTGGATGGTTTTGGCTTCAGAATTATTTCCTTAACGGGAATGAGGGAGAAAGATCATTATGGCTTAGTTAGATTCATTCATATTTCTCAAAGGTAAAAGCATATCGGAAATCATTAAAAAGGTATCACACTCTTTCTTTTTGAATCAACTTCTCCAAATGAATCAACCAGTCAAAGATGCTATGCCTTGCACAATTGGTAACAGGAAATTTATATCCTTGACAACTAGTCGGGTAGAGGAGCTTTCGTTCACTCCTCAACTAAGTAAGCAACTCTATCAACGTCCCACTCAACACAAAAATGGCGCTTTCATCAATGGAAGCAGCTGACATAGTTCCCAGCAAGCATAAGCTATTTAGAACCTCAATACACTCCCAATTCGCTTCATCAAGAAACATTCTTTTGGCACAATCGACATATTCACAAACTATCAAACAAACGCATGAGAGATTTTTTAAGGTTGATATATAAAACCAGCAGTGGAGTGGTCTCCAATTATTTGGAACAAGTTTATCCCTCCAAAGATTTCCTTTCTCCTATGGCTAGCCATTCAAAATCGTCTCAATACAGCCAATAGGATCAGGTACTTGAATGTTGATTCTTCATGTCCCTTTTGTTTAACAGAAGAAGAAAGAAATGATCACCTATTCTTCATTTGTGAGCTCAGTAACCAAAATTGGGAAACTGTTAAGTTGAGATGTAACTGGTCATTACAAGCTCGCACCCTCTCCAATGCTATACAATGGTTATCTACCACGAAGTTGCTTTAACTTGTCACAGATGGCTTATGTGTACAAACCGTTTGGAAAGAATGAAATGCAAGGAGGTTTAAAGCTAAGCAGAAATCTGTCCCCATTCTTATATCTGAGATTCTGAACAACATCACTGAATCCTAATGCTGAGAGGTGTAGTCTGAAGCTCCTAACATCTCTGTAATGTTACTTGCCATATACGCTATTCTAATGCTTTTGATCAGGTAGAAATGTAACAATTTTTATGGACAGGGTAACCCCCTATGTAAGTTGTAAACGTTTTTCAATTCTTTATTAATTAATTTCCCATTTTTATTTTCAAAAAATAAACTCTATACTATAGAATATGTTAGTTTTCTATTTTTATAATTCTAATGGCCATCTATCATACTATCTTATAATTTCTTTTTATATTATTATATGCATAAAGGATGTGAATACAATGGAGACCATTAATCCAACTAAAATTTTTTCTATGAAATATCAGATGATAAAGGCATATATATTTGTTAGTTATCACGCATTCATTTAATAAAATTGTTACATAATTGGTTATGATTTACAAAATAATTTTTTTTAATATGTAAATGAAGTGGTGCAAACTATTAACAATCTCTAATGTAATAATTAACTAGCTCATACTCTTCCACTGTTAGTTTGTTTTATTTAATCTATGCTTTTCAATTAATTTCTCTTATGAAACTAATTTGGGCTGCCACTAAATCTTTCAAATGAATAACTATAAAGTTAAACTATCATATACTTATGTCCTTTTTTAATGGAAATTTAAGGTATGATGTGAAATCATATATAGTCAATATAATATATTGTCTTTAGAAATAAAATTTATGAACGTGAGTATGCTTACAATATTAACTTTATTTTGAGAAAAAAAATGCTGATGTTAATTATAAATTATAAAAGTTAGATAACGACGCTATTATTTGTCGTTTCAATAATTACCGACATAATTTTGCTCTTTACCGGCAATTGTTTCTGTCGGTAGATGACAGATTTCTTGTGGTTAAGTTGGCACATATTCTGGAGAACTGGACACATTTGAAATCTTAACAAATTTGTTATTGAATGAAGATGTATGAACTAAAAGAATAATATTGGACGATGTTATACAAAGGCTGAATAATGGAATTATTGTCAAATTAGGAGAGATGAACGAGTTTATGATGATATTATGAAAGTGACATTATGTGAATTTTAAACATTAATCGCTTAGATGTTAAGGAGTTACAATATAAACACAACCAACTGAAGTGTTAGTGTTGTCTTATTCCTGGTCAAAGAAGTAATAACGTGCTACTATATGCCTTCTTTAGGTGAATTCAAGTTGACTACTTGCTCAGGAAGTTTTCGATCAGGCATTACTTTAAGTTGCAGTTCCTTATATATGTATATACTAGTTCGTCAATCAAACTGCATATTGAATCAAATCTATGGATTCAGCTACAGTTACAAACTCGGAAAAGGGCACGCTAATGATCCTGGGGCCACCCGCTGCCCCTGCCAAGGCTCACGGTTGCGCTCCAGTTGCTGCCTCTCACTTCGAGAAGAAAGACAAGCAAAACAAGAAAAAAGGAGCGTTTGTAGCATGCTTTTCAAATGTAGAGATCGATACTGGAGGTGATGATGAGAAAGCACTTGAGTTTTTGGAGAAGACCAGAAACAAATGTTGCTTTATGATGTGCTTCAGCAACATGGAAGTCGGACGTAGAAGGACCTAATTCTCCGTGGTTCCTTGCTGCTACATGCTTGGAATGTTCTTCCATTATTTTCTTTTCTGTATCGTTTTCTTGTGGCTGTTTTGGTGTATGAAAAGGTTTGGAAGTAGGAGAAGTTTTAAGTCTTTTCTACGAAAAAGTCAAAAAGCTTCATAGTCGTATTAGTCTTCTTAATGAATAAGCGGTTGTATCAGGGTGTATTAACGTTGTTATAATATGATGCATTCGATTTTTGAATTACTAATCACCTTCCGTTAATGTTATCTAAGAACCAAAAAACATATCAAAATAAATGTTTTTTTTACGCACTTTTGGTGGTGTTTATAATGAGATAAATGAATCTATCGAACTGCTCTATGCTGCTTAAAATCAATTAAACAAATATTCGACTTCGGGTATGTATTTTGTTTGATGAATGATAATTTTGAATTTTACACGAAAATTAAGACTTGATTTGGATAACAGAACAAAAACCCTCATTTTAATTTTGTAAAGAATGTGTTGACACTTAAGATAGAAAGTTTAAAAACTTTCGAGGAAGGAGTGTAGTTAAAGCATATGTAGAAATGTTTGAAAATTAGGGCGAGACTTAATCCTGGGCATGGTAAAAAAAGAATAAAGCTTTGTTGTATAATTTTTCAAAAGTTAAGATTACTTAACTTATATAACTTAATTAACATATAAAATATAATAAAACATAAATTTTAATTAATACTTTATTTTGATGCCTGATCATTTTCTTGTTATTTTCTTCAAATCATTCTTAAAATTGGCTCATCTAGACTAAAGTAGCCATACAATTATCGAGTCTTTAGCTATATCCACCAAATGAGTTGAGTGAACTTTTTAATTATTTTAAAGAGAGTTAGGCAAGAAGAGTCAGCTTCCTTGAAACTTAAGCTTATTTATAATAGGTATTGAATATTTTAGTAATTTAATAAAAATTTAATTATAATTCAAATTAAAATTTAATTATAAATACAATTAAGTCTAATTAAATATCAATTATTCCCAAATAAGGTCTAATATCTCATATCAGTTTTTATTTATTGAATATCTCATATCTAATTGTAAAGTTTATCAAACTTTATAATCAAGTTCATCTTTATTAAGACACTTTGTATCTTGAACTCGTTATTTGTATATGCCCTTTAGGTTCCTAAATACATTTGTAATGGATATAATTTATATCTCTAAATCATATTTAGAATTGGATAAGTTAAAGTCTTTTAATTTGTCTTTACTTTTTGAATTAAATAATTTATATCCATAAATAAAAATTGACAGCTACTTATTCATCATAATCACCTAAATATTTAATAATGACAAAGTGATTTTGCCTAACCTTTTCATTCATGATTTTCATATAATTTAATCATTTTATTATATAATGTTTCAATTGAACATAGAATATATAATTAATGTCTACCATATTTGAGTCTAATCATATTAGTTTTCCACCATTAGTAATTGATTCAATTAATCATATTTGAAAATTATTTTGAAAGTATCATTCCATCTTGACCAAAGATTTTTCAAATCAATACTAATCGAGAACAATGAAACATTATCCCTACATACTTTATAATGATGAATCCTATACTGATCACTAAACTACGTCAATATAGTTTATGTTATATCTAATGACTATCGACTGATGTACCTTCAATTAGAATAAGTTATAAGTAGGATCAAAACATAGAAATCCCTATATGAGATATTTCAGTGATCTCAAGTCAAAAGATCACTTATACAATCATCATAATGAGAATTTCTGTAGATATACAAATAATGCTCTAAATGAGATTTGCATATGAGATCAATTTAGTGAACTTGTTGTTTAGTAAGTCCTTATATAATTGTTTAAGTATTTTAATACTTTAGTCTATGAGATTAACTATTTCTTTACTAAAGAAGTAAGATAATGTGCGCTAGTCTTTTTATGCTATTAATTTTCAATCTCAATAGGATATTAACTATGAACAATTTAGTGATAGTTGATAGTTATAGTTTATATTATGTTTTAGTAAGTATTTTAGTGTGTTTTTAGTTGTTGATTAGAAGATTTATGCATGTTTCAGTTTAGAATTGTGTCAATGTGATTATGTGATTGTGTTTTTTAGTGTTACGTGGTTTAGATCATATTATTAGACTTTAATTTTGTGAGCATGATGTATTTTGATGTGTTTATTATTATTTGACATCAGATGAAAAAGATCAAGGGAAGTCAGAGAAAGCTTGGAAAAAAGTCAACCTATGATCATGACATCCCTGTCACAATCATGATAGAAGTGATCTAGCCTAAGGTCAAAATTATTACTGAATGGGCCACGATTGTGACAAAAACTAATTTCAAGGGTCAAAATCATGAAAAACTAATTTCAAAGGTCAAAATCATGATGTTGTTGCCATGATCATGATAGAACCTCATTTTCAAGGGTACGTTTGCAACATACTTGCCACGATTGTGACAAACGTGACATAGACGTGAGGATTAGCTTTCATTTATATTTTTGGAGGGTTGTTTTTTACTTTTTGGCCCGAAAAAACCTAATATTTTCCTTGAAATGCAAGAGAACTATAAAAGAAAATAAGATGATCTAATCAAAGGAGAGCCTCTATTTTGCCACTTTTGGAAAGAAGTCAAGGAAGAGAGAAGAAGAGTGGTTGCTATTGCCAACCAATCCAGCCATCCTTCCAAGATAACTTTCTCATTTCTTCTTTATGTTTAATTCATTTAATATATGAGATGAATATGAGGATGATGAATATTTGTTTAAGGATGTTTTAAAGTCTTTTGGGATTGATTCTTGAATCAATGGTGATTTGATTACTTTTGATGTTACTGTGTTTGGGTATTATGATTGTTTGTCATTTTTGCATACTTCGGTAACAAATCGAGAGAGTGAATCAATAGTAACATGATTAGGTTGAGTAATGAGAGTTAACAACCTAATAGATCACATAAATAATCAAATTAGTAATTATACAAAGAGAGATCTCATGTGAGGACACGACTGTCTACTAGAGTGCTTAAAAACCAATTGGAATGTGCATTGTTTTGTTAATTAAGAAATTGCAAATTTAGAAATTCATATTCAAATGGTGATTATGATTTAAGGTTTAATGATTAGGTTTTGAGAGAGGATAATCAACCTTGTGAAATTCTAGGATCGATACCCATATCGAAAGTAATTAAATTAGCAATTGACGATAGAATGAATCCGCTCTTCTAATAATTAGTTAATCTTGTCATGTGCAACTTCTTGTGTGTTAAGTAGTTATGCTTAATTTTGATTTCCTTGCACTAATTTTATAATTTCATTCTCAATCGATCCATATTCAATTGCTTAATTTTTTGTTCATTTTTATTTTCGTTTTAATTACAATTTTTAGACTTTAGATAAGGTTAGGATTCAATTAGTTTAGCTAATTCCTTGTGTGACTAACACCTTAATTCTACACTTACAACTTATGCACTTATGAAATATTGGGAGTTTTATAATTGTAAAACTTGCTCAATAAATTTTTGGCACCGTTGTCAGGGAGTTAGTTTAAGACCTTTTGAATTCTTTTGTTTAAGGAATTATTTCCTTTTTTATGATTGCTATACTCAATCATAAGAAATAGAGAGAGAGATAGAGAGAGGGGGAGTTGGGTGCAAAGTAGAAGATACATCAATTTGGACATCACAAGGCAACTATGAGGAATCTAAAAAGTTAAATGCTAATAAGAGATAAAAAAGAATGATGATGGAGGAAATACATCATAGGGAGCAAAAGACTCATATGAACTTCAATAAGGCACAATTTAGTCGGGAAAATAATCATCCTTATTTGAACACTTACAATTTTGGGTGGAAAAACCATGTAAATTTTTTTTGTTCTAATAATGAAAAAACTCAAATGAAAATTCAAAGCCCGCCAAGATTTCACCAAAATAAGTCTAATTCATGGGACTCAAAATTAGACAAGATTATAAATACAGATGAGGCCCATAAGAGGCTAGAATTGAAGTTCGAAGAAGTAATGGAAGATCGTATCTCTTCTATTCATAACCTAGACGTTCAAATGGGCCAATTTACTATTGAATTCTGTAAAAGAAGTACAGAAAGCTTTTTAAGCAATATTGAAGTAAATCCAAGAGAGCAATTTAAGGTTATCACACTTAGGAGTGAGAAAGACCTAAAAGAACTAGTGGAAAAATAAGCTGAACCCCGCATTGTAGAAAAGAATGAAGACCCTCCATAAATTCTTCCTCCGTCTTATCCACCGAAAATACCATTCCCACAAAAACTTCAGAAAAATGAATTAGATGCACCATTCACAAAGATCTTGGAAAAGTTAAAGAAATGAAAACTTTACTTGTGTTTTGTGGAAGTGTTGAAACGCAAACCTAAATACGTGAAGTTCCATAAACATATATTATCTGCTAAGTGAACTTGGGACGATTATCAAATGGTAGCCATGACAGAAACCTCCAGCTACTTAATTACCAACCATATGCCCTCACAGTTGATAGATCTAGGGAGCTTTACAATACCTTGTGTAGTTAATAATTTAGAAATTTCAAAATGTTTATGCGATTTAGGTGCAAGTATAAATCTTATGCCTTTATTAATTCTCAGGAAACTGGTGTTAAGAGATGTAAAGCCAACTTCTATGCATATTCAATTGACGATCAGTTAAAAAAGAAATTATTTGGCGTGGTGGAGGATGTACCTATAAAAGCGGATAAGTTTATCAATCCTGTGGATTTTGTCATGCTAGACTTTGAAGAGGATCGAAACTGTCCACTAATCCTTGGTATACCATTTTCGACCACCAAAAAAGCTACGGCAAATGTCCATAAAGACAATCTCATCCTTCGAATTGGTGATGAACAATTAAAATTGAACATCAATAAGGTATTAAAGAATCCAAAAGAGGGTAGCTCATTTATGAGAATTGATGAATTCGAATCTTTAAAGGAGCAAGAGGAAGAAGAACACGTGAGTTTGAAGAATATAAGGAAGTCTCTGTTCAAGAATCTGAAGAAGAACAAAACGAAGAACATAGGATACAAGACATAGAGGTTGAAGAAGATAAGAAAGTCTCTATTCATGAAGTGAAAGAAGAAGGGGAGATGGGGATGAATGAGGAAGAACAAGAATAACTCACCCTTTTGTAGGATAAATTATTGAACTTAATAGAAGATTTAGGAAGTTTTGTTATTCCCTATTTTATTGATAGTTTGTTAGTAAAAAGGACATTAATGAACTTAATTGGTTTTCTTAGTTTTATCAATATTGTCCTTTTGATTATATTGCAATTTACAGCTTATTTATAGCTACGAAATTAAAATTGGGTGACAAGAGTGGAAGTAAGCCACTCATAACTGACCCAGGAGTGTGGAAGGAAAAGCACATCAAGCTAATGATGTTAACTAAGCTTTAGTTGGAAGGCAACCCAAGAATTAGGATAATTTTATTTTTATTGTTATTGTTATTTTATTAGTATTTTGTTATTTTTATTTTGTAAGGAGTGAATTGTTGGAACTTCATGGCTAGAGGTATCTCAAAATTCCTTCACCAACATCGTCACCACCTCAATCACCATAACTTGTTCATGCTCTAACCTTTCTCTTTTCTGTTTGTTGTTACTTTTTCTTGTCATTTCTAGTTTCTTTTATATGTTGTTGTTTTCTTCACATTGAGAACAATGTGCGATCTAAGTATGGGGAGGTTTGCATTTGTCATCATGAATATGAATTTTGCATATTATGTTGTTAGGTTTTTTTTTTTAGGTTGACATTGTGTGAATTGTATGAATGTATCAATAGATATGACTTAACGGAATTAGTTTATCTTTGAACATAGTCTTCTAAGTTGTAAAGATTTATTAGCTTGTGTAATTCATGCTCTAGCTATCTTTAGTTAAATATACATGTCAATTAGGATTTAACGTTAATTTGCTCACCTTAGGAAATTTGTTACATACATTTATAATCATTGGTTAATTAAATAAGTAGTATTGTTAGTATCTTTTCATAAAAATGATTAGCTAAAGAAATAAGATAGGTAATAAAATGTGAAAACAAAACAAACAAAAATTGTGTATATCTTAAGCAAATAACTATTTAGCTAGCCTTTAGGTTATGAATAAAGTTAGTAGACAATTGAGAATGCGCTCTAGCTGAGTGATTGGGAGAATTCATCACAAATGTTTATCTTCGTGTCAAAAAGCTATAATAACAATTCAAATAAGCCTATTAATAAAAACATGACCTAATTAAATAACCGGGAGATATTTATCAACTAGATCAATGTTAAAAAAACTAGAGGTGAGGTTTGTAACATTATCACTTAAAATTGTCACTTAACTTTTTGAGTCGTGTGCGTAGCATCCCCTTCGTTGAGGACGCACAACAATAAAAAATTGTTATGTGATTATTAAGTATATATACTAAGAGCGAATGGGATGGACGACGACGGAATCGATCCCTATCGTCCATTTAATCCAGCGACTTATATTCTTCTTCTTTCTTTTGAATCTTATGTCTTCATTAAACCCAATGAATGTTGTCTCTTCATCATATTTTTTCAGGCGGCGCCGTGCTATGGACGACCATGGAATCGATCCCTATCGTCCATTTAATCCAGCGGCTTATATTCTTTTTCTTTTTCTTCTTCTTCTTTCTGTTTATTGAATGTTGTGTCTTTGCGCGATATACACGCAATCTTCTGACCTAATCTTCTCATGCAATATTTTGTCAGGCGACCACGCACTCGGCCGCGCAATGCATGCCCTTGTGACTGCTTATATCTGTTCAT
>JANVCQ010000005.1:30837673-30857286 GCA_025531925.1 Erythroxylum plowmanianum | reverse complement strand
GTTGATCTTGCAAGGCATCGGAAAACTCCAAGATAGTTAGGAGCTTTGTATTAAGTTAGTATTTTGGTTGGCCCTCCGAGCATATCATCATGGAGCATTTTCATGTATTTTGGATTTAGACTTGATTCTGTATTGTGTATGGTTATTAATACTCGTTTCATTTCTTCGACTTGTAATGACATGAAGCCCCTCGGTTTATGGGGTGTTTAATTAGAATGATTGTGTGTATGTTATTATGTATGGATGTTGGGATCGGGTCTGACGTTCTGGTAAGCTCGTCGCGGGAGCAGCCCGTGGGGCCATCTCGGGAATAGGGAATCGGGATCCGGGCCCAACAGGCTGGGCCACGACCAAGGTTGCTTAGGCTGACCCAAGCCCAACCCATGGTCAAAGGGAAGGTGCAAAATAACGTCATTTTGCCAAAAAAAATTTTAAAAAATGTAGACGGGCTGGGCTAGGCTAGCCTACCTTATGGCTCATCGGGTTACGAGTTGGTTAGTCAATGGTCCGATTGAGCTACAGGTCGGCCATTGTCATCCCTAATCACATATAAAACTCCTTGTACTTCAAAAATTTTATTGAAAGTCCTTATTTTTTTTAAAAGTCCAAAATCAGTTTTTAATTAAATTGTGTTGTTATCTTTGCCTGGCATGGCAATTTCTAGACACATAAGAACTTCTAGAAGTTAATATAACATACTAATTATCTTATTAATTATTATTTTATAAAATAATAATAATAAACTTATTTTACTATCATTTTAAAAATTAATATATTATAACTTAATAATTAAATTGCATGCTAAATATTTGTTTATAATTTTTTGTATAAGTAATGTTGCGAAAATATAATAACTTAATAAAAACAATAAGAATTTTATAAAAGAACTAATTAAGTTAATTATTAATTCTTTAAAAGGTACTATAAATAAAATGAGAAATCAATCATTTTTATTAGTATTATTATATAATAAATAGAATTTTAGTGAAAGATGTAGTTTACTATCATATTAAACTAATAAATATTTATTAATAATTAGTAATTTTAATTTAATGTAAGTTTTAGTAAAAATAATATTACATCTTACATGTTAATATATTTTAATACAAATAATGTTATATAAATATAATAAATTGATAAATCAATTTGTTTGACACATACCATCCTTTTGGTTTGCTAATTTTCAATAATCCCTTTATGACATGACCAACCATGTGGAATGTTTGTATCTTTTTCATATTAATTAGTGTTAATAACTTAATAAAATGACAAATTTTGGAATTATCACAAAATCCAAAGGTTTCCTACAGATTCTTAAAGCACAAAAGTAGTTTTGGTAGTTTTGATGAAACCACATTAGAGGTAAGTGCCTTTTTTTTTTGAAAAATTAGTGAAATGCATTAACTATAGGTGAAACTAAGATAACATTCTAATGAGTACTACACAATTAGCTTACAATTAGTTACAAAAGACAATTACTGAAAATTGTACGAAAAGAGGAATCAAATTGATATTGACTTCAATTTATAAGTGCCATCTATTCTTCATATCTAGTGAAAGAGTATGCTAGATATTCTTAGCAAGAATAGCTACTCTGATCTAATTAATAGTCCTGTCTATTAACTATTATTTCTCTTCCTCCTTGTGCAAAAAAATTATGTTGTTTCGTTCCTTCCATAGTGTATAAATGGTAGTAGTAAAAGCAGCTTTAGATGGTAAGTGCCTTTTACTCTTTACAGTGCATTTGGTTCACCTACAAGAATAGCTAAGGAATGAAATGATGATTCTTTAGGAATAGAATATAATATGTATTATTTAGTTTAGTTTATTCTTAAGAACTTCTAATGATGATGTGATGCCAATGTTTAGTTTGAAAACATAAATTTGGAATGGCAAAGAAATAACTAACAAAAACATCAAAATATTCATTAGTCCTCACTAACTACATTATTATTACTATCATCATCATCATCATCATCATTATTATTGTTGTTGTTGTTATTGTTGATGTTATTATTGTTGTCATTGTTCTTCTTGTTGTTGTTGTTATATTATTATTATTACTATTATTATTATTATTATGAGAAATAAAAGGTTATAATGTATTGCAACCTAAAGAAGCAACTTATAACATAGATATGGTAATGATCAGATGGTGGTATAATGTAGGAGTGTCATTCAATGCTTCTCAGTCTTATTATTACCAACCTATGATGGATGCTATTACCTATTATAGTTTAGGATATAAAGCTCATTCAATTGAAAACTACAAAGATAATATTCTAAGCAACTTTGTTTGTAAATGAAAAGTTATTTGAGTGAAAGAAGAATGACATAGGCAACTTATAGATGTCTGACCATGTCTGATCGTTAGACAAATAGAGGACACGAGCCCATCATTAATTTTTTAGTTTATTCTACTAAAGAGGCGATATTTTTAAAGTATGTTGATGCATATGATCTCGTAAGGAGTATTGATACTCTATTAGAGACATTTAATGAAGTTGTAAATGAAGTTAAGCCTAAAAACACTGTACAGCTCATCACTAATAATGGTGCTACTTATAAAGTAGCCAAGTAGAGGTTGCAAAACGTATATAATTCCTTTTATGAAACTCCTTGTGTTGCACAATTTATTAACTTGATGTTGAAAAATATAAGAGATTAGTTACTTTCTTATTATTAGTAAAATTGTGCAAAAGAGAGAAAAGTGACTAAGTTTATTTATAATTATGATTGGGTTCTAAATTTGATTAGAATGGATTTCATAAATGGTAGGAACTTATGTCATCCTTCCATTACAGAGTTTTTATGCAAAGTATGAATAAGTAGGGGGAGAGAGGGTCCCATTGCCTTAATCCTTTAGTAGCCTTGAAATAGTTTGATGGACTCCCATTAATTATCACATAATAAATAGTAGTTGATATACATTCTTTCAGTCGATTGATGAATATTCATGGAAAACCATAAGCCTCCAACACCTTCCATAAGAAATTCCAACTAATAATATCATAACCCTTGTGAAATTCGATTGTGATAGTACACTTGAGAGTAGAATTAGACCTTAAATAACCTTTTAGCAGTTCTTGCACAATTAAAACATTGTCCCCAATTTGCCTATTGCCTATGAATGTACTTTGATTATCACTAGTGAGTGGAGTGATTTCCTTCTTCAATCTAGATGTAAGTATCTTGGAGATGATTTTGTAGAGGAAGTTGGTGTAAGCAATAGGCTTTAAGGAAACAATGGTTAGAGTACTTTGTTTAGATGATAGTGATGGGAAGGTAACAATGAGTTACTTCTTTCATGTCATGGAGAGGGAAAAGGAAGAAATTAAGGCCAATATGAAAATTGAGTCTTCTTTGTACATACCTTATCTTATTGTCATCAATCAAAGATGGAAAAAAATAACTTTACTCTCTATTGTTTGCTACTGAGATATTTTTGAATCTGAGTGTCTATTTTGAACTAAGTTTTACAAAGAAAGTTGAATTAATAGTGGAATGCTATTAATTATCTCATTAACTATTTCTTAAGAGATGATGTTAGATCTCTTTGGTTCACGAATGGAGGTATACAAAGATGTATGCAGTGATTTTAGGATGACAATTGCAATACATTAAAGAGACAAACTTAATCCAGGTATATATTTCTTCACTTTTGTTATTTGTTTAAAATTAATCATCACTTTATTTTATTTATAAGATTATATTTGTTGTCTTACAATTGCTTAGTAGGATCAATTTGGAAGAGGTGTTTTAGAATTGTAAAGGTTTGCAATTTGATTTTTTAATCAATATATGAGTGTAGTTAGGTGTGAAAAGAATTGAAATACATTTGAATTCATCCATATTAAAAAAATGAAGAGATTGGAACACAAAAGATTAAATAATTTGGTATTTGCTCGATACAACTTGAAGCTTCGAGAAAGGCATGCTATTATCATTATTAAGTAGAATCTAATTAAAGCAATTGAGAATATTGATGAGTAATTGAAATAATCAATGATTCAAAAGCAATTTAAAGTGGTCATTAATCTTTAAACCTATCATATTAGCCTTCTTATCTTTGTCATGAAGGGAATTAAGGTGTTATTTATCATACTTGTTTAATCTATGTCTTTTATACCTAACTTAATTAGGATCATGTATAAAACTAATAAAATCCTCTTTTACACTCTTGATTCTTAGGAACCCAAACCAAAAAGGGCATTCTTAATTAATTGTGTCTTATGCTTAATGCCTCAAGTGCTTGGTATAGGCTCAAACCTAAATGAAACCCAAAAGTTTTTTTTCTTATTATTTTGTTGATTATTAACTGATTGTATAATGTAAGAAGTGAATTCACTCAATGAAATCAAGTTAAAATTTTAAAAAGAACTTAAAAGTTTAAGTTTGAAGCAAATTCCAAAATTATCTAAGTCAAAACCTACATGTTAGTGTCCAAAATATAAGTCTAGAAAATCTTAAAAGTTTAAGTTGAATCTTAGGCACCAAGTTACAAATTCCTTTACTTTCTTTACTTTCCTCAAATCTAAAATTTGCTTAAGGCTTTAGGTACCGATTCACTAAATCCCTAGGCATTTCTCATTTCCAAATCAAGAATCTTTTCTCTATCTTAAGTCCTAAGACCTAAGTCTATGTATTTTCCCTTTATTTCAAACCCTCAAGCTTAACTCTAAGTACTTCATTTCTATTTTAAGCTTTAGAATTCATTTTAGACATTTTATCTTTCTTTTTAAGCCTTAAGGCCCTTTATATGCATTTTATCGTCATTTCAATCTCTAAGACTCATTATAGGCATTTTATCTTTCATTTGAAAACTTAAAACTCATTCTAGGCTCTTTATCCTTATTTCAAGCCCTAAAACTAGGGATGACAAAAAAAAATGTTAAGTCTAACCCAACCTTGTCCAATTTGGTTGAAGTTTAGTCTAGGCTCAAGCTTTTTAAAAAAATTTAAGCTTTAGGCTAGCTTCATGCTTGAATTGCCTAGACCTAAGGCTTGAACATCTTATATTGCCTAAAAGAACATTAGGTTGTTTAATATAATAAAATATTGTCATACAAGTTACTAATAAATGAAAATTATAACAAAATGATGATAAATTCCTCTCCTCCTTTGTTATCTGTAATATTCCTCTCTTCTTTTGTCCCTCCTCTTTTGTTATGTTGCCTGTTACTTACCATTTGATGAAAACAAAAGGATTAGAGTTGGAGGTCTCCTTTGCTTTCTTTGACTTCCACATCTCTGAAAAAGAGTTTTTTGAAAGAGTTCAAATGCACCACTATTATTAACATCGAGTATTCCTACTTTAAAAAAATGATAATGTTTTAGAGTAGTCGATTGCAACTACTCCAGTATCACCACCACCTCTTCCTCCTCTTCTACCTCCACCTTAAAGATCTAAGGACTCTTTAATCTCTTCAACACTAATACGGCAACAAATTTCAAAACCACAATTACTTATACCTCCTTTAAAGAGTTTGGCTTGTTAAAGTAAAAAAATTAGTGTCCTATTAAAGTATTGTCAATTTCTAAAGCAATGGAAAATTTAAAGGAGCTCAAACCAAAGTTGTTAATCATTTAATATTTTCTATTTACTATTTATATTATTCTTTCTAATAAACAAGTGATGATCTTACTTGGAACTATGTATACATTGCTTTCTTATGGCAATTTGCTTTTAGTGTTTTTCCAGCTCTTATTTTGCTAAAAATAGGCCTTCTTTTTAGTTCAAAATAATTTTTAATTTAAAAAACTTAATTGAATAATCAACCGAATTTTATAGAAGTTCAATTTAAAAACATTAACTTTAAAAAATTTAAGATTAGAGATGTTATCATTCTTATAAATCATTTTTAAATGTTTAAAGTTAATCATATATAAATAAAGATTTAGATCATGATTATAATAGAATGAAAATTTTAAGGTTAAAATTGATGTTACCTTTAACAAGATATAATTTCTTTTTGCATAACACACCACTTCTCATTTAACATTGGATAACATATGGTTGTTGTTTGATCCAATCTATAGATAGTCTCTAAACATCTTATAAACATCCTTTTTAACTCATTTTGGTAAAGCAAGATGTGAGCATTAGTATATATATTAGCTGTGCAATAGCTAAAACCAACCACAATCTTCCTCTATAAGAAATATATTTGTTACACCAATTATTAATCCTCTAATTTATGAAATTCAGATGAGGATATCAGTCCTTTTTAGTGAGTTTTTTTAAGTAATAGGAACTACAAGGTGCCTGAAGGAAAGCTGTTACTAATTTAATCATTTAAAATTAGAAACTAACACTTACATTGGAGGCCACCAAAAGGATGAAGGAGCTTTTAACAAGGTTAAAGGCCAAACTTGAGATACAAGTAAATTCCTCCATATAATTAATGAGAAATGGGAGTAACACCTCACAACAAAACTAGGTCATTTGCAAAAAAGGAGTTGGAGGATACCTAATTTGCCACACTTGTAATGATAGTGGAAATTGGGTTCATTGGCAATTTCTGGTTTTGTCAAGCTATAAAAGGTCTCCCTGCATATGATAAACAGATAGGGTAACAAGGGATCATCTTACATAATACCTTTAGCAACTCTTAGGATCATTGTTGGCTCACCGGTCATATAATGGAGTAGGAAACTGAAGTTATATAGCTTTGAACCTAAGAGATAAATGTTTGATGATATCCCAAAGCTTATAGGGAGGAGAGGGTAAAGCTCCAGTTCAAGGAGTCAAATGCATTAATGAAATCTATTTTCAAATAACATTTTTAGAACTATATGCCTTAAATAGTTCTTGGGCAATCTTAATATTATCACCTATTTTTCTACCCTGAACATAGGTATATTGACAAGGATAGATGATTTTAGGCAAAAAATTCTTTAACCTATTGGCAAGTATTTTGGCTATAGCTCTAGTCCTTCATGCTTAAAGGATTGGAACCTGTAGAGCCAAAAATAGATATGTTTTGTTCATTTTTGTAAGAATTCTTTTGGATGTGAAAAATTTTCTAACATATTTAGTCACCATCTCACTATTGTCTTCCAATGTGCTCTGAAAGAACTTGACATTAAAGCCATTTGATCTTTGGGGCTCTGTCACGGGAAAGGAAAATAATATCTTTAATCTTTTTAGTTGTGACTTCCCTTGTTAATTCTTTTGTACAACCTAGTTTAGATAAACTTTCATACTATACTTCATAAACACTAGAGTTTGGATGAGTTTGGTCACTTAACTAATGGTATAGACTCTTTTTTGTACAAGGGAAGTAATGTCCTCCTTAAAGAGGTTAGACGACAGTAGAATTTGTAATGAGATTGATTTAGAAAAATATATTTGTGATTATATAAATGACACAAAATTACATGAATATTTCATCTTTATCTCTAGAAGTATTTTTTATAAACATATTTTACAAATAAAATCAGCAGAATGAAATATATTTCTTCTTAAGATAATTATAAGAGTTTGTATAAAGAATTTTAAAATAAAAGAGATTTTTGTTAATTATAAGGATCTCCTTAAGTTTTATTTTTTCATTTAATTTCACAAATTTGGAACTTGATTGGCTTATCTTTAAATTTTTATTTATAAACCTCATCAATTTTGTCACAAAAAGAAGAACATGAATCGATGACAAAAGAGAAGAATGAGGAAAAGGCTTTGTCAAAGGCCCATGCTTATATAAAATTAAAACCAAGACAGACAGTAGAAACCGTTTCCAAACAGTAGCCATTTTGGTCCTCGACAGTATCAAATCTTCGACAGCTCACTACCCCGTCCCCGTTAACCCATCTTTGCCACTCTTGCTCCCTCTCACTCACGCACACAAAGAAAATGAGGAACTCGATTGTTAGATCTATCAAATCCCTAACCTACTCATCCTCATCTCACCTTATTCGTCGCCGTGGATTTGCTACAGAGTCCGTGCCCGACCGCAAGGTGGCCGTCCTGGGCGCCGCTGGCGGAATCGGCCAACCGTTGGCGTTGTTGATGAAGCTAAATCCTCTCGTCTCTACGCTCGCTCTCTACGATATTGCTAATACCCCCGGTGTTGCGGCCGATGTTAGCCATATAAACACTAGATCTGAGGTTGCTTTGAGATTTTATTCATTAAATTTTCGTATCTTTTTTTTTTTCCTGAGGTTTTGATAGCGATAGTTGCTATGTTTGTCTGAGAATTTTATACATATCTGTTAGGTCTCAATAATTTTTTATTTGTAGGTCTGAATTTTTATTCATCAAGTCTTATTTATCTTTATATGTTGTTTGGAATAAATATTAATAAAATGTTTTAGGTAGCTGGATACGTGGGTGAAGAGCAGTTAAGGCAAGCCCTGGAGGGATCCGATGTGGTGATTATACCAGCCGGTGTGCCAAGGAAGCCCGGAATGACCCGTGATGATCTCTTCAACATCAATGCTGGAATTGTCAAGGGTCTTTGCGAAGCTATTTCCAAGTACTGCCCCAATGTGAGTATTTTAGAGCTGATGAAATTGCATCGATAAATGGTTCGCTATGAAATGATTTAAATTTTATTCATGATTCCGCATGTTTTTCAATTCTTTCCAGATGACATATGATCTAACCACAGTTTCCTTTGTGTTTGATTAGGCCCTCGTGAATATGATAAGTAATCCTGTGAATTCAACAGTTCCTATTGCGGCTGAGGTTTTCAAGAGGGCAGGAACCTATGATGAGAAAAAATTGTTTGGTGTTACGACTCTTGATGTTGTTAGGGCCAAGACTTTCTATGCTGGCAAGGCAAAAGTTCCAGTTGCAGGTTTATATGACTGCTCCCTTACCAGAAAGTAGATATAACCTATTTTTCCCAACTTTTGACTGTCCTTTTCCCTGCGGTAAACTAAATTATTGGATAAGGTGACAGAAAATTGAGGTGCGTGCGTGCGCGGATGTGTGTGTGTGTGTGCATGCGCGCGCTTGTGCCCGTGAATAGAGATTTTATTGTACTTTCATTGCAATTTCAGTTTAGCACGTATGCTTCCATCACTTCATGGTGTTTCTGCTTTTTCTGCCAAACTAATGAGTTTCTTATGTTACAATGAATGACTTGGTATTTTGGCAATGGCTTGCAGAAGTCAATGTACCAGTTGTTGGTGGCCATGCAGGCATCACAATTCTTCCGCTATTTTCACAAGTACTTCAATTCTCATTTCTCTCTGTTTTTCTGATAATCTTATGTGGAACTATAGTACCTATATACGTCTGATCTTGTTGCCATAATATGTTATATTTTGATGTTTTCTAGGCCACACCGAAAGCCAATTTGCCTGAGGAGGAGATCAAAGCTCTTACAAGGAGAACACAAGATGGAGGAACAGAAGTTGTTGAAGCGAAGGCTGGAAAGGGATCTGCAACATTATCTATGGCGTATGTATCTTTTATGTATGTTTCAATACCTGGTTGTAGAGCAAGGCACTGACCTTCTGGAAAACTTTAACAGTTATGCTGGGGCTATCTTTGGCGATGCTTGCTTGAAGGGGCTCAATGGCGTTCCAGATGTGGTGGAATGTTCATTTGTACAATCAAGTGTCACTGAGCTCCCTTTTTTTGCTTCAAAGGTGATTGACTGAACTTGTTCTTGCCGTGAATTGAAATTGTTGTTATCTTCATTTAAAAGTTGCTTGTACCCTGTTTCTTCGGAAGGTAATTGCCCTGTTACGTGGATATTACATTTTTTCATCATTGAAATACTAATTCCATGTGTTTCAGCAACCAACGGAGCCTAAATACTGTATCTAAAATCAAGTGTTATTAATCTTTCCAAGATTCTGCTTAGCTTAGTGAATTAAGTGCGGGTCACAGTTCTACTAAAGTTTGCTCGAGATGTGACCATATAGACTTATTGTACATATGGATTCATCAGAACACAGTTATTGAATTTGCTTCTCAAATAAAAGTGAAGTTGTTCATAAGTATCATATATTTTCCTCAATTTTAGATTGAGATTTTGGTGGATTAGGTCTTGCGCTGTCTTTCCAAGATGGCAAACTTGGATATCTATCCCATAGTTACTAATTACTAATGATGTGTAATTCCTTTTCTTTGAGATGATGGCTGCAACAGTTTCATCTTTTTGGTTATCCTTTGCAGGTGAGGCTTGGGAAGAATGGTGTGGAAGAAATCCTAGGATTAGGCCCTCTTTCTGACTTCGAGAAGGAAGGCTTGGAAAAGCTGAAGCCTGAACTCAAAGCATCTATCGAGAAGGGAATCAAATTCGCGAATCAGTAAAATAAGTGATAATTTATACAAGGCATGTGCTTCTTCCTTGGTTATAAGGACATCGAAATTTTGGGTTTGTTGAATTTTGCTCCTGGCATTGGCTTTGGTGTTCTAAAGAGTAGACTTACCGAGAAAACTTGAATATTTATCGTCAATAAGTACACCATTGTACATCGGAACCGTTAAACGCTCAGAATTTTATGAGTGCGTTTCCCTCCCAATGATCTCCTGAGAAGCTTATGCAGTACGTTTTCAATCTATTTTTCATACGCACTATCCACGAAAATATAGACTAGTTTTGATATACCTTAATATAGTTGGAAATATGGCCCAGCTGAACTTGTTAAATTCAACCATGAAAACGTATTATTTTATGCACGATCATCTCGTCCTGAAATTAAGATTACAAACTAAAATTCTGTACCCTATCTGTTGTTTCTTACCCCTGCGATTGACATGTCCCAACCTCTAATCCACGCATTCACAAATCTGTACAAATTCTGAAGATCTGAGTGAAACAGCTTCCAAAACTGAACTTCATTAGGGTACATAAATTCTTTCTACTTGGATCAGCACTCTCTCAAATGCAACTGCTGCAACAAGCAATAACTATGTTGGGGTATCAGCCATTTCATTTCTAAAAAGCGAGAAAATATTATCTGATAAAACAAATTTCATCACTACCATAAAAGGTCAAACGAATATTAAGCACCACTTCAAGGCAGAGAGTAGATGTATAAGGAATTAGCAATTACTGTTCCTAGTTACCATCCATATGTTCGTGTTTTCTGCTTCTAATGGTTACTGTTAAGATATAAGCATCCGCCAGAAATCTCTGCAACAATAGATGCCTACTGTTGTCGCATCAACAATTGTTTATGTTAGTGCTAAGCTTGACCTAATATTTTTGTTCTATTTTACTTGAATCCACCAAAAAACAACGGAATGAAGTAACTCTTGACACAAGTTCTCCAAAGGCAATCTGTGAGATGCCCAGAAGATAATGACTCCAAATTATATACAAGGTGATAATCATAGCCAATGGAATGGACCAGTAAAAAAACTTCACATCAAACAGCAATAGGACAAAATTAATATCTCTTAAATGCTTTGGTCAAATGCCATTAGGATTCGAGTATTATTGATCATAAACTTTCCAAATCTTCCTGGAGTAGCTCTTAAGCTATTTCTTATAACCAGTGCACCCTATATCTGGTAGAAGAACTAGTGCCAGGAGTGACCTGCTAATATCATAAATTGTGATCAATACACACATCGCAAATGGATATCAACCTACGATTTTCCTTTCAAAAATGCAAAAATAAAAAATAAAAAATAATTCAACAATTTAATGTTTTCAGGATATATCTATGTAACCTTTTTTATTCACCAAATTAGATCTGAACTTGATGAAAAGTAAAAAAAAAAACACTTGAGTGCCATGGTGTATATGTAAATAATACAAAATACAGCCATGTAACATTATCTATCTTCTTTTTTTTCTTTAATCATATTCTCAAAGGTTGTACATGTGTTTAAATAATGTTTAAACTTGGTCAATTATCTCTATACAATAACCGACTGACCTATTTCACATTTTGAATGTGTCATACACTTTTATCATTGACGATTTGATCTCTAATCACAAATTTTCACTTATAAAGAATTCAAGATCTCATGTGTGCGTTACTATTCATTAATAAACATTCAAATTGAGGCATTTAAGTAGATTTGGAAACTCAATTGACAACTTAGACCTGGCTTGAAAAAGTGTGAAAAGCTTTACAGCAAAATTTTTGATCAAGCATACTACACAAAATACTTAAATAAGGAAACTCTCGCATATCCAGAAGTGGAAAACAAGTAATCCGGTCTTTCCAAATGTTAGAGTGGGCATTGTCATGGAAATTTAATGCCAAAGTGGGAACAGCGTTTTGCCCCCTCTTTCCTGGCTCTTATAAACAGATAGATAAGAAACATGTGAAGTAGGACGTTGTTATTAAGATGACATGCATCTCATAGATGAGACCATTGGTGATGATCCAGCCATCCAGATCAGGATAGATTGAACGTCAATTGAGCATTCAGAACCATTTATACTTTAGACATTGTAATTTTTTGTACTTACTAACACAATGAATCCAATCTGCACTAACCATTTAAAAAGTTGGTGACATTTTGCCACAGGTGACAGAAACAAGCATTAAAATTTGACAACAAAGAACTGTGCCCCATACCTTAACCGATTGTATCAAATCGTAGGCTATTGACCTCCATCTGACCCACATCCTGAGGAACTATCACTATCAGAACCTGCACGTTATGCACAGAAGCATCCATTTATTTTCATGATTTGGCCTAATATCGACTGAATTGTTGTTCACTAAAGGTAAATTGTTCATTACCACTAGAAGAGGATCCAGTATCACTACTAGAGTTTCCTGAATGACTTGACCCACTAGCATTTTCACCTTCTATTGTACCTGGAACAGGCAAACATCCGTCAGTAATTTTTTCAACTGCTCAAAAGTTGACAGTTTTTGAAATTTCATTTAGAAAATAGGAGTCAGAGTGTGGGAAATAATCTATATGCCGACCTGAATGAAGATGATCGAAATCCTACGTAGTTAAAGGTTTTACCTGCTTCAGGCCCTCTAAATGCATCTCCAGCAGCTGATATCATGCTCTGCATGGTTAACAAGATCAGGACGTTACAAGACAACAGGAAAATCAAATAAACTTGACTTAGATTCAACCAAAACAATAGTCTTACAGTCTCTTTGACATTAGTGCAAGCTCCTTTAAGAGCATATTCTCCATTTTTCTGGCTCTTGCTCAAGCTGTCTTTATATTTGGTAACAAAGCCATTCAGCTCCCAAAGAGTTTCAGCATCAAAACTCTCAATGTCTACCTCAATCTCATCTTCTTGTCTGAAAAGGCCAGGGTTTCTCCTCCTGATAATCTGGACAACACTGTCAAGCTTATCTGAAGCCAAGTTCTGTAGGTCTATACTTAATCTATGCTTCTCCTCATAAGTCATATCCCTTCTCTCAGCACTTGCTGCCTTAGGCTTCTTCAAGATAGTGTCAGTATTACCAGTACTTGACTTGGAATGCACAGACACTGCCGAGGCCTCCAACCTATCCAATTTCCTTTTTTCAGAGGGCACCTGTACAGGAGGAACAGCAATCGTAGATTGAGCATGAATAGGAGCAGAAGAACAAGAATTGGGGATATCTTTTGTTGGTGAATTTGCAGAATTTCTTGCTTGAGGCCTCCTATCAAACTTAAACTTGGTCTTAATAACAGCCCACCTCTCCTCAAATATCTTTAACAATACCTGAGCCATAAAATGCACATCCTGCCCTTTCTCGTTATAAGTTATGGCATTTTTAAACGTCAGTCTGACATCTTCTGCGAACTCTGTGGGTGACTTGTACAAATTTTCATTCAATTTCCTCTTCACGGTCCCCAGGTCCATTGGACGCTTGATAATTTTATGGTAATCATGCAACTTCAATTTCTTAGCATCGACGGGGGTATTAAACACCCACCCATACTTATGCTTCATCAAGTTCCCCAAAACATCCCCGCACATTTTAAATAGCTCCTTTGGAAATCTATCCCTTCCAGAAACAAATCCAAAAACTTCTCCGCCGTTGTCTTTGTTTCCTCCGCTATTTGGTTTAGGCTTTTTCTTGCCGTCTGAACCCGCAAACTTCACCCTTTCATTCACAAAATCAGAACTTTTCTTCTGATTCAACTTTGGGGTTTTCTTCTCCTTATCTACAGACCCACCAACACGAGCATGACTATAATTGCTACCCATATCATCCAATGATCCCGTTAACCCCTGAACCGGGCGTGGATTGGCAGACCCCACATAACTCACTTCAGAATTAACTCTAGCAAGAGTACCAACCCTATTAGCTCCTATCATGTTATCATTGGTTTTATCAACATTGCAACCATTACTACTCTGACTCTCTTTAGCATCAAGCTTCTTTTTCAAGCTCCTAACTTGATCAAGTTCACAAATTAACTTCCTCTTAAGTTGTCTAATGTCAAAAGTAGACCTAGAACCCAAGCTAATTCTGACCTTATTATCGAATCTCACGTACCCGGGTGGAGAACTCCCATTGTTGGGGTTCCTCACCACCGGTGGCCGGTGATTGCCGCTTGACGAATCGTCTGACGCCACGGTGGCCACTATCTGCTGCTGCTACTTCGTGGTGACGGCAGTTTAGTTATGGGGTTAAAGAATGAAGTTTTGTCTTGTGTGCGTTGTTATGGTAATTGGTGGAATAATAATAATGGCTGCCAGATATATTAGTCTTAAGCAAAAAATTCCCCCTTTTCTGAACCCTAATTCTGTGGGAGTGCACTTCGTGCTGCTGAATGTAGAAGAGTCAAAAAGGATTAAACAAAGGGATAGAAGTTGAAATATAAAAAAAAGCCCTAATTGAACGATTAGGGTTTATTAAAAATTAGGAATTTTTCTTTTTTGAATGTGAAAAGGAATTCAGTTCAGGATAAACAATTTCTCCTTTCCTATCTCAGCAAGAGAGTAGAAATTAGGAGTGTAGTAGTGAAAAGGGAGGGACAGATGTTAGTTACACGCGCTATGGGAGGGCAAGTTATGAGAAACCTTCCTGACACAAACAGACATGTGCCACCCATATGTCCGTTTCAAAAGTCTCCTAGTTCCAAACCCACGTGAATATAGTTAATTTAGAAATGGGACTAAAATCAAATCTCAACTTAGGTTTACTTAAAAATATAGACTCTGCCTCACTTTGTGCTATTAGTATTATTACTAAATTAACTCCCATCTGGTGTTACTAGGGATAATAATTTGCATTAGCATCTAGTGATACGTACAGAAGAGGTTATATCGTAGTTAAGAACTTCATTCGGTTAAGTAGGGTAAAACATTAGACATTTTAAGGATAATGATTTCTTCTATTAGAAAATTTTAATACATTTTTTCTCAAGTCAATAAGGGTAATTTATGAAAAATTAAAGAAAATAATTATAGAAAAAGAGGAGACGTCAACAAAGTTCTCAAAGATAGAATGAACCAGAACTCACCAAGAAAAGACCATCATACGACTTTTTTTGTACATTAAATAATAGTGAACTTTATAGTGTGTTTGACTTTTAAATCAATTTACATTACTATCGAAGTCTTAACTCAAGTTTTAAGAATAAGAATCAAAATGAGCTAAACTCATAATGTTTGTTCCTTTTTATTGATGTTTAATATTATTTGCCTTTGTGGGAGTAAAGAAGATGAGTTCGGGCGAAAACGAGACAAAGAATACAATAAATAAAATTAATGCAACTCACACAATTGTGTATGGGACTGTATAAGTCACTGGGACTATATAAAAGCTTGAAAAGGAAGTTTCAACTAGTCATGCAACCTATAAGGTCGTGTAAATGAGGGATATAGTTGTTTATCTTAGCTGTGTAGTTCATTATGAACAGCGACGAATCCAAGATTTTAGTCTTGGGGGGGCAAGGACTATATATATATATATATATTCTGAAAATTTTTTTAGTTTTGTAGGGGCTATTTATTATATATATATATATATTCTGAAAAAAATTTTAGTTTTGTAGAGGCTATAGCCCTTGCTAGCCCCCCTGGATCCATCCCTGATTATGAACATGTATGTTTATGATTTTTAGCAAAATTCTCATAAATGGTTGCTTTAACATGCCCATATAGCTGACTTTGTATTATGACACAACCCTAATTTTAACTATAGAAAGATATTTAAAAGGCCAAATGAGGGTTGAAAACATTAAAGATGAAAAGGGAGGCAAATTCTTTCCTTTTTGGAAAGCTACGAGGAGCTAAACTTGATCTTTCCAATTCAATGGAGATATTGAGGCTAACAAACATGTTTGGGCATTGGTTAAGCAAGTGATGTTGTTCTTAATTCTCTTATAAGATTGATTATGTTATTATGTGTTTGATGTTATGAATTTATGTATGAACGATTTAGATAAGCCTACTAGATTATTCATGTAGTTAAAATTTTGATTACAACATATTATCATTGTACATCTGATTCACTTGTACATGTTATCATTGTACATCTGATTCACTTGTACTAAACTAATGGTTGAGTATCATCTAGGATAGCATAGGATAGGTTAAATGACCTAAGCTTATGTTATTGTCATTTATATTAACTTATTTTCCTTTACATATTGCGATTGTCATACTAAATCTAGAGAGCTTACTGTAAGTTGTCTGATAGCTATACCTAATTAAAGAGCTTGTTTTAATTAGATATAATCTAAGGAAAAACTAATATTAATAGAGTTTATTGTTAGTCTACGATTAATAGTTTCAAAGAGAGGTACGAGAACAATATGATGATTGATTATACACATTTATATGAAGGATGAGATTGAAAGCACATTTTTTGAGGCTTCTTCTTGAGATTCACACTCAATTGTCTTCATGGAATAAAAAGGAGAAGGATTAGAGCAAATAGGAGACAAGAAAATGCATTAAAATGAAGAACACATGAGGCAGTGCAAGACTCATGACAATGCACCAAAAGTCATAGCCGTGACCATTACCTCACGGCCGTGACATGTCATGCCCATGATATGAAGGTTCACGACCGTGAGCTTCAATAAGGCCATTCATAGCTATAAGTTATCAAGTTATGCCTATGACTTTTGACAATTTGGTACCCGAACCCTAGTTTTCACTATAAATAGAATATGTTGACGGTAGATAGAAGAGGCATCATTTAGGGAAACCATGATGGATTGTTTGGGAAAAAAGAGGGGCAATAGAGCTCTCATCCTTTAGAGACCTATGGAAGGTAAGGTGTCCCCAACCCGATTTCCAGGTGATATCGACGTTGAAGAACACGATTAAGTATATCTACATTGTGTTTGTTGTTTTCTCTCTCTTTAGGGATTGATTATGTTATCCTATACTTACAGATTTGGATTTTCATGTATGAATGATTATTATTCTCATTCTCGTTAGATTGTTTGTGTATAAAGCCATTACTAAAATCTTAAATGTAATACATAATCATTGTGTTTGGATTCATTTATGACAACTAATGGTGTCGAATCATTAGGGTTAATGTAACCTTAGTTAAATGACTCGAACTTATGTGATTGTTGCCTTGATTACTCTATTTTCATAACTTGTATTATGGCTATTTGATTAAATCTAAAGAGCTTATTCTAGGTTATTCGATAGTTAGGTTTAATTAAAGAGCTTGTTTTAATTAAACACGAGCTAAGGAAAAACCAGGGTTAATAGAGCTTATTGTTAACTTATGATTAATAGTTGCTAAAAGAGGTGTGATGCCCCAATATCCCCTGGGAGGATACGAGAGTGCCACATTAGACTCACAAACATAAACAAATAACAAACTGATGCGGAAGCATTTTAAAATATACTAAACATTCATTTCATGTATTTTCAGAAACTGAAGCAAACATACATTACAAATCATTCCAAACTTGTTCAAAACATACATACATTTTATCATATGAATATAATACAAATTTGTTCCAAAAATAGAAACCAGCTTGAAACATAGTTATTACAAAAACTTACAACAATTCAGAATCATACACTTTATATACAAGCCAAAATAAACTCAAAATATGTTTTTGTCCAAACAAGACTCAGACTCCATTGGTCATTGCAGTTGACTCATCGCAGTCTTTACAATTCTCGTTCTGAACCTACACCGGGCAAATCCACCATGCTAAGCATATAACTTAATGAGTAATAACTAATCTATTTATAAAGTGATAACTCATCATATTGAATCGTGTAATTGCATAAGCATGCATTAACAGATTGTTTTAACAATAAATCGAACATAATGCATTTCAGAACAAATTTTATAGTTAACAGAGCTAAATATCAAAAGAGGGTATAAACTCTTCAGAATCAGAACACAATTTTGTTTATGACATAATCAAACATATATCAGAATACAAAATCAGATGACTGCTAAGCCATTTGTAGAAGCGCGTAACAGGATTTATACAGAAGAAATCGAAGTCTCGATATCAAAGTGTCATAGGAGAGACCGAAGTCTCGACATCAAAATGCCATAGAAGCAACTGCAGGCCCTTCTAAGTGTGCCTATTTACCCACAACTAGTACTCAATAGTTTTAATACAAAACAAAGTCATTTCAGAAATTTCATGTGCGAAGCAAGTAGTCAATTATATTCACATGCAAGTAACACTTCCAATGATATAAACATGCATCAAATGCCTCGAACAATCATTGTCCGAAATTCATAACATAATCAACATAAATCAAATTCAACAAGTAGAACAAATTAAGGTGTGACCATCTAAGATTACTCACAAAAGCTCCCTTATTGCTTACTACCTCGAAGTCTCAACAATATTTGGAAATGGTCGCTCTATACGTTCCTCTATAACATTTAACACATATACAACTGATGTGTTATGTAAACATCAATTGTACTTCAATTGTACGTTGCTTACTAAACTGATGTAAACATCAATTGTACTTCAAAAGTTCCAAAATTCAGACATTCAACTACTATTCCAACTTTTGCTGGAAGCACCTCATTCGGGTCAACTTTGCATAATCAATAAGATTAAGAAAGACAATTATTCTCTATGTTTTAAGTCTCTATTGATACCAAGATCATTCAATTTGGTTCATCATTCTATGAGTTATGCTCAAAATACCATAGACTATGTATATTTGAAATTTTGGCTAGAGCATGATCATGCATTCAATTTGTACAACCCATATCTCTCAATTCCAATATTCAAAAATTTCAAAATTCATACTAATTTAAAGCTAAGAGAATAAACTACAACTTTGGTGAAGACACTTTAGTCTAATTCGGCTATATCAATACAGTTTATTCAATAACAACAAGACATGATTTTTGTCCCTGGTAGTACTTAGCCTAAGCCAAGACCCAATTTCATGACGATTTTGAAAGTCTTAGAGACATAATTAAAATTTAACTTCTTCAATAAAGTTGTACAAATATGTCTCTAGTTTAATCTAAATTAAGAATAAATCCATTTAGAAATCTACAAACTAAGTTATAATTAAAATACCGAATCATGTTCATGAAAATTCTCCAGTTCATAACATTCCAGTTCGTTTCCTCTCTTTCATCCAATCAATCTTTTTCAAATCAATTCAGATGGCTCTAAATTTTCACGGAGAGAAAGAGGAATCTATTGGTTCAAGTTACAAGTCATTTGGAGATCTTCAGGTTAAGTAATGGCCAAAATACCAATGTCTGTATAGTGAAACCTATTCAGTGAAACTACTACAATTAACTCACATCTTACA
>JANVCQ010000005.1:30797612-30828064 GCA_025531925.1 Erythroxylum plowmanianum | reverse complement strand
CTTCTTTCTCTCATTCTCTTCTTCTCTTTGTATTTCTCTCTCTTTTTCATGACATTCTCTCTTTTCTCTTAAATTTTTGTTCTTCTCTTCTGCTTATCCTTCCATTCACTTTTTTCTTCTTCATTTATAAGCAAGACAATACTTCTTCTTCCAATTATGTCCTTAATGATTGAGAATTGTCCCATTTGCCCTTCCATTTATGCCTTATGTCTTTTTATAATTAAGTGTCTTGCTAAAAGCACGCTTGAATGTTCTGACATAGCTCTTTCTTCTAGAAAAGTGTTCTCCCTTGTCTTAAGTTTCCAATGACACCGAAATCAATCCATTTGGTTCAGTGATTCGAAAGATACACTTCAAACATTTTTGGACTACTTTTGTCCAAATCAGTATACTATACACAACTTCTATCCAAAATTTAAACATTTTAGAAATTGAATTAGATTTCAACTTCTTCATACCATTTGTAGCTCCATGTCTCTAGTTTAAATTGAAATAAGAATCATCTTATTCGGAGCTCTAATGATCCAGAAATCATCAAAATACTGAAGCATGTTTAGTAAAATATCCAATTCCTACTTTTCCAATCGATACCCTTACTTGATTTAATACATATTTTTCACATCAATACCAAAATCTATAACCTTTTAAGGAGATGTAAAAATAAAAGTGTTAGGAATCTAAAGGTTCAAGAATCATTTCATTTGGAGGTCGGATAGCAAAATTATGGCTGAAAGAATCAAACAAGGTTTGGCTCTTAAGCATATTGAACTTGTCGCGGGACAAATGATATAACTTTCACTAGAGATGTTGGATTAAGATTTTCTTAAGACGATTTCAAAGTGAACTTTGAGATATACAACTTTGAAGAAGACCTTGAAGTTAGATTTTATCATCTAAAGGGTCAAAATGGACCAGAAGATAGGTACAGAAGAAGCGAAAAGACAGAAGAAGCAAAAAGACAGAAGATAGCAAAACACAGACGAAACGAAAGACAGAAGAAGTAAAAGACAGAAGATAGCAAAACACAGATGAGGCGAACGACAGAAGAAGCAAAAGACAGAGGATAGTAAAACACAGATGAAGCAAAAGACAAAAGAAACAAAAGACAGAAGGAGTAAAACACAAAAGAAACGAAAAGCAGAAGGAGCAAAACACAGAAGAAGACACGTCAGCAAAACACAGAAGAAGACGCGTCAACAAAACACAAAAGAAGACGCGTTAATAAAACATAGAAGAAGATGTGTAAGCAAAACACAAAAGAAGAGGAGTCAGCAAAACACAGAAGAAGCGAAAGGCAGAAGAAACAAAACACAAAAGAAGTAAAAGGTAGAAGAAACAAAACACATAAGAAGATGATGTCATCACCGAAGAAACACAGAAGAAGATGACATCATCACAGAAGAAGCAAAAAGGTAGAAGATACGTCTTCCTTTATAAGGACCATAACTTTCAACCTAGAAGTCCAAAAATTCCATACTATATATCGTTAGAAATCTAAAAAAAAGACCTACAACTTACTAGAATAGAACTTTCTCTAAATCAGCCTATAACAATCCAAAATCACTCAATTTGGATCAATAATTTGGAAGATATGCCTCAAACATTATCGGATTGTTCACATTCAAAAACAGTGTACTATGTACAACTTCCATCTAAAAATTCAATATCTTAGAGAAAGAATAAAAATTCAACTTCTTGAGACAATTTGTAGGACTATATCTCTTGTTTACTCCAAATTAAAATTCATGTTATTTGGAATCCTACAGATCAAGATATCACCAAAATACTGAAGTATGTTCAGTAAAAATATCTAACTCATACTCTTCCCACTGATCCCCTCAATTAGATTCAATAAATCTTTTTCAAATAAAAACCAAAAACAATAAATTTTTGTGTACAGATAGAGGAATGTGTTAGGAATCTAATGCTTCAAAAATCGGGTCATTTGGAGGTCGGACAAAAAAGTTATGGCCAAAATAGTAAAACATGTTCAAGTTGATAGAGGACTGCGAGCATCTTCGTCAGACTCGCGATCGCGACGAGCTGCACGCGACTTTGGCTCGCGACGTGATTTCACCCTCTTCCTCCCTTTTCTCTTCTCCAGACCTATTTGGTAAAATAGGCATAACTTTTGCTACAAATATCAGATTAAGGTTGTTCAAAGACATTTTAAAGAGGACTTCTAGACCTACACCTTTAATGAAGATCTCAAAAAGAAATTTTGCAAGGGTCAAAATTTTAGAATGATGCAGCTGTCCCAAATGTCCCTCCTATACAGTATTTACAAATTATAAAGGTCATATCTCTCTACTCTAATGTCCAAAAATTTCATACTTTATATCAACGGAAAGCTTAAATAAAGCTCTACAACTTCTATGAAGACAACTTTGTCAAAAACTCACTATATCAGTACAGAAAACTCATGGAAGTTTCATATCAAAATATTTTTAATCCTTTACTTAGAACATTCAATTCCTCATGCTTAATCTATCATTTCTAGTTCAATGCTAATCATTTATCCATTATTCTAACCCCCTTTCAACTCAACATAATCCATAACCAAATTATAGCCCATGATTGATCATAAACACTAATAACAAAACATACACATATATATGCATTCATCATCAATTTTCTACACATATTCAACTTCATTTCCACTTTCATTTCACTTCTAACTATCACCTTGATCCTTCACATTTCAAAACACCACACTAATCCCTCTCTTTAGATTTATACTCATTTTACATCATCACAAAAACACCCAAAAATATTCACATTAATTCCCAAGAAAAGCATAACAAAAACCCAATATGTATCCAATTTTTCTGCACTTTTTCCCTATGCCTAGTACTGAACTTCAAGTTGAAATTAGAAACCCTAAATGATAGAATTTGAATTCGATATCTTCATTAAAAATGTAGCCCTATGTCTCTAATTTAATTCAAATCAAATATCACCTCATTTGGATAACTACAAAACACATTCATCATATCAAATTTGTATCTCCCGAACATATTTACATAGAATATAATGTGGACCTGTATTCTCCTCAAATTCAATAATCCAATTACATAGTTGGATACTTTACATCAAAGAAAATGCATATACTCTCAATAGCAGCTTCCACCTCTTATACTTAAGTCTCCATTAGGGGTATGACTCTAATATTTACCTTTGACTCATTAACTATTCATTTATGATTTGTTCCTTCATTAATCATTCTTAAACTGAATCATCTGGCTTGCTGAACCTATCTCAGTGAAATTCTTCTTTGGAAGAAGATTTCTTGATACTATCCTCGATACTACTTATGAAATCCTTATCAATTAACTATCTTCCATGATTACTTATCAGTCATTGATAGTACCTCAAGAAGATCAATTTCATCTTTTCATAATATCTCAATAAGATCAATTTATGTCATAACTTATATGATTAGAACATCCTTTATAATAAGGCTCAGTAAGGCATTAAGCAAATTCGTTTACTCTAATACCTTGGTATATACCATCCAAAATCATTAGATGTATTAATATCAATTCTCCAATTAATAACATTCACTAATGATACTTGAATTCCAATTAATTCTAAACAACAGTTCTATCTTTTTTCCTGCCCATAATTGTGTTAAGCGATCATTTCACCACAATAGCTTAAGCTGTTGTGTGAGGCCAACTCAATTGGTTTTATATATTCTCTAACACACCCCCTCAAGTGAAAGCCTTTTAGGTTTGAAACTTGCATAGGCTTACTTTACCTTGTGCTTAATTTAATTAGA
This sequence comes from Erythroxylum plowmanianum, assembly GCA_025531925.1. Lineage (NCBI taxonomy): Eukaryota > Viridiplantae > Streptophyta > Magnoliopsida > Malpighiales > Erythroxylaceae > Erythroxylum > Erythroxylum plowmanianum. Next base: position 30,824,283 of record JANVCQ010000005.1, on the reverse strand, counting down.
ATAAGTGGGTGGTAGGATTCGAACTCATGACCGTTTGGTCATAGAGGCTCTGATACCATGTTAAGCGACCATTTCGCCACAATAGCTTAAGCTGTTGTGTGAGGCCAACTCAATTGGTTTTATATATTCTCTAACAAATTGGGGTATCCCCATACGATCTTGACAGAAACCTATTTTTGTCATGCCACTATCTCACCCTACACTTTCCTCCTCTTATTATCAAACATACTAACTTCAATTTTATTCTAATTTTCTAGAATTTACCTCTTCCGAGGTTACCTCATTCTGTAATGAGTCAACTACCATATCTAGTATATCAATTCTTCTCATTTGATTCGTCATCTTTTTATTTATCTCATTCATACATAAAATCTTCTCTTATATGCATTTCTAACTTTCTCCTTACTACACATCATTCATTTCTTATTAAGTCATTTATGACTATTTCATTCCCCCTTTTTCTCTTTCCTCATTTTCATCTCATTTTCCTATTGTCATTTATTCATCTTACACATATATATATATTCACAATCCACTCAGAGTTATAGATGCATATTCATCCTGAAATTCTGATCTCAATATCATGTACATATTATTACGCTAAATCATAACTCTTATTACATTTATCTGACATTCATTTCAAGTCCAAGTCTAACCTTTCAAAGTCATAGCAAATTTTATTTTCTTTCAACCTGGCTTGTATACTTAAAATCTCGTCATTCATGTCTATATCCCTTCTTTCCTCAATCAGTCCATGATAATGAATTCACATTTATTTCACATTCGAGGATATATTAACACTATACAATATTGACATCATATTAATAATACATCCACCAATACCAAAACAGTGAACCTCTATCTATCATATCGAACCATATACTATTTCTCCTTTCTAAATATCCATAAACTTTTTTTTCACATTCTGACAGATTATCATTTTTCTCAGTGCTTCTCACAACTCAAACTCTTAAGGAATGCTCATGCATGTGACTCATACTGGGGATCAGTTGCCGCTGTCTGCTATGACATGACAAAATGCATGTGACTTGACACATATTTCAAAACTGCCCATATAAGATAGTAATTCTGGGCTCTGATACCACATATGTAACACCCCACTCCCGTAAGACATAAGCCTGACATCTTGAGTGATATCCGAGATCGTGTCCCGCGAGGGTGGCACGTTAGAGCACTTAAACAGTCAAAAACTCAGTATAAGTTTTTTTTCATGCATACGCGAAAATCAATAATCAAAAACTCGGGCCCACTTTTATTCAGAAATATTTTCATTTACAAGAGTTACCAACATTTTTCAAACATCAGAATTGCATTAATCACTAGGGCCCATTCTAGAAACAAAACATATTACACTTTGATCAATCTCTTTTGCAAAACCTTTTTCTAATTGGAAAATTATACACAACAATTATATTCAAATACACAAAATACAATAATTTGTGAAAAACGTGAACTGATCCCGACCTCTATCCCTCACTTATATACAGTAGATATACTCCCGTTTACCTAATGAGGTATTCTTTTGATACTGAAATTTTTTTGCAAATTTTGGGTGAGTTTTACGAACTCAATGAGTGACCATCATCGATGGCTCACTCAGTCATATAACACATAAATCACATTCACATCATTTCACATTTTACAATCAATAAAATTTAATCATTCATATTATGCATATGCAGTGTGCATGAGACCCACTTTCTATTTATTACTTTGTTGTGACCGGGTGCCTAAATTGTCCCATATAGGGCTCATTAAACGTTGAGCCTGAGGCTCTGAATTACTTTTGAGCTTGAGGCTCATTTTCACTCGTTGAGCTTTAAGCTCTGATCGTTGGCTACTCTGGTCACAACTACCATTATATTTCATACATTCATGAGATGGAATGCATCACTCACATTCGCATAAACTCATTCAATCACTTTCTCATATCATCGGACCTTAGTCCGACATTCAACATTAGAGTTGAGAATTCACACTTTCATTCATATGCAAATGCACATTCAGAACACATTTAACAATCACATTAAGTACACTTAATTCATCCAATTCACATTCAAATAGCACTTCAATATCCAAATCAAACATCACAATCATCGGACCTCCTGTCCGGAACCCAGCATTAGTCAATCACATTCAGTAGTCAATTAATACAAAATTGAAATAGAGCAAACAATGAAGTGAAACCATCTCGGTCTACTCACAGTGCGCTCCAGATTAACATTTACTTCCATGATCTGGAAACATCTGGATGCGAACGTTTAACCTGCACATCACAATTATGCAGTACGCACGTTGCACCCACGTTAATAATTTCACAATCACATAAACATTCGATTTTACACATATGCATAAGTGTAATGTACTATGCATGCTCAATGACAAATCCCGGGTATTTTACCATTAACTTCATTAAAAAGTCATTCCCATATCAAAATTCATCTAAGTGTAATTTATACTTAGGTTCATTCCTCACTAAAACCATTAAAATCTCCATTCCTTTCTCATTGACTCACTTCAAAAAATTTCTAAGTCACACTTTCGGGTCTACTGTTCAAATTCAATTGGAAAGTGGAAACAATATAATTTGGTCAATCTCTCTTACAGAAAAGCATTCCTCTATGTCTCATCTTTCCATTGACACCAAAATCACTCAATTTGGATCAGTAATTTGGAAGATATGCCTCAAACATTATCGGGTTGTTTACATTCAAAAATAGTGTACTATGTACAAATTCCATCTAAAAATTCAATATCTTAGAGAAAGAATGAAAATTCAACTTCTTGAGACAATTTGTAGGATTGTATCTCTTGTTTACTAAAAAATAAAATTCATCTTATTTGGAATCCTACAAATCAAGATATCACCAAAATACTAAAGCATGTTCAGTAAAAATATCTAACTCATACTCTTCCCACCGATTCCCTCACTTTTAGATTCAATCAATCTTTTTCAAATAAAAACCAAAAGCTATAATGTTTTGTGGAGAGATAGAGCAATGTGTTAGGAATCCAATGATTAAAAAATCAGGTCATTTGGAGGTTGGATGAAAAAGTTATGGCCAAAATAGTAAAACGTGTTCAGGCTGGGAGAGGACTGCACATGTCTTCGGCGGACTCGCGATCGCAACCTTTGGATTTTCGCCCTCTTCCTCCCTTTTCTCTTCTTCAGACCTGTTTGGTAAAATAGGCATAACTTTGCTACAAATATCAGATTAAGGGCTTTAAAAGACCATTTTAAAGAGGACTTCTAGACCTACAACTTTAATGAAGATCTCAAAAACAAATTTTGCCTCTATAAGGGTCAAAATTTCAAAATGATGCAGCTGTCCCAAATGTCCCTCCTATACAGCATTACCAAATTATAAAGGTCATATCTATCTACTCCAATGTCCAAAAATTCCATACTTCATATCAATGGAAAGCTTAAAGAAAGTTCTACAACTTCCATGAAGACAACTTTGTCAAAAACTCACTATATCAGTACAAAAAACTCATGGAATTTTCAGATCAAAATATTTTTAACTCTTTACTTACAACATTCAATCCCTCATGCTTAATCTATCATTTATAGTTCAATGCTAATCATTTATCCATTATTCTAACCCCCTTTCAACTCAACATTATCCATAACCAAATTATAACCCATGATCGATCATAAACACTAATAACAAAACATACACATATATATATGCATTCATCATCAATTTTCTACACATATTCAACTTCATTTCTACTTTCATTTCACTTCTAACTATCACCTTGATCCTTCACATTTTAAAACACCACACTAATCCCTATCTTTATCTTTATACTCATTTTACATCATCACAAAACACCCAAAAATATTCACATTAATTCCTTAAGAAAAATAGAACAAAAACCCAATATGTATCCAGTTTTTCTGCACTTTTTCCCTATACCTAGTACTGAACTTCAAGTTGAAATTAGAAACTCTAAATGATAGAATTTGAATTTGATATCTGCATATAAAATGTAGTCCTATGTCTCTAATTTAATCCAATTCAAAGATCATCTCATTTGGATAACTACAGAACAAGTTATGGCTAAATAAACAGAAGCATATCTAGTGGAATTGTTACATCTAACATATTCCAGCCACTTTAAACACCATTTTCTTTTATCTCTAAACTTTCATCTTAGTTCTTCTCTTTTCAAGACACTATACTTGCCTTCTCTTTAACTTCCATAACCAATCTAATCCATTCCTGAAACAACCAATGATCCACGTTTTTATCCATAAAAAACATAACATAACAATATCCATTCATCATTCAATTTTTTTGCACTTCTTTCTACATTCATTAAGGATTCATTCAAACTCTAAAACATCTAAAAAGAACAAATTATAAATCATTAATTATCATACATATACAAAACCAAGAACTTTACGTAAGTATTTCATCACTCAAGTTCATCATACATAAAACCCCATCATATGCCATTTAACCTCTAACAATCCTCACAAATGCTTCATTTAACCAAACCTATAACATTTAACAAGTTACTTACTTGATTTAGCCATAACTTTTTCAATCGCCGTGAAACCCTAGCTCTCCAACATATATGATCATCACAAATGGAGGTGGAGTAGGTTGGATCTTTAGTGACAAAATGGTGAAGAGAACAAATCTTGGAGAATCAAGGTGAAAGAGCTAGACCAAAAATCAGTATGGTGAGGGTGAGAGTGAATTTCGTGAGAGAAGAAAAGAAAGATGATGAGAAAGAAGAAGGTGATGGAGAAATGGAGCATATGTCATATATAACAAGTGAAAGACCCATTGAAAGACCCAAAACATGGTCTTTCACTTAGTAAATTCGTGAATTAACATGTGATGTAGCAAGTGACATGTGTCATTTGCCGCATGTCACTTCCTCATGGTTCCATTTGGTCCACTTTAATGACTAGCCAATTTTTGTCTCTAATTTCTAATCCAGTTGACTCTCAATTTTCAATGACATATGTTATTAACTCCCAAAGTCCTTTATAAAAATTTCCATTACCATTTGACCCTTATTTCTATTACTATTCATTAATTGCTCTGCCACTTGACATTATTCCTAATCCAAAAATATCCTTATATTTCAAAAATTTCCAAATTTTCTTAAAAAATTCTAATTCACTACTTATACATTCTCACTCAATTTTTAAGACACAAAACCATAATTCACATCATATTCACATTAAAACAATCATTTATTCCCCGAAAAATGCCAATTAAGTGCGTGAACAATTATTTTAATGTGTGCAATAATCAAATTCACATGTGTGTATACTGACATTATGCATGAGCATGAAATGCATTTTCTAAATCTCCCTTTGATCTTACATGCACCAAACTTTTGAGTTTTAACCCTTAGTATAGAAACGAGACGTTACAAAACTCTTAAGACTATAGTTCCAAAAGAGAATCTATCAAAATAAAAATATTATACTCCTAAGTAGCACGAGACCATAGATAATAATTAACCTTCATTGGTTTTGTTCTGGATGAAACTATGTAAAACAAAGATAAGTCCATCATTAGGGCGTTGGCTCTTATGAAACTTCAACGGATAAAACCTCGCAAAAGAACGGCACTGATTATATATTATTTATTCAGAATACCAGCAATACTGCCTGGTTGGAATCGGTTATCCTCCTCGTAGTCCAGTGATGGTTACATTTTATAACCGTGACTCTTCAACTTGTTCCTTCACTTGGATCATCATGATAGATCTAATTTCATCCTCGCAAAGAGATCCACCATTAAGTCATTCAGGTTTTCTTTCTTTGTATCATCAATCCTCCAATATCATTCAAAGATCTCCAATAACTCTCAATGCCTCATTAATAGACACCTGATTCTCATCATATATTAGATAGGAAAGAAAAATTTGGCCTGACCCAACTGGATTCAAAATCAAAGGATCAAGGTTAGGTTGATTAGTTTTTTAGTTAAATTTATGCTTGGAAGATCTGCCGGAAGCTTAGTCTGAACAGCTCGAATGTCAATTTAGGAACTAGAACTAAAACGATATCAGCTCATTATCAAGCCTAATGTTAGATATAATAATACTCGTACTAAGATTTGACCTAATAAGAGATCTGATAAAAAATTAAACTGAATACATTATCATCAACTCAGGCATGTGAATTAAAGCCAGTCCTATGGATAAAAATATGTGATCTTTATCTTCTTTGCAATACTCCCAAAAGACAAGGGACCTACAAGACCATCCAATCGAAAAAAACTAATCTTCTTGAAATACCCACTAATATATGTCAAACGTAGGAGAGTTCCGGTGACTATGATAAAGAATATATATATATTTTTTGGAAGAAAAGAGAAACATAGACTTTTAAATTAGTTATTACATGAAATAGAGATTCTCATCAGTTTTAAGACTTCACAATGAACTTGATCAGCAGTTAAATGAATAAAATCGGGATAGTTCTGCTCCAAATTCAGGGAGATCTTTGCGTTATGACAGCTATCACATATGTCAGTCCAAGTGAGACTCCAGGTGACTAATGATGTTGCGGGTCGGGCCCCCCAGGTGAGACTCTGTCGATATCTTCGCCTTGCATCCACCTTCTGCGGTGGTGCAAACTTCTTGACATATCGTACGGCAACATATATGAACCATCATCAATTGCTCCTCTTCTTGGCAGTGTTACTGAAAGCTTGGGAGAAATTAGACGTGCATCTAATGGCGTCGCCAGTAGCATCAAGCCAATGGCTAAGCATAAACTCATCATTAGACAAACCCCTCCCCTCATGTTCAACTAACAAGCCCTAAGTCTTCCATGTAAGGTAAGGAACCAGATGTGAATAAAATAGATAGCCATTACATATATATAGAAGTTGGATGTAAATTGACAGTGTGCCTGTATATATATATGTATATATATATAAGGAAACCTTGCGTTCTGCTTTCATGAGTCATCCCATTTACCTTCAGTAACACATTGAGCACAAGATATGTTGTCTTTGTCGGAGTTGCCAATTTGGTGCTTCTTTACTTCAGCGTTTCACTAGCTGCCAAGGGAATGTTTTTAGTTCAGCATATCGTCTAGTCACGCTTTTTGTTCTCTTCTGGCCAAAATGGCAAGCATTTGCACGATACCATCCATAGACAAGTCCAATGAAAACAACTATTTGGACTAAGTTGGAGTTATTTTGGCGAGCATATATATGTACACGCGCAGAACAGGTATGGATGTTATCCCCTGGCACAGAGTTTATTGCTGCCTTCCTACAGATAGCTTTTGCAAATTAAGACACCTGATTGTCATTCTTTCTCCCAATTTTAAAGAAACTGATCTATGTCAATCGATGTATTTAAAACTAAAAGCATCGTGAGATAAACATTTGTCCCTTGTCTCTAGGACAACAAGAAGCTCAATAGAAGGATAGTTTCCACTATTCAGATGCCCAAGGTGTGAATTATATAAATAGTGTTGAAACTAAGAATATACCTACTTTTGTTATTGAATTTATTTTTCAATAAACTAGGCATAATATCCTCTAATTTCAATTATATAATTTTTTTTAACATATTACTAAGCATATATTATTGACTTAGGCCCATGGAAGACAATCCATATCCAACTTGACGAGACGTTGAAGATAAAGGTTGACCAAAAAAGTTAGCAAGTCAAAAACTCATCATTTCATTCTGAAATTGCATTACATATATAGATTAGCATGAGCTGGAAATTTGTTAACAAAGTTGGAAAAAATTCATGATTTGACCATATCTTATCCACTAGGCAAAATGAGATAAGTACATTGAACTTCTTTACTTTAGTGGGACTTGCCGGCCCTTACCAAGTTTGTTAAAGGAATTGGCTTTTCGAAGTGCTAGAAGCTGCAAGAGTTGTACTCTTTCCATTCGCCATTTTAACTAAAATGCATTCGTGAGTTTCTAAACTATTAGCAGCTTTATTACATCACTTGTTTCAGTATACATAGCCTAGACTGTCAAACTTGGTAGGCAAGTTAGGCATCCAACATGCCTAATATGTCCAAAAAAATAGCTGGTCAATTTGGCCAACTATATCTTCTTTCTTATGCCTATTTACTAACTATATCTTCTTTCTCTTACCTATAAATAAGCAGGAGATAAACAAAGAGAAAGAAACTAAAAGAGAAAAAAGAAAGAGAAAGATAAAGAGACAAAAATATTTTGTAGGTCTATTTTTTCTTATAATTCTCCAGTTTTTTTCAACGGTAAAATTTTTCTATCCCTGTCTTTTACCTTAATTTGGGATTTTTTTTCCATAAAATATGTGTATTTATTACTATTCTCTCAATACTACTTAGCTGCGAAATTGCTCTAATTCGATCGATTTTCACAATAAGTGGTATCAGAGCGAAGTCAAAAAATTACGATAAATTTTTTGGCGTAATCCGTTCGGAGTTCCGTTATTGTAATTCAAGTATACAATACTATTCACATGTACGGTACTATTCATTCATATGGATACTATTTATGTGAAATAGTGAGAGCTAAATTCTGTTCGTGATAGAAACAATGGCAACAAATTTGAGGTTGAGAAATTCAATGAAAGTAATTTCTTGTTGTGAAAATTGAAGATAAAAGCAATCTTGAGGAAAGCTAATTACCTCATGAATTAGTGAACGACCAGCTAGAGTCACAGATGAAAAATGGAACGAGATGGATGAGAATGCTGTAGCTAATCTTCACCTAACTTTAGCTGATGGAGTATTATCCATCATAGAGGAAAAGAAAACTGTGAAGGAAATATGGAATCAACTCACAAAATTGTACGAGGCCAAATCACTCAACAACAAATTTTTTCTGAAGAGGAAATTATACACTTTATGCATGGTGGAATCCACTTCAGTGACGGAGCATTTAAATACTTTAAATACTCTATTTTCCCAACTCACATCATTGGGGCACACAATAGAGATAAGTGAATATGCGAAACTTATACTCCAAAGTCTACCAAATTTGTATGATCAACTCGTCATCAATTTAATAAACAACACAGATACTCTAGTCTTCGACAATATTAGAGTTGCTATTCTGGAAGAAGAGAGTCTGTGTAAAAGTAAGGAAGATAGGCTGGCAAATTTGCAACAAGCGGAGGCCTTGGTAGTGACTAGAGGAAGATCAATAGAATGTGACCTAAGTGGGAGTCATAATCAAGGTAGATCAAAATTCAAGAGTGAGAAGAATTTCAAGTGCTACAATTGCGGCAAGAAATGACACCTGAAGAAGGATTGTTGTAATCTGAATAAGAAAAATTCTATTCCTCAAGGAAATGTGGCAAATACTTCAGATGATGGAAGTGCAATGGTCTGTAAAGTAGCATCAACTATTGGAGGTAAAAGAAGATTTGTTGATGTATGGCTTCTCAATTCAGCAGCTACTTTTCATATGACCTCTCGAAGAGAATGGTTCCATTAGTATTAATCTGTCTCTGAGGGATCTGTGTATAGTTGTAATGACCAAGCTTTGAAGATCATTGGTATCGGCACCATTAAGCTAAAAATGAATGATGGGACAACTCAGACTATTGAAAACGTGCGACATGTGGAGGGCCTGAAGAAGAATTTGTTATTTGTAGGATAACTGGATAATCTCAGTTTCAGATTTGAGATTCAAAACAAGATCATGAAAGTGGTTAAAGGAGTAGTAGTATTTATGAAAGCAGATAAGATTGTTGAAATCTGTACATACTGAAGGGATTAACTTTGCAAGAAGGAGAGGCATCCATTGTAGTGACTAGTCCAGACCACAAATCTGTAATGATGTGGCATAAAAAGCTTGGACATAAGTCAGAACAAGGAATGGAGATATTTGCAGAGAAGAATCTATTTCCAGGTCTCACAAAGGTATCACTACCCTTCTGTGAGCATTACATCGTGAGTAAGCAACATCGATTGAAGTTCATCACATCAAAGTTTAGAAGCAAAGAAATTATAGACTTAATTCATTATGATGTATGGCAGGCACCAATTACCTCCTTAGGAGGAGCAAATTTCTTTGTATCATTCATTGATGATTATTCGAGGAGATGTTGAGTGTTTCTTATCAAGAAAAAGGCAAATGTGTTTCCAACTTTCAAATTTTACAAAGCGCGGGTGGATCTCGAATCTGGTAAGAAGATCAAGTGTTTGTGCTCAGATAATAGAGGTGAATATACTGGGAAAGAATTTGATGAATTCTGCAAGTAAGAAGGCATCAAAAGGAAGTTCACTACGGCATACACTCCTCAACAAAATGGAGTAATAGAGCGGATAAATAGAACTTTGTTGGAAAGAACAAGAGCGATGTTGAGAACTGCAAGCTTAGATAAGAAATTATGGGCAAAAGCAATCAATACTGCCTGTTATGTGGTGAATTGAGCTCCATCAACTACGATTAAGTTAAAGACACCGATGGAGATGTTGACTGGTAAACCAGTGGATTATTCCAATCTCCATATATTTGGAAGTCCAGCCTATGTGATGTTCAATAACCAAGAAACTACAAAATTAGATCCAAAATCCAGAAGATGCATTTTCTTAGGGTATGTTGAAGGTGTGAAGGTGTATCATCTGTGGGATCCCACTGCCCACAAGATTATTATCAGCAGGGATGTTATCTTCATAGAAGATAAGGATCATAAGCAAGTAGAAAATGTTGGCACTATATAAGAGAATCCAGAAACTACAATAGGGCAAGTAGATAGGGAAGTTGATCACAATGATTCTTCTGAAGCTGCATTAGAGACAAGGAGCAAGAACTAGTTGAATATGATGTTCCAGATACGCAGAGACCAACTCGTATAAGAAGAGCACCGAGTTAACACTCAAATTATATTATAGAGAGCAATATTACATATTGTCTTGTAACTGAGGACGGAGAGCCATCAACTCTTCAAGAAGCAATGACTAGTTTAGAAGCATCTTAGTGGATGACAACAATGCAGGAAGAAACTGAAGCTCTACATAAGAATAAGACATAGAAGCTGGTATCATTACCACAAGGAAGAAAACCTACTGGCAATAAATGGGTTTACAAGATCAAGTGGAGTGGTGATGATCAAATAGAGTGATATCATGCTAGATTGGTAGTAAAAGGATATCCTCAAGAAGAAGGTATTGATTTTAATGAAATATTTTCTACTATGGTTCAACTCACTACCATTCGAGTAGTTCTGGCAATGTATGCTATATTTGACTTATATCTTGAGCAGTTAGATGTGAAAATTGCATTTCTTCATAGGGATCTTGAAGAAGAAATTTATATGCTATAACCAGAAGGTTTTGAAGAAAAAGGGGAAAAATTGGTTTGCAGGTTGAACAAATCTCTATACGGTTTAAAGCAAGCACCGAGGTGTTAGTATAAGAGATTTGATTCCTTCATCATGAGCCTTGGATACAACAGACTGAATGCAGACCCTTGTGCATATTTCAAGAGGTTTAAGAAAGAAGATTTTATAGTCTTACTATTGTATGTAGACGACATATTGGTAATAAGCCCCAATATTGATCATATCAAAGAATTGAAGGCACAGTTAACTGGGGAATTTGAAATGAAGGACTTAGGATCAGTAAACAAGATTGTAGGGATGCAAATTCACTAAAGTAGATATAATAGGAAGATTTGGCTTTCTCAGAAGAATTATTTGAAGAAGATCTTTCGGCGATTCAACATGCAAGATTGTAAGTCAATTTATACCCCTCTTCCTATTAATTTCAAGTTATCCTCAAGTATGAGTCCTAGCAATGAAGAAGAGAGGATGGAGATGTCGTGAGCACCGTATGCATCAGGAGTGGGAAGCCTAATGTTCGCTATGATTTACACAAGACTAGACATTGCATATGCAGTGGGAGTAGTTAGTAGATACACGATGAATCTTGGTCGAGAGCATTGTAATACTATTAAGAGGATTCTTAGATATATCAAAGGAACATCAGATGTTGCATTTCGTTATGGAGGATCAAATTTTACTGTCAAAGGATATGCTGATGTTGATTATGCTGGTGATCTTGATAAAAGTAAATCCACTACAGGATATGTGTTTACACTAGCTAAAGGAGTTGTGAGCTGGGTTTTAAAAATGTAGTCAGTTGTGGCTACCTCAACAACATAAGTAGAATATGTAACAGTTACACAAGCTAATAAAGAAGCAGTGCGATTGAAGATGCTATTGGAAGAACTTGGGAATAAACAAGAGAATATTACTTTGTATTATGATAGTTAGAGTTCTTTAAAGAATCCAACATTTCATTCAAAGACAAAGCACATTCGAGTCCAATATCACTTCATTGAAAAAGTGGAAGAAGGAATCGTGGACATACAGGAAATTCATACAATAGATAACTTGGCCGATTTTATAACAAAAACAATCAATGGTGACAAGTTTATATGGTGTCGATCCTCGTGTGGCCTAACAAAGATGTAAGTAACATGGAGCGATAAGGTAAAAAGAATAGTGTGAAGATTTGATTGACTCTCAATCAAATCTTTAAGTGGGAGAATTTTCAAACTTGGTAGGCAAGTTAGGCACTCGGTGCCTAACATGCCTAATATGCCAAAAGAATGGTTGGCCAATTTGGCTAACCATATCTCGATGCCTAACATGCCTAATATGCCAAAAGAATGGTTGGCCAATTTGGCTAACCATATCTTCCTTCTCCTGCCTATAAATAGGCAGGAGATGAACAAAGAGAAAGAAAGCAGAAGAGAAAAAAGAGAGAGTGAGGTGAGAGAGAAAATAAAGAGAAAGAGAGAGATAAAAATATTTTGTGTATTTTTGTGGGTTTAATTTTTCCTTGTAATTCCCAATTTTTCTCAATAGTAAAATTCTTCTATCATTGCTCGTAGTTTTTATCCTAATTTGGGAGTTTTCACGTAAAATTTGTATATTTATTACTATTTTCTCAGTCTTATTTAGCTGCGAATCTGGTCTAATCTGGTCGATTTTCACAATATAAACATGTACAATTATTTCTAGATTAAATTCAACATAAATAAAATTCCATTTGAAATATAATTTTAACATGCAACAATAAAGCATATCAAATTCAATTGTTTCTTCAAGTGTTAGCCAAATGTAAGCTTTAATTTAAAATTTCAACTTTCTAAATGATGCCAAATACGTTAAAACATGAAATGGGAGGGGCTATATATTTAGGTCTTAAGGGAAAATGTTCCTGTGGAGGTAAGCACAAAAAATGATTTTTAGTTAAACTTTATTTTAAAATAATTGGTCAAAATTAATAAATTTTAGATTTTAGATTTTATTTATAAATAAAGCTAAACTAATAAACTAAATTAAGATTAAAAATTATGAACTAAAGACAAGTAAAATACGAGGAAAGTCAATAACAAATAGTAGTATCTAGGTGATAAATTCCCTTAAGAATTTTTAGATATTATTAACATTTTATCATATAATCATATTATTAATTATTGGATCATGAAAATGCCTATCTTATGTTAACAACTCTCTCGAGACTATTAATAGCTAACCCATCAGTTGTGTAACAAAACTCTTTCTAGTTAAAAACCTAGGATTGATGTATTAATTTATAAATTCTGCTATTAGGCTTGACCATAGTCTAGAGGATTTATGTCAGTCTATCTTTAGTTTTGCATCCAACTCCTTCATATTATAGTAAATCTATTTATATAGAGGATTTCTCAATCTAAATTATATAAAATCAAATCATGCACCAATATTCTGGATATATTAGAATAAGAATAAAACATAAAATTGAATCACAATAATCAATTAATATATAATTACTTTGAATAAAAGATTAAAATATATTGTTATCCCAAACTAGAGTTTATCAACCTAGACACCAAAAACATTTAATTACTAATAATTGAAAACAAAATCAAAGATAATCATAACGAAAAACTAATAGAAAATAAAGGAATCATAATTCTAATTTTTTTTGCTTCTACTGAATCTTCTTGCAAATTTGGATTTGATGTGACTTTCTATTGGATTTCTTGATGTTAACTTTGTGTTTTTCTCGTCCCTTGATCAAAATCGTCACCTCACTAGATGTCTTACGTCTCAAAACTGTTGAAAAACTTAGTTCTCTTCTGTTTGCCTCCATTCACATTCTTTTATAATGAAAACTAGGGCTTTTGGGACATACATGATCATCTAGGTGGGCGTGTAGCTACAAAAACACCTAAAATTATGACTTTATATATTCATAAAAACTTACACAGGCACATACACCACCGTGTAAGTCCAAATTGTGTCAAATCTTTGTTTTATGTCATGAATTCTTTCGAATTCTTCTTTTTTTATCCATGAAGGAAAATATAACCTATAAATGCACTTGGAGCGAATTAAGTACTAAATATATAATAAAACTATAAAACAACAAGCAAAACATGTTAAATATGTATTTATCAAACATCCCCACACTTAAGCTTTTGTTTGTCTTCAAGCAAATCATAATCTAAAATATCAACTTTACAACATTCATCCTTTATTCATCCCAGCCTATCTATTCATACGCTAAATCATTATATCATATTAATCAAATTAACATACAAGTAGAATAAAGTTATCCTAAAACTAACTTCATAAATTAATATTAATAGTAATCACGTCAATAATCTTATTGAAATCAAAAGCATAAATCTTTACACCCTCACCAAGGTTTCGCTCAAGGCACTTAAGTGTTTAGAGTTATAGTATCAAACTCTAAAACCAATGCATAGTAGAACTCTTACCATAAACTTGCAATATTATTACATCTCCACCACTTGTATGTAAACTAGAAACAAAAGTCACCTTATAAGGTTGTGATGGGGTTTAGATAAGGTATTAATGGGATAATAAATGTGTGATAAATTGAAGAAAATTTATAAAGAAAAACATTACAAGAAACTTGTTCACAATATATAGGTCCCTTCATTATAAATCCATTAGTACTGTACACATTTTTCTCTTCTTTTTATACTTTTTTATAATATTTTTGAACATTTATCATGTACCAGAATTAAAGAAATATTACATCTTTCAAAAGTTCCTGTTTCACACATTCAAGTAATATAAATAACCTTTAGGATTTAAAACAATCAAAAAGGCTTCAAAGAAAGATAGGATAATAATGTGGGTTATAATCAATGAAAAAAGCTAAGGCTCAACTTGATTATTCTTAAAGGATAAAATATGGTAAGGTAATTATTAAAGAAATAGGCATAAATAAGTGCTGAATCTAAGTGCCTTTATCAATTTAATGCTTTTAATTTAACAAAATATGATTTCAATATGTATAATAAAAACAAGTTCTAGAATTATTCAACTTTGAAAGACAACACACATGAAAGAATAAAAAGAGCTTAAAATTTTTATGAATTTTGCTCTTAAGCTCAAAAGCTCACAAAAAATGATTATATGTGTGTAAATAATTTGCAATTTTCATTCAACTTTACTATTTCAATGATTACTAAAAAAATGACTTAGTATAGCAAGTTTATTATATCTATCATCCTTTTGTATACTAATTCAAATCAATAACCAATAATGAAATGAAAGTATTTATGGATAGATTTCAACTAATTCAAGATATTAGTTAATTAAATTAAATAACAAAGATTGTAATAAGCTTAAGAAAGTTATTAACTCCTCTCCACACTTAAAATTATACATTGTACCCAATGTACACAATACAGCATAAGAATAAAAAGTGAGGAATTGGATTTTGGTACTTCCCTGAGTAATACAATTTTTTAATTTGATTGTCATGAGTTTAGGACCATCTATCCAATATGATATACTAACATCCTTGCAAAATATAAAGAAAAGGGATAAAATAATAAAAGAAAATAAAAATAACACTAAAGAAAATAAATTAGATGTATGGAAATAGAAATAACATAAAATTTAAAATAAAACCTATCGTAATTCATGGATTGCCTCCTATCCAGTGCTTGTTTAATGTCGTTATCTTGATGAACCCTGCACATTACCATCATCTTGGGTTTATAGTCAATGGCTTGCTTCCATACATTTCTCCCCAAGGCAATTTAGTATCCTATAAATATGCCACCTATTGCAAGATAATGATGAGGGTATAATTTATTAAATTAATATCTCCAATGGACTCTATTAATGCATTTTTCAATGACAAACTGTTAATAAAATAAGGGATAACAAAATTCTCTGAATCTTCAGTTTACATAACCAGTTTGTCATGTAGGGAGTGGGAACCCTTCGCACTCAAGGTAACACCAATGATTCATCAGTAGTTTCCTCAATTGGCTCCTACTCTAGTTCTTCTTTAATATCCTTTATGCACTCTTCCCCTTTCTCTTCCTGGACAGAGGCTTCTTCCCCTTTTTCTACTTCAATCATCTTTTAACACTTCTCTACTTCTTCTTTTTAGATAGAGGTTTTTTATTCCTCTTCTTCCTCTGCTATCTTTATCATCTATTCATCGTCCTCTCCTATAGCATCAATTACCTACTCGCCTTCTTGAGATGCAACGTCATTCATAAAATTGACCTTCATCTCTTTTTTACTCTGAGACATTAGTAAGCTCATACAGTATGAGATATTATTCTCAATATATTCAGATGAAGATAATCTCTCCTCAAATTTATATCGGCTAGCTTCACTATTGACAAGGTATTCCATTATTTTACCTATAAACTTTCTTCTTGCTATTGTTGTTATACATATTTAGTTTGGGCATAGTCATTCCATCCATATGCAGAGGGGTTGCTCCACCTTAAATTATATGTATTCTTATAGGATACATTCTTAAGAGCTAATCCTCATTGAATTACCTCTTAAATTACTATCTTAAAATTGTTTGGAAAAATCTTAAGACGTCAAGTTAATAATGAGAAGAGTGGGGTGTACCTTTCAACAAATTCCTCTTATAATGAAATATAGTTTTCGTCCCTAACAAGTTTTAAGCATTAACAACTCCCCTAAATTTTTTTAAGTGTCAATATATCCTTTACTAAGCACCCTCATTCTGACTTAATGCCTCTGATGGAGAAAATACAATTTAGGAAAAATAGTTGAGCTCTAAATCTCTAACTAGAGCTAAAAGGGCACAATTAATATACTTAATATTGAGCTCACTGAATATATGCTGGGCATTTCACTTAGCATTCCCTTGCTTAGACATTAAAACAATTTACAAAATCTTAGGAAAGTTTCAATAGAATGGAAGCAAGGAAGTTGGCAAAAGAACTTGGGTTAATTAGAAGGAGGTATATATCCCAAGAATTAAGGTGAGCTCATATTCATTCCCTTAAAGGTTGTCAATATAACGTTGTTGGCTAAGAGAATTTGGAGGCTTATCAGGGATAAAAATTCAATTGGGCCAAGTAAGTACACAGTTACTACATCAAGGATTATTTTATTATATGAGTAGTCCTATAATTGTTTCTTCAATTACAAAGTGTTTACTTCAAATAAGGGGAAGTATTAAACAATCAGTTCACTATAACAATGGGTAAGAAAGAATACATCATTTTGGAATGTTATATGGTCACATTATGGTGTCTTAGATACCCAAATTGCTCTGTAACCATTGAAGGCTATATATGTTATGTCTGGTTTCTGTTGCTTCTAATTGCCTTCATATATTGTTTTTGGTTACAAATTCTTATGTTTTGATACAAATGAGAGATGAATTGAGTGAAAATGGTGTGAATATTTCATTAATTATTTTGAGAATTTTTGCATGAAAAATAAAGGTTCACACAAATAATTTGCATGAAAAGAAAAGAAAAACAACGAAAGGTGATGACTAAAGGTGTCACCACTGTGACAAGCTTAAGTTACAGTGGTTACCAGCCCTCACAGGGGTAACAAACAAAGTCACCATTGTGACATGTTTTTTCTTTAATTCAACAACTTATTATATTTCATATGCAGGAAGGACAACTCCAAAACCTAGACCTAAAACAAACAACAAACAAAAAGAGTAAGGAGGGTGGTGGCACATTTTACATTCAAAATTCCACATTCCATCATACTCATCTTTCACACCACACAAAGACTCATTTAGGAACATAAAACAGATAGAGAGAAAGAAGGTAGAGGAAGAGATAAACACAATAGAGAGGTTGAAGCTTGGGATAGAGGCAGAAAGTGGGAGCTGAAGCTGAATCCTAGTGAACTTGAGCAACCATTCGATTGGGTGAGAACCAAATAGAAGCATAAGGCAAGAGTCAATGTAGAAAGTTTAAGAGTGGCAGGAGATCACCACAACTCTCTCATCCGAACAATCATTTTCTCATATGTTTTTTTACTTTTTATGTTTTACTAAACTTACTCCTCTGTTAGTTGATAGACTTATACTCTGTTAGCTGTAGTTTTTGTCTTATGTTATTATCTTATGTTTGCTATAGTTTTTGAACTGAGTGGATGTAATAGCTTGACCAATCTTTGCATCATTTCGGTATTAAATGAAGGATTGAGAGAAGAAGTTTAATATGGAACGAGAAATTATGTACGCTTAAGTTATAAATTATTAACTTTAGTGCTAATTATTAGTTAGGTTTAATAATTAATTTGGATGATAAACTTGTCGAATATGAAAGTTAGATTAGTTTATTATTTGAATCGATTTTAGAACCCAAATGGTGTTTTATTAAGCCAATTATCCAATAATTTCCTCTTAGTCATACATAGGAGATTAAATTAGTGAAACTAATTCTCAAGTGTTTTCCAATTTAGTTAATCTATTCATTTTTGCTCATAGTTAACTTTGTTTACTTTTTAGTTTAATTTTGTGATTTCCTTTAAGGCTTTCACTCAACAAATCGGGATAGAGTGTTTAGGATTGCATTTGTTTTATTTTTTTGTTTAAAGTTAATTTAAGCGAATTAATTTCACCTCTGTAGGAGACAACCCTGGGTAATCACTATAACTACCTCATATACTTGCAAGTAGGATAGCTTAGGTATGTTTAGAACTTATTTAGGCATAACAAGTTTTTGACGCCATTATTGGGGAGGTGTTTAGTATTTGCACTTAATTTAATTTTGATTGTTTTGTCGATTATTTTGTTTGTTCATACATATATTTTTGTCATGTTATTTTAGTAATTTTCTTATTAATTCACTATTGTTTTTATTTAGTTTATGTGAGGAAGGAAGTCTTAGGAAGGCGCCCTTTATTGAGAATGTACATTGGATAAGAGGACCTTTAAGGGACTTTGAAGATAATCTCGAGCAACCTAATCCAAAAGATCAAGAGATGGGTGAAAGGCAGCTAGTAATGAAGGAGTATGTCACATCATGCATTCGTCTGGGATAGGCAGCTAGAAACTATTAATTGAAGAGCATCCACTATAACATACTACAATCTTTCTATGAGGTTCCTAATGAAGACCCTTTAACCTTCATTTGGGATCTCTATACCACCTTTCAAACATTCCTGTTGGATGGCCTAAATGAAGATCAACTCAAGATGAGGTACTTCCTATACACATTGAAGGATTAGGCCAAGGCATGGCTGATTACCCTTCCACCTGGTTCATTAACTACACAGGAGGAGGTGTACAACAAATTCATGGGAAAGTTCTATTCTCATCAAAAGACTTCTAAGTTGCAGACGAAGATAGCAACCTTCACTCAAATGGAGGGAGAGTCATTGTATAAGGCGTGGGAACGCTTCAAACCCTTGCTCATTTAGTGTCCACACCATCATTTTCCACTCCACATGCAGAACTAGTTCTTTTATGATGGATTGACATAACGATGCTAGTACACGGTGGACAATGCAGCAGGAGGAGATGTGGGAAATAAGATTGCCAAAGAAATAAGATCTTTTAAATGTTGGGGGCCAATTCTCAACAAAAAAGCATAAGGGGAAGAAGAACTAGAGTTTATGAAGTGAGCTCAAATCAAGAACAGGCTATGCAGTTAGCTGAGTTAACAAGGCATATAAAGATGTTAACTATAAGACTACCCCAAAACGTTCCAAATCAAGAGGTATGTGGTATATATGGAATTTATGGTTATGAAGCTAATGTTTTTTTGTATTCTTATGAGCCTTTTGTAGATGGGGAAGAACAAGTGAACGTAGTCAACAGTTTTCAACTAAGGGAGAGAAATGATCTCTACTCAAACACCTACAACCCTGGTTGGAGAAACCACCCCAATTTTTCATAGAAGACCAACAACCCACCAACATAGCCCTAACCACAATACTAAAATTTTCAGAGGCCAAATTATTACCAAGGGCGATCCTCACTTCAGAATCCACCAAGCTAGCCTTTTTTGGAGGAAAGCCTGAATGAGTTTATTCAGGTCATAACTTAAAATTAAGAGATGAGCAATAAGAGGTTCACTTCTTTGGAGCCATATGTGAAGAGGATTGAGATCCAAGTAGGGAAATTCATTGTTCAGATGCATAATAATCAGAAAGGGAAATTGACCAATCAACTTGAGTAAGCCCAAGCAATCACTATTATGAGAAGTGGTAAGGTAATTGATAATTATGTTGAGACCCATTCTAATCTATCTAGTGGAGGTAGTCAAGAGGAGGAGAGCCTCACCAACAAAAAAGGTGAGCAGAATGAAGAAAGCAATGGAACCGACAACCTCTCAAGTCACTTTTAGAAAGGTGAAAAACTGAGGCATCTAACCAACTACAATGAAGAATCAAGACTACATAAGGTGGATAAGGCCACTGATCCCATATCTAAGCCATCTTAAAGGAATCGAAACACGATAAGAAATTTTTTGATCTATATAACATGTTTTCCAAAGTTAATATTAATCTACCTTTCTTAGGTGTGATTAGAAACATTCTAACTTATATGAAGTTCTTCAAAGAACTAAGTATCAAGAAAAAAAGTTTGAGCCAAACAAGAAGGTGATGGTTTCAGAGGCTGCAAGTATGGTGATACAGTAACAATTACCCCCTAAATTGAAAGACAAAGGGAGTTTTCTTGAGCAAGTATCAATAAGTAATGGTGATGAGGTTAAGGGTATGCTTGACCTTGGGGTGAGTATAAACCTTATGACTCAAACTATTTATGAGAAATTGGATCTAGGACAGTTAAGACCTACAAACATGTGTTTGCAATTAGTAGATAGATCAATCTGTTATCTAAAAGGAATAATAAAGGAAGTGTTAGTGAAGGTTATAGGATTATTTGTTCTTATAGATTTTGTTGCCCTAGACATGATGGAGGTTAAAGAGCAAAGATGGAGCACACCATACTCCTAGGGAGGCCTTTCATGACCATTACCAATACCTTGATTGATGTGAAGAATGGGAAATTGAGTATGACTATTTTAGGAGAAACAATAGAATTATCAATCTTTAATGTTGAACCTACTTCTACTAGTATTGTTTCTAAAGACTGTTCTTTCATTGATTAAATTAATGATGCATATTTTGATTTCACATTACAGGAAGAAGAAGAAAAGGAGTTGGACTTGGTTAAAGAGAGTAATGAATGCTTTTAATTGCTGGTTGATGCAATTGAGGGAGAGGTTGGGAAATTCTTGGAGAAAAATCCCTAAGAAGAGAAGAAAACAGTGGAATCACTCAACTTAAGCAATCCACCTTGAGCATAAAAGTTGAGGTGTCCAGATAAAAGACATTAAAGAAGCACTAAATAGGAGGCAACCCATACAATTTTTGTTTTGTTGTTATTTCTTTTTAGTGAAACTCGACTTAATATGTTTGCTTTGTGTGTAGAGGTCTACTTTTCAATCTTTTCTATTTTTCTTCCTCGTAGGTATTCACCGCTCCTTAATGTAGTATGCCATGCTTATTTCCATGTTTCACATCACATCGACGCAGCTACCACCCACACTTTAGTATCGTATTTTTTCCTTTTATTTTTGTTATTTTTACTTCTTATTAGTTTAATGTATTTTAGTTCTAATGTTTGTCCTTGTTCGTGTTATTTTGTGTCTTAGATCCCTCTTTTACTTTTTTGTATCACATTAGGGCCAATACGATGTTTAAGTAGGGGGGAGTATTAGTTATATATATGTATGTATATATTTATTATTTGTGTGTTATGTATTGTATGTTGTGTGTTTGTTTTCCCATTTAATAGTTAAAGATTCATGGTCATAATATAAACTTGATCAGGATTAGAAATGCAAAATATGAGTGAATGAGTATACTGGCAAGCTTAGACTGATTAACTTATACATTGGTTAAAAGGACATTAGCTTGTTGTGATAGATGAATGACAGTTTTAATGTGGTAAGAATTTGAGCCTTTTTGAACTATTAAAGAACAAATTCAAGTATTCTTTGCTTCTTTCATGATTGAGAGACTCTAGAACTTGCTTGCAAATACTAGTTGAAATCACATAATCTTATGCAAACATTGAAATGATGAAGGCAATTAGGATTTACCCCTTTTGCTTAAAAAGCTATCATGATGTTACCTTTAGTGAACCCCCTTTGAGCTTAACATGAAAACTTTTCTTTTTTTAAACCCAAAATATAAGCCTTGACCATATTATTTATCCTCTTCATTGTACCTACTATAAGGCAAGTTGAGCATTTGAATGTGTATGATCGGGTTTAGGGAATAATTGTTTGAATAAGTGTGGGGGAATCAAGGATATAGTTGGTTTTTGAGTTAGGAATGAGTATGGTCGTAAAAAGTTGTATCTCTCCTCTAAATTGTACCTTTTCTAAACTTGATCTTGTTTTAAATAAATAAATAAGACAAATAGAAAAGGAAAAGGAAGGAAGAGAAGATAAGCAGAAAATCAAAAGAAGAGGAGAGAAGTAAAGTGTGAAGTGTTAATTTTATTAAATGAGAGGAAATAATTGAGTATTTTATAGTTCATTGTTTTGTATTATTTTATGCTCAATTTTTGTTGAAGTTTTAAACTACAATTTTCCTATTTCCTACCCTTAGCTCGACCCCATTACAACCAAAATAAAGACCTTCAGATTGATGCTTGAGTTCGATATGAGTGGTGGAGATTGGATTACTAAGCAAGGTTATGGTAGATGCCTTACATAAAATTAACAATGAGTGAATGCACATCCTACCTTTAAATGCTTGAGAAGATGGAGAGTGGAGTGAGTGTCTATCACACGTGTTGATGGTTCTTTGAATTGAATTACTTGTTGATTTTGGCTAAATATGTGAAGAATAGCTTGTTTATGGAGTATTATGTGCTTCAAGTTCTTAGGTTGTGTTTATTGCAATGATCGTTGATATCTTTGACTATTATTTGGGAAAATTGTTGTTTCCCATTGTTTGTTTTTGTATAGTCTAGTGTTCTTTATTATGATTAAGGATAAGCATATTTTAAGTGTGGAGGAATTGTTATGTCTGCTTTCTATTGTTTTTAATTGTCTTCATATCCTGATTTTGGTTACAAATTCTTGTATTTTGATTCAAATAAGAGAAGAATTTAGTGAAAATGGTGTGAATATTGCATGTATGTTAATTGGATTATTTTGGTGAATTTTTTGATGAAAAATAAAAGTTTATGTAATTAATTTGTATGGAAAGAAAAGAGAAACAAAGAAAGGTGGTGACTAAAGGTGTCACCATTGTGACACAGTTTGTCACGATGTTGATCGTGACAAGCTTAGTCACGATGGTGACCGGCCCTCACAGGGGTGACAAATAAAGTCACCCCTGTGACATATTTTTTCTTTAATTCAACAACTTACTATGTGTCATATGTAAGATGGATAACTCGAAAACCTAGACGTAAAATAGACTACAAACAGAAAGAGTAAGGAGGGTGGTGGCACATTCTACATTCCATATTACACATTCCATCATACGCATCTTTCACACCACATAAAGACTCATTAAGGGGCACAAAGAGATAAACACAACAGAGAGGTGGAAGCTTGGGACAGAGGTAGAAAGTAAGAGCTGAAGTTGAATCTTAGTGAATTTGAGCAACCATTCGGCTAGGAGAGAACCAAGCAGAAGCAGAAGGTGAGATTCAATGCAGAAAGTTTGAGAGTGGCAGAAGATCACCATAACTCTCCGATCTGAACAATCGTTTGCTCATTCTGATTTTTTTTGTGCTTTACTGAACTTACTCTTATATTAATTGATAGATTATACTCTGTTAGCTTTCGATAGCTCATTTCGGGTATTCACTTAGTTTATTGCTTTGATACTTCTCTTATACTAATACAGATGTGATTGAAGTATTTTAATATGATGAATCTTGCTATTTCTGTGATGGTTTGATCTCTTTTTCTTGAGGATTTACGTTGCTATTTTAGTCAAATATGCATGATTAAGGGACTATGTTATTGTCTTATGTTTGCTATAGTTTCTGAATTGAATGGATGTAATAGCTTAACCAATCTTTGCATAATTTTTGTATTAAACGAAGGATCAAGAGAAGTTTAATATTGAACGAGAAATTATAGACACTTAGGTTATAAATTAGAAACACATTAACTTAAATGGTAATTATTAGTTAGGTTTAATAATTAATTTGGATGATAAACTTGTCGAATACAAAAGTTATATTAGTTTGTTATTTGAATCAATTTTAGAACCCAATGGTAAGTCAAAATGACTTTACGTCTAAACAATTTTGATGAAAATCAAATAATAATAGTATTAGAAAGTAATGAAGCAGAAGCAAAAGAAGAAGCAAAGTAAGACGGAAGCAAAAGCAAAATAAGACAGAAGCTGAAAAGAAACTAAGACGGAAGCTGAAGAGAAACTAAGATGGAAAAAACTAAGACGGAAGCTGAAACGAAACTAAGACGAAAGAAAGTAAAAGGGAAGCTGAAGCGGAAGAAACTAAGACGGAAGCTGAAGTGAAACTAAGACAAAAGAAAGTAAGACAGAAGCTGAAGCGGAAGAAACTAAGATGGAAGCTGAAGTGAAACTAAGACAAAAGAAAGTAAGATGGAAGCTAAAGCGAAACTAAGATGAAAGAAAGTAAGATGGAAGCTGAAGCGAAACTAAGACGAAAGAAAGTAAGATGGAAGCTAAAACAGAAAAAACTAAGACGGAAACAAAAGTAAGACGAAAGCAATATAAGACGAAGACCCGATGCTAAGTCGGATAGTTAATCAGTTTGAGTTAGTTACAGAACTCAACTGAATAACTGTTTCTTCAAAGATCAAGAAACAAGAAGAAATAAGTAATTATCAAGAAGCAGTTGAAGATGAAGACTATAAATACGAGTCGAAGTTGAAGACAAAAAGTTTAGTTTTTTAAAAGAAGCTAAAAAACTAGTGAATTCAATTAGTGCTTTGAGATACTGATCTTAAGTTTTTAAACACTATATTTGTGCGAAACACGAGAGCTATCATTTTTTGTAACAAAGCTCGCAATATCTTTCTGTAAGAAAGAAGAAAAGTTGAGAGCTTGAAGAGATTAAGTGAGAAAAAGAATATTTGGTGTAAGAGACTTGAAGAGGCTCTGTGAAAAGAATACTTGTACAATTTGAGAAGAATAGTGAAATCTCATAAAGGATTTTGAGGACTGGACGTAGCCCACGGTTTGGGGTGAACCAGGATAAAATCGTTGTGTTAACTTTTGAACTCTTTACTTTTAATTTCTATTGTTTCATACAAGTATATAGAAGTTAATTCCAATACATCGTGATTCTTACTCAATAGTTTTTGAGAAAGCAAGTTTTCAAAGAATTTTAGAAAGAGGATTGTATTCATGAAAAAGGATACACAATTCAACCCCCCTTCTTGTGCATTTTGTACATTGAATATAAAGTCTATACTAGCGTGTGATTTACTTCAATTGGTATCAGAGCTCGGTGTCCAAGATCCACCGTTACAAAGTGTGGATAAAGATCCATGACAGAATCACACGTTTATATAGCTGAAGGCACCTCTGTCACTAGACCTCCTGCGTTCAATGGTGAAGATTACCACTATTAGAAAGACAGGATGCGACTCTTCATTGAATCTACATATGTTGATCTTTGGGAGATTATAGAGAAATTAATAATCTTTCAGCTAATTTATCAACATTCACTAAGAGTACAAGAAAGATGAATGACATGCTAGGAAGATACAGACACCCAAATGATAAGAGTGGATTAGGGTTTGCTAAAAACAATACTCAGTATAAAAGGAACTTTGTTTCGAATAGGAAGAAATTTCATCAGTCGCATTATCATTTCATGAATCATGTTAAGACTAACCCCAAAGGACCTAAGAAAATATGGGTACCTAAGGAAAATATAATATCTACTGCAGATCTCCTTCCTTGAAAAAAGCAACCAGCACCAATGGTATTTGGACAGTAGATGCTCGCAACATACGACGAGAAGAAGGTCTATGTTCCTAGATCTTCAAGATAAGAAGGGAGGATGTTGGGACCCGATTTCGGAACTGGACCCCAATCGAAAAAATAGAAAACGGAAACGAAAAGTGAAATAAAGACGAATCAAAAGCGAATTGAAAGGTTCAGAAATGACGAAAACAAATCGAAATCAAAAACTTAACTTTGACATCCATGAATGAATATTTTAGAAAAACATCGCGTTGGAAACCTTAAGACTAAACTCGGTCTAAACCAATCCGAAACTGGTGTAAATTTTTTTCTTTCTTTTTCATTTATTATTTATTCATTCTCATACAAAGCGATCTAATTTCCCATTTGAAAAATCATCCTCAATCAAAATCTCAATTTACTTGATTCTTCATAAACCCATCATAACCATCAATTTACACAAAATCT
>JANVCQ010000005.1:30774965-30788283 GCA_025531925.1 Erythroxylum plowmanianum | reverse complement strand
CTTTGGAATAGCTCATTGGAAATTTGCAATGGTTTATGAGTTGTTGAAGTTGGGCATAGGTGCTGTCAATTTCTGGGCTGATGTGTTCATAGGGTTAGTTTTGGGTATGTTGTGCATTAAGGCAAATTATGGGCTGATATAGATTGAATAGGATCAAGTAGCCTTCTTAAGAGTTGCAGAGGAGCTTTAGAACTTTCCAATGATGCATAATGTGCTATTTTCGGATGTGTTAAATGGGAAGATGTGAGTTGTTAAAGTTGAATGCAGGTGCTGCCAAAATGGAAAATTTTAGACAGAAACTTTGAGTCCATATTTTACCCTTATAGAGTTGGAAGTTGTTTTTATGATCTTCATAAAAGTTGTAGAACATTCTTTTACTTTTCCATAGACATCAATTTTGTGAAATTTGGAGTTCTGGGTCAAAAGTTATGATGTTTACAAGTTTTGGTACTGTTTTTGAGGAGCTTGTCGATCGATCATCTTGGAGTAAACTTTTGACCCCTTTTCAGACCAAACTAGCTTTTGAATCCTTCGTGCAAATTATAGATCTGTGTTTTATCTTTCCAACAGTATTAAGTTTTTAAAATTTGGGGTTCGGAGCCAAAAGATATGAAGGTTAGAAGTTAGGAAGTCGGAATCACGTGGCTGATCGCTCGGCCGCTCGCCTGCTTGGGCGAGCGTGCGTCCACTCGGGCCAGCGCTGGTCCGCTAGCCCGAGCGCCCGCGCGTGCCTGCTCGTCTGCTGCGCGTCCAGTGGGATCGATTCTTGGCCGACCGACCTCTCTTCCTTCTTTTGGCCATAACTTTTTCGTCCGACCTCCGATCGACCTGATTTTTGAAGCGTTGTACTCCTAAGATATTTTTCTATCTCTCCATGCCTTGTTGATCAGTCTTGATATTAAATTGAAAAAGGTGGATTGAAACAAAATGTGTTGATCGGTTGAAAAAGTCTGACTATGCTTCAGTAATTTGGAGATATCTTGAGCTATAGAGCTCTGATTGAGGCAATTCTTGTTATATGAAGGAATTGAATTTCAATTCAGCCCCTAAGAGTTTCAATTTCTGAAGCGAATTTGATGATAGTTTTCAGTCTAAGTTTTGTAAGAGCAAAAAGTGTTTTGGCCAATACTTCTTCATTTCGTTTTTGGTGGCGTTGGAATCGTTAGAATATGGGGAACAAATGTTCTGAAGAAGCTGATCCAAAATTTCTATTGGAAGTTCCCCAAATTGTGATCAATAAGTTATCGGTTATGAGTCCTCCATGCTTTTATGTTTCCGAATGTTGGGCTTCGGAGACAGGGTCCAACAGTATTCATCAACTCACTCAAGGTTTAATCCTTGCTGTTGAGCTCATAATCCAACTTAAACCGCTGAAAAGAATAGTTTAAACTATTGATGATCATAATCATCTGCATTTCTACATCAATATCTGCCATAAGCATCTTAGCCTCAATAACTATAGAGATTACCTTAAACATGTAATCCCGCACCAGTTCACTGAGTTTTTGATTGAGATTGTGAAAGATTTTGATAGCTTTCACCCTTACAAACATAGTCCTCGCATCAAACATCTCATGTAGTTGATGGACCATTGTACCAATAGTTTTCATGCATGCAATTTGTTTTTACAACATTCCACTGACAAAAGTTAGAATATAAC
Source organism: Erythroxylum plowmanianum (assembly GCA_025531925.1). Classification (NCBI taxonomy): domain Eukaryota; kingdom Viridiplantae; phylum Streptophyta; class Magnoliopsida; order Malpighiales; family Erythroxylaceae; genus Erythroxylum; species Erythroxylum plowmanianum. The sequence goes on along the minus strand of JANVCQ010000005.1, from coordinate 30,786,623 downwards.
CCATAGTAGTCTTATCAGCATTCTGCCATCGCTCATGTTTTTGGACTTGCTCAAAAGTTAAATTTCCACCTAGAGGTGCGGGGTCATATTAAAGAACAATGTCAAGGTTACGTCGCCATTCATTAAAATTCTCTTCGTTTTCTAATTACTTATCAGTTAGGAGCAAAGTGAGTGGATTCATATTATGGTGATTATGTCTAAAAATATAAATTATTAAAACATGATGATAGATTTAACGAAACTTTTAAAAAATTAAATCATTATATGACAGTTACTTTTCTTATCTATAACAGACTAAGTAACAGTGGGCTGCCTCAATGGGAGGTCACATTTCCTACCAATGAGTGGACTTATCCTTTAGGAGACCCAAACCATGTCAGATATAGGATTCATGTCCTCCAATAGGGAGTAACACTTCACCACATGCAAATGGGCCATCACATAGAGACCGTGGACTCTCATATGAGAATCCTCTCCCACTCAATATTTTTGGTTTTTAAATTTTAATAAATATCATCTTGTATAGATGTAACTTATTAATTGTCCTATATTGTTTCATTATATATCTCATACATAATGAATGCATGGCAAAGCCTAGGGTTGGAAATTATTCTAAATGGCATACTATCACATAATATCACATATTATAAGCATCCATCCATCCATTCATCTCGTGAATAATAACACTACATTGGATTGTTCATCCTAGAATATAAAATAATTACAAGGCTCTTTGGTCCATAATAAAAAATATTAGACTTAAATCTTCTACTTTGAACTCTTTCTTCATATGACTCGACCCATTCGATAAAAAGTGTGTAATGGCATTTTCATAAAACCAAAATTTGTCACTTTATAAACAAAAATTCCAGCACTTATTTTTTGTAAATCTGACACTTCAAAGTTCCAGCTTTTATGTTTCACAAAATCGAAACTTTGTTAAAACAAAAATTCCAACACCTTGGTTTTCATAAAACCAAAACTTTATTAAAACAAAATTCCAGTACTTTGGTTTTCACCAAATCAAAACTTTGCCAATACACGAAAGGATACATCGAAACCATCACCTATTCTTCTCTTTGATGCATGGTTGCTTCATCATTAATATTACATAAATTTGTACATTACAAAATTAAAGAAAACAGAGAAATGAAGCCAAGAGGAAACATGACGATGATAGGCCACCCTCCTTGTTACAAACTAAATGAAGAAAACTTACAAGGTAAAACTATATTTTATGGACATCCAAAAGAGCAAAACATACACCATATATATTTCTATCACATAAAAATATGCAGCATAGAAAATTTAATTGCCAACCCATGAATCAAATATAGGAATCGATATCATGCATAATAAAATGGTTTTGATACCAATTGTTGGACCAAAAATATAAATATACAAGATTTGGCTAAAACGGTAGGTTTCAAAAACTCTTTCTGAAACCAAAACGCAATGGAAGCATTATAACCAAATCAACATGTTTAATCCACACATGATACGGTATTAGAAAAATAAATAATATACAACTTTGACTCCTCGCTTTAGTATCCTCTCCTTGTTAATGTATCGTCTCCTCGTTATTGTATCCTTTACCAATCCGATCTACCACTTATTCTTCTTGAACAACTTCGTTAACAAGATCCTTTGGTGGGAAAGGAGAAGAAATTTTGAAGAGATTTTCCTTAGTTGAAAGAAGCCAAAAATGAGAGTCTTCTCATATAAGTTTCGGCTAACTCTTGCAAAGAGAGGAGAGAGTGAGTCAAAAATGCAAGAACACCTTGTATTCTTCTTGTCAATTTCTGTTAAACATCAAAGAAAAAAGTCATGTGCATCCAATGCACCACTTCATTCTTTAATCAATCCTAAAGAAGCCAATAAAGGAGACTCTTCTCATTTGTTTAAGATGGCTCTATGAAAAGACTAATAACCTAAATGAGACCCTCCTATTTTTGGTTATATGATGAAAGAAGGAAGAGAGAGTACTTCAAATGCACCACTTCCTTTCTTTAATCAAATGAATGTTAAAAGGGTACATCCCATCATTAAACGACAAACATTAAACCATTTAATGATAACGTCATTACTCCATTTAATGATGATGATGCATGATAAGAAACCATCTTTAATTTAGCAATTCAATGCTAAATGTGCAACTGCACATTTAGCTATAAAACTAAAATTTTCCCTCCTTTTGTCTTTAATAACTTTGTTTCGATTTAATTAATCTAATTAAATTTGCCCTCCTTTTTCCTTGTAAAAATTTTTGAGAACTATTACATATCATTGAACATGCTTTGGAAGGTATATTTGTGTAAAGAAAGGATGTATAGAAAGGTTTTTAAATGGAGTGCACGACTTTGTTTTAGCTTTTCAAAGTTTATTGATGTAACTATTTGAGACTGTATATAAGTGGATTTGAAGTCCACAATTTGGAGTTGAGAAATTGATATGATAATAGAAGTGTTTTGAACTTTATAGGGACTTTGAAATTCTTGGGATGTCAAAATACAGTGGTTATGTTGCCAAAATTTTTAATCAATTGAAAAACAAAACTCCATTGTTAACATTTTATATTGTAAATTAAAGTATTTCCTTAATAAAAGGAATAGGCTTAGCTTCACAGGAACTTTCCAGCCAACTTAGATATTGATTGGACAGCCAACATGGAGTGTCGGGCACATGCATGGTCATTACAAGATGGGGGCCTATCATACTCAATGGTAAAAATTTAAGGATCAATTTATCCTTGTTTTGTCTTCCCTTCATCTTGTGAATTAAACTATGTGTTATCCTAGATTTCTAAAGATTTTGATTACCCTCTCTCAATATTTAATGAACTAAAACCAATTGAAATAGATAAAATTGGAGATGCAATCTCTACATTTCTCAAAACTACTAATAACTACTTAATTGTATTTAAAAAAATCCTAAGTATATTTAACTCATAATTAAGATCTCTCTTCAATTGCTTATTAATTTGATTTATGATTCTATTGAAGTACCAAGTCTTATTGTACAAGTTAACGCAAATATCTTCATTCAATCTCTCCATTTAAATCAAATATGAGCCCAACAAATATCACAAAGTAGTAATATACTAAATTCAATAAGGTAAAAATTATGCAAAACAATTCACTATTATTGATTTATCAATCCATAATCATTTTTAGAAAGCAAATATTTAGATTTGACATAAAAGGCAATGAAATAGAAGAAGGAAAGAGAATGAAATTAGCTTGAAGTCTTTGTATCCAAAATTTTGAAAGCTTGAGTCGATCTTGATGTCTCCACTTTTGATCTTCTTTTTTGTCTCTTTTATGGCAAATTTCTCCCTTTTTTGATGTTTATGTTGACTATAAAATCTACCTCCTGTTCTATTGTCTTCATAAGATTCTTTTATAGTAAAAACTAGAATTTTGGAATATACGTAGTCACTTACACGATCGTGAATCTTGAAATTCCCTTTAATTCGTGACTTCATATGGTTGTAAAAGCTTATATGAGCAATTTTGGAATATACACGGTCACTTACACGATCGTGAATCTTAAAATCCCCTTTAATTTGTGACTTCATATGGTTGTAAAAGCTTACATGAGCACTTACATCAGTATATACACAGTAGTATATGTCAACATACATCGACATATATCTTAACATGGGCATAAACATCATATTTGAAGCTCCACACATTTATAGTGACTTACACAGTCCTTATACATGATCGTGTAACTCTTAAGTTGATTTGATTCTTCCATTTTATGCCTCGATTTTGATCAAATTCTTCTCCTTTTTGCTTTTGAATGCAATTTTCACCAAAAAAAACACTTAAAACATTATAAGTAACAAATGTATCATAAAACTCTCAACTAATGAGCAAAACACACTAAATTTGGGTTTATAAATATTGTCAATTAACCGTTTATCAACATGCCCAAACTTTAGATTTTGCTTGTCCCCATGAAAAGCTAAAACCACAAAAAAAACATAAACACACAATCTTGCAACAATGGAATAATGATACAATGACATCAAGTCTTATGAAATTAACTCAACCATAAACATCAATCACTTAAAGAGCTCCAATACAATAATTTATTACATTCATGTTCAAATGCATTGATTGACATATAAATTTCAACCAAAATATTGACACTCTATTCATGCACCTATGGCATTATTAAGCGTACACTCAATATTATTGATCAATCAAAGAGGTAAACTATCATCAAGTAACCTTTGATGAAAATTCTTGCTATTTTAAAAGATCAGTAGGTTTAATTTTATTGTAAGAACCATTTTCTTGTATTTTCTTTAATGATCACCTAGTCTTTTAATGCAAAAGTGAGCAACTGGTCCTGAATATCCCCCAATCACTCAACCATGTTATGTTTTATATTTAGCTTGGTTAAAGTGTCATTTTATCCTTTTGAAGTGAAGACAAACATTTTGTCGTGAGTTGCCCAAGTACTTAGTTATATCACAACTCTCAACTAGCTTTTAGCTTTATTCTTAATCCAATTTCCTTAAAAAGGGCTAGAATAATAGAAATTTTATTTAATACATATATTTTACTTATTATTATTATTATTATTATTATTATTATCATCATCATCATCATCATCATCATTTCTCTATTTCTTAACCTACCTCATTTCTTCTATTAATCACTCCTATGAAAGGTTACTAATTATGCCTACCAATTTAAATGAATCTAATTTAAGTATATCCAAACAAATGATATAAAGTGAAAGAATTGGTGCCGCATCCAAATTAACATGCATATTGTTCCCGAAGACACTTAAAACACAAACTTATCATAAGCTACTATTTTTAAAAAATTAAATAATCATGTTAATAGATAAGCTAATTCCTTTCAATTTTACACTATGAACACATTTACTCAATGCACATATATGGAAAAAATGTTTATACAATGCTAGCCTATTTAAAAACTAACTCAATGCAAATAAACTAACACAATGCAAATGCAAATTCACACATAAATGATATGCAAGTGCATATATATCCCTACATTTGAACAACACATTGTCCTAAATGTGGAAAAAAAACATGAAAACATAAACAAAACACAATTAGTAAACAAGAAAAAGGAAACGCTAGAGTATTTATGGTGAATGTGTAGGTGATACAGATGGAGATAGCACATAAATGCACTTCAAATTATGAAATCCATCATTGAAATAATTACAAAATAAACATAAAACATAAAAAATAGTAAATCATTTTCAAAAACAAATTCATAAGAATCCTGACTACACATAACATGCTAAGTTCAAGGTTACTAGTTTGACCATTCCTCACTCACACACGCTTAATTGGGAGAAGGAAAGAGATCACTCCCATTTATTGTGAAAAGACTCCTCCAAAATAAGGTTTACACCCATGCCCATTCACTTTGAATATTTCCCATTTATTGAAGTCTTAAGTTAAACAACAACACCAAGTCCCCACTCTTAAATTCCTTCTTCTTAATGTGGGCATCATGCCATCTCTCCACTATTTCCTTATAGAGCTTGGCATTCTTATAAGAATTAAATATCACATGTTACCTTCCAATTAAAATTCAATTTCTTAATGGCCTAATATGCCTTATGTTCCAACTCTACAGGAAAAAGAACAAATTTTCCATACATAAGTTGAAATGGAGTTGTACCTATAAATGTCTTGAATATGGTTAAATATGCACATAATGTATCGTCTACAACTATTCACTATTTTTTTTCCCAAACTTTGCTTCAACTTCTTATTGACAATCTCCACTTTTCCACTTATTTGCGGATGATGGGACATGGCCACTTTATGGTAAAGCCCTTATCTCCTTAGAAGAGCTTGTTATAGAAGCGTGTTCCTCCATTATTTATAATCACTCTTGGAACTCCAAACCTATTGAATATCTGTTTGATAAACTTTTTCACCATTTTATCATCATTGGATAGAGTTGCCATTACTTCAGCCCATCTAGAAATATAATCAACATCTAATAGGATATATGTGTTCCTAAGAGAAGATGGAAAGGTCCAAGTAAGTCCAACCCTAATACATCAAAAACTTCCACTTCTATGATGTTGGAAAGGGTCTTATCTCTTTTTGAAATATTTCCATCTTGTTGGCATCTTTCATAATTCTTCACACATTTTTTAGCATCCTTAAACAATATAGGCCAAAAAAACCCACACTCCAACACATGAGTAATTGTCATGTTTACTCCATTATAGCCTACATAAGATGAATTGTGACCTTGATCTAGTATCTCAAGCATCTCATTTTTTGAAAAACACCTATAAATCAAACTATCAACATAAATATTATATAAAATAGGTTATTCCCAAAGATAATGGGTACATTCAAACAAATATCTCTTCTTTCATTGATAAGATAAATCTGTAGGAAGGATAAATCTGTAGGAAGGATAACATCTACAATGTAGTTTTCTATTCCAGCAAAACCATGGAACAAAAAGGTGATTTGCCAATAATAAGGTCTCAATGGGGATTGATCATTAATTTCTTCATTTAGCTGCACCTTCTCTCTTTCTAAGCGAGATAGGTGGTCAGCCACCACATTCTCTGCTCTTTTCTTATTTCTAATCTTAATTTCAAATTCTTAAAGGAATAGTACCCATAGGATAAGTCTCAGTTTTGCATCCTTCTTAGCAAAAAGATATTGCAATGCTATATGTTCTATAACAAGAATAACTTTTAAACCCAAAAGATTATAATGAAACTTGCCATAAGAAAATATCATTGCTAATAGCTCATTTTTTATGGTGTAATTTAAATGTGCTCTCACCAAATTATTGCTTTTGTAGTAAATTGTAAGTAAACTATTATCTTTCTGTTATCCTAATATGCATCCAATTCTTGGTCGCTCATGTCACATATAATCTTAAACGGTGGGAACCAATCTTGTAAGTTCAATATAGGTGTTGAATTAAATGCCTCCTTTAATCTATCAAAAAATGCAATCAATTAGCATAAAAGTGAAAAAGATCATCTTTAATCAATAAATTTGTAAGGGGTCTAGTAATAAGAGAAAAATCCTTAATTAAGTAGTTATAAAATCCCACATGCCTTAAAAATTCTCTCATTCCCTTAACATTGCTTAGTGGTGGAAGCCTTTCAATGACTTCCATTTTGGCCTTAACTACTTTTATGACCTGGCATGATATCTTATGCCCTAAGATCACACCTTTATGCACCATAAAGTGACATTTTCTTTAATTAAGAAACAAATATGATTCCTCACATCTTTGAAGTATCTATCCATATGTTTTCAAGCAATACTAAAAAGAGTTTCAAGAAACAAAAACACTTCTACTATATCTTCAATCATAGCCATAAATACCATCATCATGAACCTTTCAAAAGTAGTTAGTTAATTGCAAAGTCTAAATGGCATTGTTCTGTCAGCAAAGGTCTTATGAGGACACTTGAATGTGGTCTTCTCTTGCTCTTTTGGATATATGAAAATTGATTATTGGATAAATACTCATCAAGGAAGCAATATAAAGCATGTCTAGCCACTCTCTTAATCATTTAATCTATAAAGGGTAGGGGAAAATGATCTTTCTTAGTTGTAGTGTTGAGCTTCCTGTAATCAATGCATACCCTCTATCCTGTGACTGTTCTAGTTGAAATAAAGTCTCCTTCGTCATTTTCTATCACTATCATACCTCTTTTCTTTAGTACACACTATCTTGGACCCACCCATTCACCATCCGAGATGGGGTAAATAATTCCTACATCTAAAAGTTTGACCACCTCTTTTTTCACCATCTCTTTCACGTTAGGATTTAGTTTCCTTTGTCTCTCCCTCACTTTCTTACATCCCTCTTCAAGGTTAATCCTATGCATCACTAAATTAGGACTTATTTCTCTGATGTCTAAAATTTTCCATCCTATGACTTTCATTCTCTTCCTAATGATCTCCATCACCTTCTTCTCTTATTTCGAATCTAACTAGTTTGAGATGATAATAATCATGTTTGGCCTACCTAAAAAGGTATACCTAAGGTGTTTTGGTAAAGGATTCAATTTCGAGGTAGGTGGTCTCTTAATAAAAGATGGAGTGGGTTTTTTAGTTTACACTAATGATTCTTATTTTAACTTCTCAACCAACGCCTCTTCCTTCTCAATCACTTCATAATTTTTTTTATCCCTGTTATTATCAACTTCCTTCTTTTGGTCCTTTACACATTCATCAACCATATCAATTTCATGTAGGCACTTCTCTTTGCTAGATTCTTTAATGTTTTGCTCATATTAGACTCCACCTACTCATTACCAATCCTAAAAACTAATTTTTGGTTACGCACATTAATCAATACTATTTGGATGTTCATAAATGACCTATAACAAATCAGCAGAAAGTTCCAATCTTCCTTAAAATGGAAAACAATAAAATCTACCAAGATGATAAACTTGCGCACTTTGACTAATATGTCCTTCACACTCCAAATGACTTCCTAATTGAATGGTCCGCTAACTAGATAAGTATAGATGTTATTTTTATGTCTCGTAGTCCCAATTTATTGAAAATGGACAAAGGGATTAAGTTAATGTTAGCCCTTAAGTCTTGCTAGGTTTTGATCATACATTGCATGCATCAACTATTAAAAAAATAGTGAAAATAAAACAAAAACCAGAAAATACAGAAGCAAACATGCCATTAAATGTAGTAAAACAAAACATGAACTTAAGATGTGTACCTTACAAACTCCTTTGTTCTTTGTTGTCTTTACCTCTTTGAGTTGTCGTAAACCACAACGACCAAAAGAGGACGTCTCTAATGATATCCACATAAAGAGCAAAGCATGAAACCTTCTAGGAACAATGGCTAAAACACCCACAAATTGCTAGCCTTTTGGTGCATTCTTTCATAGAGTATTTGAAAAGATGGTAAACAATTCACAAAAGATACTTTGTTTTCTTGCAACTTTTGCACGAAATTGAAGTGTTTTTGACACCCTTTGACCTCCCTCTAACCCTCAACACCAATAAAGAGTTACTGGGAATTAAGTGTCTTTTAATCCCACTAAATTTAGCATGAAAACATTCGCCCCTTCTTTAAAGGGTAATGTTTTCATCTTACTTATTAGAGGATAATTTTGTGATCTTGTGTAGTAAAGGGTAACTTTGCCACATGATAAGTGTGAAATAGATCATGTTTTAGGGTATAGTTTGATATGTGCTTATTTGTTTATTTGATTGTTTAGTATGTGTTTTCGGTATAATTGTGTTAGTTTGGAAATTATTTGTGTTTAAGTGTTTTTATATGTTAATACAAGCATTTGAGCTTAATTATTATGTCTTTGAGGTACCTTGATGTGTTTGTTATTGTTTCACTATCAACAGCGAAGAATGGAGAAATTTTGGAAAGACTTCAACTAAAATAATGACCTACGATCGTGGCCCATCTTGCCACGATCGTGACAGAAGTGAGGGAGATAGCCCACGATTGTGGCCAAATTGCCAAGATCATGACAGAAGCATCAAATTTAGCTCACGATCTTAGCCTTCCTGCCACGATCTGTTAGCTTTATGTAAATATAGTGCCTTAGAAAGCAAATATATTCACTTGTAACTTAATTTTCTTCCAGTTACTTTTGTAATGAAAATATTTATTATTAATAAAATAAAAGACTTTGGTTTTATTTGTATGAGGCATTATATATCTAGTCATAAGGTACCGAGAAGTAAGAAATATAGATATACATAGAGATGTATGGGAAACATGTATATTATTAGAATCTAAAATAATTGATTCATAGTTGAATAATCAAATTGGTTGCTTGATTATGATTTAGACTGTAGTGTTGCGATTAATCTCCTTGCAAGTAAAGGAGTTTACTTCAAGAGAATGATGAGTTTCATATCATGATCATAGTTGACTATCAATAATGGCACTATTAAATGAATCTGGAATTACGAATGTTTTAAAGAATAAAGTAGGTCATTACTTTAATCTTAAAACTTACACTTATGCATTCGTTTATTATAAACCACAATCTTGATGAGTGGTGAACTCATATGTGTTTGATTATAATTTTTGATATGATCATAATAGATTTGTACAAAGTATCAATCGAGAGTCTGCATATTGGAATTATTAATTAAAACATGTATCAGGGAACATTCACTCAATTAAAGAGTTTATAGTGATATCAACACTTTTGGATGTTTTATAGAGATTGGTGATTAAACTGTCGCCAGTAGTTTGATGTACTAGCTACCCATCAAGTCTTAACACCAAGATGAGATTTTGTGTATTAATCACCATATAAAGTAAAACATGATATCTCGACGAAAAAATCAACATAAGGGCAAAACAGTAATTTTGCCCTTTATTGTGAGGATGGCTATAATATGATTCATATTAGAGTTTACAAGTGGACATCTTATTTGAAACATATGTTCTCATAATATTTAGTAATTCAAGAGGTCAACTAATTGTCTTTAGTGGAATGACATTTAGTTAATAAATTGGAATTAATTATAATGAGATTAAATTAATTCCGAGCTTATTGGAGCTTGAATTATTTAAGTCCAATTAGATTCCCCATTTCACTTGTAGGAAGGTTATCAAGCAAAGTAAGAAATACAAATAAAGGTTTTAAGCCTATGATTGAATGTTGGGCTTCCTTTAACTAATTGTTAATTAGAAGCCCATATTAACATTTAGAAACGGGTTAGACTTTGGTTTAATTTGATTAATTAGATTAATTAAATTAAAAAAAAGTTATTAAAGGTAAAAGTTATTAATTTGATTAATTAAATTAATTAAATTAATTAAATTAAAACATTTAGAAATGGGTTAGGCTTCGATTTTAATAGGCTAAATGTCCCGCTGCACACTTAGCATTGGTTTGCTACATTTAAGATGTTTTCTGAAATGCTTTATCATCATTAAATAGAGTAATAATCTTATCATTAAATGGTTTAATGGTTGTCATTTAAGGATAGCATGTAACCTTTTAGCATTCATTAGATTAAAGAATAAGGATGTGCATTTGATGGACCATCTTCCTTCTTTTCATGGCAAAACCAAAATTGAGATGTATCGTTTAGGTTATTGGTCTTTTCATATAGCCATCTTAAAACAAATGAGAAGAGTCTCACTTATTGTCTTCTTTATGATTGATTAAGGAAGGATGTGATGCATTGGATGCACTTCACTTCTTTCTTTGACGCTTAACTGAAATTGAGAGAAGGAATATAAGGAGTTGTTGAATTTTTATCTCTCTCTCTCCTATCTTTCATGAGCTAGCCAAAAATTGCATGAGAAGTGTCTCATCTTTGGCTTCTTTGTTCTAAGGAAAAATCTCTTCAAGTTTTCTTCTCCTTTCCCACCTAAGGATCTTGTTAACCAAGTTGTCCAAGGAGAATAAGTGGTAGATCAGATTGGTCGAGGATACAATAATGAGAAGAGAATACTAATTAGAGTGGATACATTGTTGGATTGAAAAAATAAAGCATGCACGATTTGGACAAAGTCAATCTGTGCTTGACTGTGGGCAAAGTCAAAACTGGAGTACCTGTCAATCTATGCTTGAGCTCCTCAAAGCTTTTCTGACATTCATCACTCCAGACAAATTTCTAATTCTTCCTTAATAACTTAGTTAGTGGAGCAGCAAT
>JANVCQ010000005.1:30751190-30763329 GCA_025531925.1 Erythroxylum plowmanianum | reverse complement strand
CACAGCTTGGATAGTAGAAACTGTGTTCTCGAGCTTCTTAAGCTCATCGTTGACACCCCACCAAATTCCAATCTGTTGTAAAGCTCCCGAACCCAGTATCTTTATGATTTCGTTTTCAACATTATAGAGAATGGCTTCTGCCGTTTTCCTCTGCAGTGCGAACAGAAACAAAACAAGGACAGAAAAAACAAGAAAAAAGGAGATGTATAACAATATAAACGATTAAATTAGCAAGAGATATGAGGACTGTGGAATCAATGTACTAGGGATTGTGCTTAGTGGACAAGAAACTAATACTTGGGATAGTTGCGAGAGTTGAGGAGTCGATGCTTATATTTGCAAGTTGCTTGTGCGCTAGCGTTGGGTGCTACAAGTGAAACATTAAACAGATGTACTCTGCAAAACTTTATACAAGTGGAATATTAAACAAATGTAATCTGCAAAACTTCTATACAAGTGGAGCATTAAACAAATGTGGTCTGCAAAATTTTATACAAGCGGGGCATTAATCAAATATACTCTGCAAAACTTTCTAAGGAAGGTCTTACCTGGCATGTCTGGCATTTTGTACGATATTCATGAAATAGAACAAGTTGTGCTTGGAATTTAAAAGTGGCGAACCCAACCAAAATTTAGCGGTTGTATAAGTCAAGTCAGATCTAAATTTGCTCGACATTGGAGACAGACAACTTGTCACTGTTCTCCATAATTAAAGCCAGAATCATTGAATGAGATCGTATGGAACGATTTGGTTTTTAAAGCACTCCATTCCACGTTCCTCTTTGGGATTATTTGACTTGGAATGTTGAACTTATGAGTCTGTGTGAGGGACAGAAATGTAAAGAAAATTATGCTAAAAGCAAGTTACGATAAAAATATAAAAATTATAATTGATGAATAAAATATAAAATTATAATTAATGAATAGTAAAATATGTTGAAGCTAATAAACATTATTTATACTGATTATATTATTTAATTATAATTTGTTGAATTTGTCTGATACTTTATGCATATTGTTTAACGAAATCAATATTTTTACTAACTAAAGATAAAATTAATGTTTTAAAAATCGAACCAATTTGATCGATTTAAGAGTCAAAACCTTAACCTAGTCAATTTTTTGGTTCGATTTTTAATTTTTATGTTCGATTTAGTTTAATAATCTTTACTTTTAAAATTCGATTAATTTATTAGTTAATTGACTAAACTAATTAGTTTTATAAACTAAAAAAATCAATTTTTATTTAATAGTTTTTTTATCAATTAATAATCTTCTTTAATTTTTTTAATTTTTTAATTTTATTTGATATTTAACTTTCGATGTTTAAAACATTAAAAAGGTTATCTACTTCTAGACTTCTTCAACCCTTACATTTCAATATAATTAAGCGGTGATATTATTTTTTTATTATTACATATATTTTATTCAAAATAAAAATTCTCGTAATTTTCATGCTTTATTATTTTAGATTTCTTTTTAGATAATTTTTACAAAAATACGATAATTCTATTGCATAATTTATAATATGAAAATAAGTAAAATAAAGTAAAATTTTATATGAAAATTATTTAATCTTAAAATAATTAAGAAGATAAGACAATTATAAATATAGATTCTTATTACTAATTAAATATATGATATTAATTTTATTTAAAAAATCGTAAAAATTCAGTCATTATTACCACTGTCATCGTTATTAAAAGTTTTGAGATTCCTAAAATCCCGGGGACGGCTAGACAGGTTACAGGAGTCTGTTTCTTTTTTTCCGGGAAATCAGCGGGACTTAATTGTCCCCAAAATGTGATGCCTTGTAGTATTACATATATATATATATATAGTTAATTGGATGCCACTGAAGCACATGAAGCATTGAACACCCGCATCTAACAATCAAAAGAAGCCGATTTTGTGATCAATTGTCGCTTGCCAAGTAGTGCGTGTGTGTTTCAGTAGTTGATGAGCCCAGATATGTACTGCCCATATACGAACACATACTAAACAGCACTTTTCTTTTCCTTTCAAATAATCTACATTATGTGTATATAAGCAATAATTCATCATCATTAAGTGTCATTTGTTTGCTCTATTATGTAAAAATTAATAAAAATGTAGTACAAACTTGAATGCACCAAAACAGATGATTTGAATAGAAAAATGGAGGAATGGTCAATAGTCCCCAAAATGTGATGCCTTGTAGTCTTGTACTATTACATATATACTCCCTCCTATTTAAAATAAAAGTCGTTTTAGAGAGATACACACTTATTAAAAAAATTAATGAAATGTTTGATATACACTTATTAATGGTGTTACTCATGTGAGAGAAATTGCATGTTGAACTGTCTTGAAAATGCAATCTGTATAATCAAGATATGAAAAAAAGTAAAGGATAATTTTGAAAGTAAAATTATAAACATGCATAAAAATCATAAACGACTTAGATAATTTTGAAAGTAAAATTATAAACATGTATAAAAATCATAAACGACTTTTATTTTGAATAAGTAAAATTTCTCTAAAATGATATTGATTTTAGACAGGAGAGAGTATACACTTAATTGGATACCATACCACTGAAGCACATGAAGCATTAAACACCCGCGTCAGCCTACCACCGCGTCTAACAATCAAAAGAAGCCGATTTTGTGATCAATTGTCGCTTGCCAAGTAGTGTTTGTGTGTTTCAGCAGTTGATGAGCACAGATATGTACTGCCCATATACGAAAACATACTAAACAGCGCTCTTCTTTTCCTTTCAAACAATGTACATTATGTGTATGTAAGCAATAATTCATCATCATTAAGTATCAATTTGTTTGTTCTATTGTGTAAAAATTAATACAAATGTAGTACAAACTTGAATGTACCAAAACAGCTGATTTGCTAATAAAACTTGTCCAATTTGTTATTAATTTTAATAAATTAATAAATTTTTATAAACTAAAATTAATTAATTAACTTTCATTTAATAATGTTATTTTAATTAAATTTTAAAATTTTCAATAAATAAAAATAACCTTTTTCAATCATATTTCAAATTATTTAATTTTATTTAATCTTCAACTTTTTTAAACTTTAAATCTCTTATTTGATTTTAATTCTGTTTTTAAACTTTGGATTTAACTTGACCAATTGAATCCAAATCTAAAAGTTTGACCCAAAAAATCTAAACAACCTATTAGCCTGATTAAAGCAATTTAAGTTCGTAAAAAAATTAAATCAAGATAATATAGTTATAAGTGTTCTGCTTGGGCTGTATATTTTTGAAATTGGGCCAGTTTAATCCGACAATAAACTCGACCTAACCCAACCCATTATTATAATACTCGGCGCTTAGTAAAAATTTTTCCAGCACACAATCCTGGCTAGGCACGATCATGAAAACTGATGGTCATCCACAGCAAAAAGCCGAAAATGAAGAACCTAATATAGCCCGCTTTGCCTTTTGTTTTTCTCCTGATTCGTACCTAACGTCAGTGATCACAAGTTCCAGTGGTTCAAAAGAAAGTACTGCTAACACCAGGCCCTGAAGTTTATGAACTTAGCAGTTGCTCACCGACCACTCATTTAAACGGGGACTACAACCAGCTAGGAAAAACAACTTCAAACACGATGTTAATTTAGGGTGACAAAAGAAAACTATGATTAGCCAATTGGCTTGTCATCTAACCACCATGAATCCAACATGATTAAGGTAATACGATTAGCTAGTAGGCAAGGGGGCCCCAAAATTTTGACTCCCACCTGTACATCACTTCCAGACAAATGCCTTGATAGTTGATAGTATGGTTACGCATATCACAAATCCTCTCCTGTCCTGCGCTATTGCCTATTCCAAGGCAAAATGAGAAAGCCTTTCTAAGGCTTAAACGTTATGTAGGCCCCGGCTGCAGGTAGTAATAATAAATGATTTTAACGTTAGTGTAGTTGATGTTTCGAGAGGCTGAGAGAGGTGAATCCTCACACACAGCCATCGATGGACGTACTGCAAAGAAGGTGCGTCTCCGGGATAGAGCTGAGAACCCACCACCCACGTGACAACAAAAGAGCTACAGTGACGTTGTCACCAGACAACATCCAGACCCAGAAAATGAGGAGATAGCCTGGCCAGAAGAGGTTCTACCGGAAGTAGAAGAGGAAGATATTACCTTCGTTGCTGGGTCCTGTGGGCACGCTATTGAACTCTCTGAACCATTCAAAAACCGTCTGGACAAGATATGAGAAAAAGCAATTGTGGTTAAGCTTTTAGGGAGACGCATAGGGTATCGTCTGTTGAAGAATCGTCTGATCTCCATGTGGAATCTGTCGGGGCCTTTGAAGGTGATCGACCTGGAAAATGATATTTTCCTAGTCAATCTGCTGAACACCGATGATTACCTTACAGCTCTTACCAAAGGTCCGTGGGTAATCTTTGGGCATGCGCTAGCTGTGCAGCCATGGACTCCCACCTTCCGACCTTCCCAGGGCAAAGTGGAGAAAGCTGTGGTTTGGGTACGCTTTCCCTACCTTCCAGTCTTAAGGTACCACCCTGGTATCCTACAAGCTATGGGAAGTTTACTTGGAAGAACTGTAAAGATTGATACAAATACACAACAATCACAAAGGGGGAGATTTGCAAGAGTGGCAGTAGAGATAGATCTAACGGCACCAGTAATACCCAAAGTTGAGCTAGAAGGAGAAACTATTAAAGTAGCTTACGAAGGATTATCGCAGATTTGCTTTGAATGTGGGAGGGTTGGCCATGGCGTAGAGATTTGTCCTCACAGAACCTAGAAGACTCACGACCCATCAGAGAATTCAGGCGGTGCCTAGCACAGAACCACCGCCGACTCACGTAACACACAGGGAGCAGGGGAAGCTCAGCCCCCAGTGTATGGACCTTGGGTCCAAGTGCCGAGATGCGGTAAAAGGGTTCCAGCACAGCCACAACAACAGGAAAGACACCGCAACATTGAGGCTGAGGTTATAGGACCCAGTGGATCTCGATTTTCCATGCTCTCGGGCAGAGAGCATATCGATGTCAATAATGACAACTCTTCTAAACATGATAACACTAACCATAAAGCGATCGATAGGCAGGCACGAGTTGCCAAATCTAACATGGAAAGCAAGGAATCGTCCCCCATGACTGTTCCCAAGATTGCAAATAGGAGCCCCACAAGATCTTTCTCCAAAGGAAAGGAGGCCGCCCATCAGGAGCATCCACCCCAAGCCACACATCTCACCCCTGACGTTTCTGACGTCAACCGACCTCCACAGTACCCCATGCATGCAAAAAGTATTCCTTCACGACATGAACGTAACAATGTAGCCATAAACATTAGCTCTCACACCGACCTTGTTTATCAAGATCCCTCCTACAAGCTACCCGAAGAAGATGTTATGGAGTGTGAGGCTACCGCGATGGTACTGGGGGGAGGCACAGGACATTTCCCACCAACTCCACACACACACCCTGCTAACCTTCAGCCGAAACCACCAGATCCCTGCCGAGAAATCGATGGGCTAGACGCAGTCGACATGGTGGTCGAATCTCAGCTGGTCTCATCTCCAATGCACATGGAGAAGGATATCCCGGATGGTATTGTGAATGACGACAGGCCCACCTCTGTCTAAGTAAGGTGGAACCTTTTCTAGCTTATATATTATGTCCATAATCACTTGGAACTGTCAAGGTGCGGGTGGGAAAGCCCTCAAACCAGTTTTACTACATTTTGTCCGGATCCACAACCCTTTCTTGGTGGTTCTTATGGAAACGAGAATCAGTGGAAGACGTGCTGATAAAGTCATTTGTACCTTGGGGTTCACGAACTCGTTCCGGGTAGAAGCGGAAGGTTTCTCGGGTGGAATATGGGTGCTATGGAGGGAGTCAGTCGTAGCACAAGTACTAGTAGCTAACAGACAATTTATACACATTTCTGTGAACCTCAATGGAAATACAGTTTTGTTTACGGCCATATATGGCAGTCCACGTTACACTTTTCAAAAATACCTCTGGCAGGGACTAACAAAAATTAAGCAAGTCACCGATGGGGCGTGGTTAATTGGTGGAGATTTCAATGCCAAATTAGAAGCGGGGGACCGTTGCGGAGGTTCGACCACGAGGAATCTGGTAACCAAAGGTTTTCAAGAATGTATATCCAGATGTCAATTGAAGGATCTTGGTTATTCAGGTTCGAGATTTACATGGAGGAGGGGGAACTTGTTTGCTAGACTGGATCATGCTTTTTGTTCCACTGCATGGCAGACCTTATTTCCCAATACCGCAGTTCATCACTTACCTTTCCTAAAATCGGATCACTGCCCTCTTCTAATCAGCTTTGGCCAACAGCACCCTCGAACCAACTCTGTGCCCCCGTTCCGCTTTCAAGCCGCCTGGTTAGCCAATGAAAATTTCAATTCAGTCACACAAACATACTGGGCAGTGGATCAAAATGATTTCAGTGGTTCCCTGCGCAGATTTTCGGGGCATCTACGAAATTGGAATAGAGAGGAATTTGGGAATATATTCCTTCGCAAACGTAAACTGTTATCCCGATTAGCAGGTATACAACGGGCCATTGAAGTACGCCAATCAGATTCTCTGCAACAATTGGAGGTATTCCTAAGACAAGAACTTGAACAAGTTTTGTGCGAAGAAGAATTATTTCGCCATCAGCAATCGAGATCCAAATGGTTGAAACAAGGAGACCGAAACACTGCGTATTATCATGCCACTACCACAGCCAAAAGGCGACACATTAAAGTTACTGCTCTAAGGGATACAGAGGGCCATTTAATCTCAGATACGGCAGGGTTGCGGAGACTGGCTAAAGATTACATGGAACAATTGTACACGGATAAGGAGAGCCACGAGGGATGGGTACTGTCTAGAGGAAAGTTTCCTGCCCTTTGTTCTTCTGTTCAGTTAAGTATGCGTGCTCCGGTCCAGGCGACAGAAGTGAAAAAGGCCATCTTTGATATCGAAGCCAATAAAGCTCCTGGGATTGATGGTTTTCATGCCATCTTTTTTCAAAAGCAATGGGATACCGTGGGGCCTTCAATAGTCAATTTCATCCAGAGTGTTTTCAACTTGGACGCCTGGGACGTGGAGTTTAAGAAAACTATACTAGTTTTACTTTTGAAACTCCCATCGCCTACGTCCATTACACAATTCCGTCCCATCAGTCTCTGTTCTGTGATATATAAAACCATCGCCAAGATAGTTGTCCGCAGAATTCAACCGTATCTACCTGATATTGTTGGCCCCAATCAGAGTAGCTTCGTTCCTAATAGACACATCACGGATAACATCATCCTCGCACAGGAAGTGATACACTCTATGCGAAAAAAGAAAGGCACATCCGGACACATTGCCATTAAAGTAGATCTTGAAAAAGCATATGACCGTCTAAGCTAGAGGTTTATCCAGGAGACCCTTGAACTAGTGGGTTTACCTGAATCACTCATCTGTATCATTCTAAAATGTATCACCACGGTATCCATGCAAGTTAATTGGGAGGGTGAATTATTAGAGTCCTTTAAACCTACCCGGGGAATCCACCAAGGAGACCTGCTTTCACCATATATATTTGTTCTATGTCTGGAGAGGCTGGGTCATATGATCAATACTGCGGTAGAGGAGGGCATTTGGCAACCTATCACATTGAGCAGAAATGGTCCCAAATTATCACATCTTTTCTTCGCAGATGATCTAATCCTATTCGCTAAGTGTCAAAATGATCAGGTGTTGTACATTCACGACATCCTTCACAATTTTTGCAAGATGTTAGGACAAAAAGTTAGTCAGGCCAAGACGAGGTGTTTTTATTCGAGCAATATTTCACGCTCCTTGGCTCGTGCCATAGGTCACAGGTTGGGTTTTCAGTGTACATATGATCTGGGTAAATATCTCGGGGTTCCAATTATCCATGAGCGCAGCTCCAAACGGACCTACCAATACCTCCTCGACAATGTACAGAGGCGGTTAAGTGGATGGAATGGTAGACACCTTTCGATGGCGGTAGGGTTACTTTAATCCAATCGGTCCTCTCAGCTCTACCCATCTACACGATGCAAACAGTACGCCTCCCTCGCCAGTTATGCGACGACATGGAGCGAATTTTTCGTAGGTTCTTGTGGGGCGGTATTGAGGATCAAGCTAAGACACGACTAGTCAGTTGGGATCAGGTGTGTAAGCCTAAATTGTCGGGCGGCTTGGGATTGCGGAAACTTAGAGTTACTAACGATGCTTTACTGACAAAACTCGGATGGACGCTGCTTATCAAACCTAATGCATTCTGGGTTCGAGTCCTAAGTGCCAAATATAAGTTTGACCGCAGCCAATTACCTAGTTCCATCTCCACCGTGGGAAGCTCCATAGTCTGGCGAGGGATAGCTTCGGTATGGGGTTATGTTCTCCGAGGAAATAAATGGGTGGTGGGCAATGGCGCCACTACTAAGTTCTGGGAGGATACATGGGTACATGGTCTTGGACCTTTGCGTCATAACGCAACTCAACCTATCCCGGTATCTCTAGCCAACCTTTCGGTCAATTCTTTTGTAGATATCAATGGTGCATGGAACTGGCAATTATTCCAATCGCTTCTCCCACTGTCGACATGCATGGCCATAGCAGGTACACTACCTCCTAGCCCTATGTTGGGCCCTGATCGGTTAATTTGGGGAGCTTCACTGAATGGAATGTTTTCTACCAAGTCCGCCTATCGAGTAATTGATGGCCAACAAGATGATGGTAGCAATAATGTCTGGTCCACACTTTGGAAATGGGAGGGGCCGCCACGTATCAAAACATTTCTATGGCTTATGACTCGTGGTCGTCTTCTCACGAATCAATACCGACACATCAAAAATTTACCGCCGATCCCGCATGTCAGGGTTGTGGCAAACCAGAAACAATTTTGCACGTTGTCCACGACGGATGTAAAGATCGGAGTGTTTGGAGACAGTTGTACCCCTTCGCCAACATAGACGAATTTTTTGGAGCAACCACCATTAGTTGGATATCGAGCAATTTAATCCAACACACGTCAGTCCATGGGTTTCGGTGGTCATTAGTTTTTGGTACGGCTTGTTGGTTTTTATGGTATTGGAGGAATAAATCTATCTTTGACACCCATTTCTCTTGGCCTATTAACCCCTAGCAGTTTGTGTTAGAATATGTGCGATCCTTAACACAAGCCACAGAAATAGTTGATAGAGCATTGTCACGTCCACGGACGAGGGTAGAGACCCTTGTGGGCTGGCACAATCCTCCACCTACTTGGGTAAGAGTCAATACGGATGGTGCTTATAAAGTGGCATCATCGTGGGCATCAGCTGGGGGAATTCTTCGAGACAATTTGGGTTCTTGGTTAGGAGGATTTGCCCATAATATTGGGCATTGCACTATCGTTTCTGCTGAATTATGGGGGGTCCTCACCGGTCTACAATTAGCCTGGGATCTTGGATACCGACGAGTGGAACTAGAAGTGGACTCCTTGATCATTTTCAACATTGTCTCATCACCTGCGACCCGTTCCATCCGCTTTAACTCCCTCATACTGGGGATTCAAAACTTAATAGCTAGAGATTGGGTCGTCAAAGTAAGGCATGTCTACCGACAGGCCAATAGGGCTGCGGATTGGCTAGCTAACTATGCCATTTCTTTGGAACTTGGCATCCATAAATTTCAGAACCCACCTATGGGTTGCCTGTCTATTCTCTTAGAGGATATTTCGGGGGTATCTTTTCCCCGTTTGTTACTCTCGATTAATGTACTTTCCTTTCGGATCAAAAAAAAATTTAAACGTCAGATGAGGGTAAGTTCCAAGAGTGATTTAATATAATAACGTTATAAGTTAACGTTACGAACGGTGGATCTTGTGGTTAAGTTAACATGTCATTTTTATAAATAGTCTTGTTGAAATATTTAAGTGTACTGTTATTTTCTAATTTTTTTATTTTTATCAATATATGTATTTAAAGTATTTCAACTCAAATATTAGCAGCAAAAAATTTTACGATTCTGTCTTTTAAGTTCTGAGTATAATTTAAAGATAAAGGTTCTAATTTTTTAATGTATTTTTGGTCTTTGTTTTTTATTTTTAATATTAGATATTAAATTTTGCTATTTATTTTTTTCCTTTACCACAGATATAATATCATTTATATATCTTTGTGATATTGTGAAGCTGTTGGAGTTTGGTTGTGTCTGCATACTTCTTTCAGTTCCATACAGGTATTTTTGTTCTTTTTATAACCCAACTGTGTTATAATTGGTTTATATTATGTTGATTAAAAAGCATTTGTTTGGAAGTGAAAAAAGGAAAGAAAAAAAACAAGTAGCACAATTGATAGAATTCCAAAACGAAGCAATTAATAAATTTATTAAAAGAGTAGGCTCCTCTAGAGAGAGTCCTGAGGAATTAGGTGAAGATAGTTTTGAACAACATAAATAAAACTTAAGTGATAAGATTCATATTCACGAGGATATTAGAAATCTGAGTGAGGATGATCATATACCAAATGCATCCACTTCAGAAAATTTAAAGGCAAATGAGCAAGTAAGTCCTAAATTGGACATTTATAATCCTAAGAATTGGGATAATCTTGATAATAAAGCAAGAGATATTTTAGTTAAAAAAGGGCCTACAAGATAGTTGAATCTTATGTTTCCTTTAGACAGTACCTTTCGTTATTTTTCATATTCTTATTATTATAGAAATTTGAGTAATGGAGAGATTAGCGATATAAAATAGTTTAGTTATGGTATGTATTGAGAAGGATATGTTGGACAATATTGATCTTGATAATATTATTAATGATTTTACATATAGAAATATATGAAGAATTGTTTTTCATAAATCATAATCTTTAGTGTATTTGTTAGTGTTATGATCATTTAATATTTAGTTGATCATGTAGACTTATAAATTGAGTCATTTATATTTCATATAAACATGTAAACTTAAATATATTAAAAATTTATTGGGGCCCTTTTCTTTTATTTCGCCCAAGGCCTATAAAACAATAAGAACGACCCTGCTAGTAGCTAGTCGGTAAACACCACACTACATCACTGGCTCTCTACGAGAGGTTTTCGAGCCAAGAAGAAAAACATTGGCGTGAATATCCCCCTCCCGGAACAATATCAAAGTGGTTGCCGTTAGTAGGAGCAAAGAAAATTACACCACACAAGGAGAATTTATCGGGATGCATATAATTGGCACAATTTGACAAGCGTTGGTCTTGCTAGGATGGTAACTGATCTGGTCTAATCCAAAGTTAATGGTCAATGTTTAGCTAAATTGGATTTCAGGTTAAACTCAAACTTAGAACGATCTACCGCTCAACTGCATAGTGATATTGTTTTGTAAACCTTTAAAAACAATTTTGTTATAATCTTTAAGTTTTAAAAAATTGATCAAAATGAAATGATATTAAAAATTTCTTAAAAATAACATTGTTTCAGATAATTTAAGCAGGTTTAAACTCAAGCTTAAACCAAATGATACATGCTCAATCTGCTGCCAGACAGCCTCAAGTCGTGCTATTAGGACGTTGGACTGGATTGAATGAACTGGCAATAGGCCCGATTCATTGCCGCTTCTTACCAATTTGTCTTACTATGAAAAAGACATTATTCTCACCGCTTATATGCACACTTACGCAAATGGAAGTGAGGTTCCAAAAAATGAGAATGAAAAGGAAACTTCCACTGGAAAGAAGGATATAGAAAGACAGAGAATATGATAAGTAGTTTACCTTCCACTGTAAAGACCACACTCATACAGAGAGAGGCAGACAGTGACGTTACCACATAGTAGCATTAAGCAGGAGCCAGATAGGCAACAGATTCAAAGAGAATAATTGTCTAAAGTGGAAAGTACTACCACACCATGCAGGGAGGGGAAGGAAAACTACAGAAGATTCAAGAAGACGAAGAAGAAAACGGAAGAATCAAAACTCAAAAGGCAGTTTTAGATAAAGAAGAAAAAAAACTAAACAAAAATTGGAAAAAGAGAAACGTACTTTTCAACCGCGGAAAGGACATCGTTCTTTTCAATATTTCTGTAACACCCCAAATTAGGGGTTAGAATATTAAAGGAATTTAGTACGAATTATGTTTGTTATTTGCTTATTAAATATTTGCTTA
>JANVCQ010000005.1:30725877-30750129 GCA_025531925.1 Erythroxylum plowmanianum | reverse complement strand
GTCCTATGCAATCCCAATCTATCCCATCCTATGCCAATTTTACCATCTTACCCTTCCTGTAGGGGTGGGATGTTACACTTGTGTTCATGCAAAGGCACGATTTCAAAAATGGAAAGAAAGTTCTAATGATTAACCTAGATAATCCACGAGCGCACGGGTCATTTGCATAGTACCTCAAGTATCGATCCCACGAGGAGGGATAATCTAGTCCTAAATCTAAGGCCAATACAATTCGTAAAAATTCAAAAAATAGCAAAATTAAAACAAGAATTCAATTCAATCTAAGAATCAATTACAAAAGTATTAACAATTTAACTATTGCAACACACTTAAAAATTAACCTAAAGGAACTATCAATTGAGAGAAAGGGAAATTTTACCTATCTTTAACGCTAACCTAATAGATTATGATTTACTGAATTATTGGTTCTAGATGATCCTAAGGTTGATTACTCTCTCTCGAGTTATAACCATTAACCCTAAATTATAAACCCTAATCAGATTATGGAAATTTGCAATTTCTAAATTAACAACCTATTCAAAACCCTAATTAGATATGAAGTTGTCCAATAAATATCGAGAATCTATGTGAGATCTCTCTTTACACAATTGCCAATTTGATTAATTTCTCATTCTTATTAAATTACCTAACTCTCATTAGCCTAATTTAATAATTTTTCATTCGATTCACCCTCTCAGTTTAGTACTAAATTATGCAATCACAAAAATCAATCACAATAAATCTAATAAACATAAAAACGATCAGATTTCATTAAATCAAAGATAAAAACCTGAAGGTGTGTTTAGAACATCTCAACATTCACAAATCCTATCATCAAACTACTATTCCCAATTCTATATAATAATAAAAATGGAAAATAACAGGAAATATGATATTGAATGGAGACAGGAGGCAGCGATGTCAGGAAACTCCTAATCTGGAAAGTAAGTCGATGTCGACTTCTTCTCCACTTCTCTCTTCCTTCTTGTTGGACCCTGGAAAATTTTTTCTTTAAGTAAGTATGATTTAAAATAATTTTGGAGTTTTGATAGATTTAATTTTGGAACAATAATTATGTCAAGGTTAGTAGGATTTGTTGAATGGATAAGTGGAATTAAAGTGTTGATGTAATAAAGATGTTCAAGGACATTTTTGGGAGATCACTTAAGCATAAAAAACATAAGCTTATAAGGGTAAGATGGACTTTTTCGGCTCATTAAGGGTAGAAATAGAAAAAGAATGTGTTGTTTTGCTTGTTAAGAGGAGAAAAACGTGAATTGAAGAGGGAGAAGAGTGAGAAACGAAATTAAGAGAGAGAGGAGAGAGGTTTCGGTGAAAGAAGGAAAGAAGAGAAATCAAGCTTGTTAAGGTAGGTTAACCATCTTTTCTTCTTGCTTTATTAAAGGAATGAGTTGTGTTGTGGAAGAAGGAATTAGAAAGGAAAAAGGGTTAGTTTAGAGAATGGAAAAGTTTGTGTTGGAAGAAGATGGATTAGGAGAACCCAATTGATTTTAGGGTTTTTTTAAACTAGGTCTTAGGTTTTCTAATCTAGATGGGTTATGGGTAGGTTAGATTTGAGTTCAATTTGTGTTTGATGAAATTTTGTGATTTTTGAAATTTTTGATTTTTATTGGAATTTTGTTTTGAAAGGAACTTTGGTTATTGTAGGGAACCAAGGGAATCCTACCCAAGAGCAAAGGGAAAGGCAAGCTTGACTTGGTTTTTGCAAGCTAATTAGGTGGGCAATGTATTTATAGTTATTGTGTAATTAGGCAAATTCTTGCCTATGCATGTGTATGTTATTTTCGTTTGGAATTGATTCGTGAGAAATTGAAATCATTGTGAATGTTTGGGAATGCATAGTGATGATGTTATTCCTTGAAAAAGGTTATCACATTTTGAGTTAGATAAAAAGAAGAAAGCATGAAAGTTTGAGCAGTTGATAAAATGATTTTGAGCATGATTATGTGCTTTTATTTGGGCAAGAGAGGAACCCGTTTTGTTAGTCACATGCACGTTGACCCATAGCCTTCTCCCGGTTGCCCACTTGAGGCCACGAGATCATGAGAATTCAAACTCGTTTTGTTCACGGAGCAAACTTCTGTTTCTCTGTTTCATTCCATAGAAATCTCGAGCCATTTGTTAGTGCATTTCATAATTGAATTGCTAAGTATGAATCATTTTGAGTGTTATATGTTATGAATTTTGAGCTAAATTAATGAATGCTTAAATTGCTGAATACATATATATATATATATATATACATGTACATATGCTTGACTTTGGTCAATTGCCAATGATTATAAATATATTTCAGCCACTAAGCTATGTAGCTCACCCCACTATTCCCTCCTTAGGTGCAAAACAAGAAGTTTAGCAATCCTTGCAAGGCATCGGAAACTCCAAGATATTAGAAACTTTTGTAACTAAGTTAGTTCAATCACTTTTGGACAGCTTCATAAGCATATTAAAACATTGAGCATCTTATATATGTTGTATTTGTGTTAAGCTTTTGTTTATAATGTTCATATGCAATTAAATTTATGTATGAGCTTTTGTTGATTTGGTAAAAGAGTTAGAACTGAAAAATTCCACAGGTGGATGTGCATGTTTCTTTTGTAGTTGTTCATTTCAAAATCCAAGTCTTTTTTAGGTGTAGAAATAGTGTGCCAACTTCGAGGAAAAATCTGGACTCTATTAAGGCAAAATTAGTTAAAGTTGTCTTCTGGAAAGTTGTAGCTTTTCCTTCTAGCTTTCCAACGATATATAATACAAAATTTTTGGACTTCTAGGCTGAAAGTTATGGATCTTTTGCTTTTTCGCTTCTTCTGCTTTTTGTTTCTTTTGAGTTTTGCTTCTTCTGTGATGACATGTCATCTGTGATGACGTGTTATCTATGTTTTATTTCTTCTTTGATGACTTGTCGTCTGTCTTTTTCTATCTTCTGTCTTTCTGCTTCTTCTATGTTTGACCTTCTGCTTTTTCAATTGGTTTCGTCTGTACCTATCGTCTGCTCCATTTTTGACCCTTCAAACAATAGAATCTGATTTTAAGGTCTTCATGAAAGTTGTAGATTTTGAAGTCCTCTTTCGAACCATATAAATAGAACCTTAATCCGATAAATTTAGGGAAAGTTATAGCAATTTTTCCCATTCATCTGTCTTTTACCATTCGTCTGTTTTTTCCTTTGGCTTCGTCTAATCCTATTATCTGCTCCATTTTTAACCCTTCAGACGATAGAATCTGCCTTCAAAGTCTTCATGAAAGTTGTATACCTTGAAGTTCTCTTTCAAACCGTCTAAAGAACACCTTAATTTGATATCTTTAGGGAAATTTATAGCAATTTTTCCCATTTATCTGTCTTTTTCCATTCGTCTACTTTTTCCTTTGGTTTCATCTGATTCTATCGTCGGCTCCATTTTTGACCCTTCAGACAATAGAATCTACCTTTAAGGTCTTCATGAAAGCTGTAGATCTTGAAGTTCTCTTTCAGTTCATCTAAAGAACACCTTAATCTGAGTTCTCTAGAGGAAGTTTTTCCAAATGTCCTTAAATATATATAGTATAGTTGAGGGCAAGTACTGCTTCCGTGCTTGATTCCGAATGTTGGGCTCTGGAAGCGAAGTCGAGCATTATTTGGTATCAGAACTTAGGTTTTTCCTAGGCTTAGAATGCATAGTAGGATGAAGTGTTATGTTATGTAGTTACTGGTTGCCTTCTAAATTGATTGAATTGCATTAAATGACATGCATGTCATGCATACACGTAGGAATTAAAACTAAAATGAAATGTAAGCTAATAGTTAGTGTCTACATTGAAGGAGTAAGATGGCACCTCATAGAAGGACACGAGGAGTATTGCAAGGATCGATCCCACCTGACTCTCCACCAAGGGAGGAGAGTATTGATGAATCTGTAGCCCTAGGAAATGCTGAGGCTTCTGTAGGACAAGGTAATGAGCCCGTTCGGTCACAGTCGCGGGAGCAAGAGCAAATGCCTGCTCCATTGGATCTGAGGATGTTTCAGGCATTTGCACAGGCCATGGGCTAGATGCCGCAATCTTCTGCTTCGGCCCCAGCCAAGAAAGGGAAACAGTTTGACAAACTCAAGAAGGATAGGGCAATGGATTTCTATGGGACAACGGATCTAGAAGAAGCTGAGACTTGGTTGAGAAAGACCGAGAGGATACTGGATCAGATGGATTATGAGGATGATGAGAAAGTTGTGTATGCTATTAGCCTACTTCAGGGGGATGCTTTGCATTGGTGGGAGAGTGTGTCAGGGAGTCAAATGAGACCACCAATGCTGGCATGGAAGGACTTCTTAATTGCTTACAAGAAGAAATACCTATCTGAGGTGTACATTCAGCAGAAACAAAGGGAGTTCTTGAGTCTCACCCAGAGAGAAATAAATGTGAGTGAGTATAAGCGCCAATTTACACAGCTATCTTGATATGCAGCAGAGATGATGACGAGTGAGGCAGCTAAGCACCGTAGGTTCGAATTGGGGTTGCATCTAGCTATCAGGGAGAAAGTGGTGGTATAGAATTTTTGTGATTTTTAACAACTGGTTGAAGCGGCTCTGAGAGTTGAGAGCATTGAGAACATTAAGAGTGCTGTGAGCAAAAAGAGAAAAGGGAGAGATTAGTACATACTTCTATGCCTGAAAGGAGTGTCAAGACCTTCCCTGTGCAGTCTGAGGAGAGGGGCAGTGGGGTGAGCAGATCCAAACTAATGAGAACTTCTACTGTTTCTCATCAAGCCTCTACAGTAGGAGGCAGCCGAAATGGAGATGAGGATAAGCCACCCATTCCTAAATGTGAGCACTGCGGAAGGTTTCATAGAGGGGAATGTTACCGATTGACAGGAGCATGCTTCAACTGTGGAGAGAAAGGGCATATGGCAAGAGAGTGTCAGAAGTATGCAAGAAGAGAGGGAACACAGATGCAAGCTTTGAAGAGAACTGAAGTAGTGGGGCACAAGACTGCAACTGAAGTAGGAAGCTTTGATGCAGTAAGGAGAGTGAATCCTCTAGGAAGACCAAGGGGACAAGCACCAGCTAGAGTGTTTGCAATGACACGAGAGGATGCAAAGACTACTCCAAAAGTTATGACTGGTATGATTAAATTATTTGATGATGATGTGAATATTTTGATTGATCTGGGTTCTACCCACTCCTTTGTTTCATTGGGTAGAACTGTGTATGGTATAAATTTGAGCCCCTTGGATACTCCTTTGATGGTGAGTACTCCAATTGGCCAGTATATTGTGATTAGTCAAGTTTATAAAGATTGTAAGATACATATTGGTAGGAGACACTTAGTGGTGGATTTAATGCCATGGAAGATGGGAGGATTAGATGTGATTTTGGGTATGGATGCCTTAGAGAAGTATAATGCCAACTTAGATTGCATACAGAAAATAGTGTAGTTCGAGTTGGATGATGGAAGAAAGGTAATGTCTATAGGAGACAGGAAATTTAGCTCATCGAAAATTGTTTCGACTTTGATGGCAGAGAAAATGATGAGGAAAGGGTGTGAGGCCTTTTTGGCCTATATGGTAGACACGTGGGCAGATAAAGGGAAGTTATAAGATATGCTAATGGTTATGAAATTCCCGGATGTCTTTCCCGAGGAGTTACCAGGACTACCACCACCTAGGGAAATTGAATTTCCCATTGAGCTTCTTCCAGGCACAACCCCAATTTCGATTTCGCTTTATAGAATGGCTCCAACGGAATTAACGGAGCTTAAGGAGCAATTGGAATATTTGTTGGAGAAAGGTTATATTAGGCCGAGCTCTTCATCTTGGGGAGCTCCGATTCTTTTTGTGAAGAAGAAAAATGGATCCTTCAGAATGTGTGTGGATTATAGGAAGCTTAACCATGTCACCATTAAGAACAGATATCTGCTCCCACGCATAAATGATTTGTTTGATCAGTTACAAAGGACAAGGGTCTTTTCTAAGATAAATTTGAGATCGGGTTACCACTAGTTAAGGATAAAGGAGCCCAATGTCTCAAAGACTATTTTTAGAACACGACATGGCCACTTTAAGTTCTTAGTCATGCGTTGTGGGTTGACAAATGCACCTGCAGCTTTCATGGATTTGATGAATAGAGTCTTTAGACCTTTCTTAGACCAATTTTTCATTGTCTTTATTGATGATATTTTGGACTATTCTAAGAGTGATAAGGAACATGAGGAATACTTAAGAATTTCTTTGGAGACATTGAGAAAGAATGAGTTGTATGCCAAATTCGACAAATGTGAATTTTGGCTAAAGGAAGTGACATTTCTTGGACATGTGATTTCAGAGCAAGGAGTTCATGTGGATCCAAGGAAGATAGAAGCGGTTGTGAAATGGGAAGCACCTAAGAATGTAGCTGAAGTGAGAAGTTTCTTGGGATTAGTAGGGTATTATAAAAGGTTTGTGGAGAGTTTTTCTATAATAGCAGCTCCACTTTCCAAATTGACAAGAAAGAATCAGACATTTGTATGGATAGAGGAATGCCAGAGCAGTTTTGAGGAATTGAAGAACAGGCTTACAACTGCACCCATTTTGAATTTGCCTTCGGGTAGTGACGGATATACAGTGTATAGTGATGCCTCAAAGAAGGGATTAGGCTGTGCGTTGATGCAAGGTGATAAAGTGATTGCTTATGTTTCTAGGAAATTAAAGCCTTATGAGATGAATTATCCTACGCATGATTTGGAGTTAGCGACCATAATTTTTCCATTAAATATTTGGAGACATTACTTGTATGGAGTCATCACCAGGGTGTTTACAGACCATAAGAGTTTTAAATATCTGATGAGCCAAAAGGAGTTGAATTTGATACAAAGAAGGTGGTTAGAACCGTTGAAAGATTATGATTTGATGATAGACTACCATCTAGGGAAATCTAATGTAGTAGAGGATGCACTGAATAGGAAATCCACTATGGCACATGTGGAGACAATATACCTTCCTTTGTTAACGGAATTAGCCAAACTTAAAGTGACAATGAGACAAACTGAATCTGGTTGTGTACTAGCTAATTTTAGAGTGAGGCCAGTATTAAATAAAAAGATTAAGGAATTGCAGGAACAAGATGAGTATTTGAGCAGGCTCCGAGAAGAGATTAAAAGTGGTAAACCTTATGAAACAGAGATCAGAGAAGATGGATTGATGGTGGTAGGTAACAGATTGTGTATTCCAGACATGTTAGAGTTGAAAGAAGAGATTCTAGATGAGGCACACAATGCACCTTATGCTATGCACCCAGGAAGTACGAGAATATATAGAAATTTGAAAGAGCATTTCTAGTGGAAAGGAATGAAGAAAGAAGTTGCAGAATATGCAAAAAGATGCTTAGTGTGTCAACAAGTTAAAGCTAAACACCAGGCACCTTCAGGCAAACTTAAGCCTCTGCCGATTCCCGAATGAAAATGGGATAAGATTACGATGGATTTCTTGATGAGATTGTCGAGGACTAGTAGGAAGCATAATGCAATATGGGTTGTTGTGGATAGGCTAACAAAGTCCACACATTTCTTGCCAATTAAGCAGACAGATTCTCTAAATGCTTTGGCCAAGAAATATGTAGATGAAATAATCAGACTTCATGGGATCCCAAGCTCCATAGTTTCAGATAGAGACCTCAAGTTCACCTCCAGATTCTGGGAAAGTTTACAAGAGGCTTTGAGAACCAAGCTGCATTTTAGTACAGCTTTTCATCCACAAACTGATGGTCAATTAGAAAGGACAATATGGACATTCGAGGCAATGTTAAGGGCTTGTGTTATGGACTTCAAAGGTTCATAGGATGATCATTTACCTTTAATCGAGTTTGCTTATAATAATTCCTATCACTCAGGAATTCAGATGGCTCCTTATGAAGCTTTGTATGGTAGGAGGTGCAAAACTCCTATTTGTTGGGATGAAGAAGGTGAAAGGAGACTTGTAGGACCTAAGTAGTTGTAAGTCACAATTGATAAGATCAAATTAGTTAAGAAGAGACTTAAAACAGCTCAAGACATAATGAAGAGCTATATAGATTTACATAGAAAGGAAATGGAATTCGAAGTTGGAGACAAAGTGTTTCTCAAAGCTTCTCCATGGAAAGGGGTTTTGAGATTTGGTAAGAAGGGCAAGCTTAGTCCAAGATACATAGGCCCTTATAAGATCACTGAGAAGATCGGCCTTTAGCCTATAAGTTAGCTTTACCACCCGAATTATCTAAGATTCACTATGTTTTCCATGTATCGATGCTAAGGAAGTACAAATTGGATCCATCACACATAGTTCAACCTTCAAAAGTTCAATTGAGAGAGGATTTGTCTTATGAAGAACAACCAATGGAGATCTTAGATTCAAAGGAAAAGGTTTTGAGAAACAAAATTGTGAAGCTGGTTAAAGTTATGTGAAGAAATCATTCTACAAAAAAGGCCACGTGGGAACCCTTGGAGGCCATGAGGGAGAAGTATCCACACCCCTTCAATGTCTCAGGTAAGAATTTCGAGGACAAAATTCTTTAAGGGGGGAGAATTGTTGGACCTTGGAAAAATTTTTCTTTAAGTAAGTATGATTTAAAATAATTTTGGAGTTTTGATAGATTTAATTTTGAAACTATAATTATATCAAGGTTAGTAGGATTTGTTGAATGAATAAGTGGAATTAAAGTGTTGATGCAATAAGGATGTTCAAGGACATTTTTGGGAGATCACTTAAGCATAAAAGAACATTAGCTTAAAAGGAAGGGTAAGATGGACTTTTTCGGCTCATTAAGGATAGAAATAGAAAAAAAATGTGTTGTTTTGCTTGTTAAGAGGAGAAAAACGTGAATTGAAGAGGGAGAAGAATGAGAAACGAAATTAAGAGAGAGAAGAGAGAGGTTTCGGTGAAAGAAGGAAAGAAGAGAAATCAAGTTTGTTAAGGTAGGTTAACCATCTTTTCTTCTTGCTTTATTAAAGGAATGATTTGTGTTGTGGAAGAAGGAGTTAGAAAGGAAAAAGGGTTAGTTTAGAGAGTAGAAAAGTTTGTGTCGGAAGAAGATGGATTAGGAGAACCCAATTGATTTTAGGGTTTTTTTAAACTAGATCTTGGGTTTTCTAACCTAGATGGGTTATGGGTAGATTAGATTTGAGTTCAATTTATGTTTGTTGAAATTTTGTGATTTTTGAAGTTTTTGAATTTTATTGGAATGTTGTTTTGAATGGAACCTTGGTTATTGTAAGGACCCAAGGGAATCCTACCCAAGAGCAAAGGGAAAGGCAAGCTTGACTTAGTTTTCACAAGCTAATTAGGTAGATAATATATTTATAGTTATTGTGTAATTGGGTAAATTCTTACCTATGTGTGTGTATGTTATTTTCACTTGGAATTGATTCGCGAGAAATTGAAATCATTGTGAAGGTTTGGAAATGCATAGTGATTATGTTATTCCTTGAAAAAGGTTATAACATTTTGAGTTAGATAAAAAGAAGAAAAGCATGAAAGTTTGAGCAGTTGATAAAATGATTCTGTGCATGATTATGTGCTTTTGTTTAGGCAAGAGAGGAACCCATTTTGTTAGTCACATGCACGTTGACCTATAACCTTCTCTTTCGAACCATATAAAGAACACCTTAATCTAATATCTGTAGGGAAAGTTATAGCAATTTTCTCCATTCGTCTGTCTTTTTCCATTTGTCTGCTTTTTCCTTTGGCTTAGACTGATACTATCATCTGCTTCATTTTTGACTCTTTAGACGATAGAATCTGCCTTCAAAGTCTTCATGAAAGTTGTAGACCTTGAAGTCTTCTTTCAAACCATATAAGGAACACCTTAATATGATATATGTACGGAAATTTATAGCAATTTTTCCCATTCATCTGTCTTTTTTCATTCGTCTGCTTTTTCCTTTGGCTTCGTCTGATCCTATCGTCTGCTCCATTTTTGACCCTTCAGACGATAGAATCTGCCTTTAAAATCTTCATAAAAGTTGTAGATCTTGAAGTTCTCTTTCAGTTTATCTAAAGAACACCTTAATCCGAGTTCTCTAGAGGAATTTTTGCCTAATGTCCCGAAATAGGTATAGTATAGTTGAGGGCAAGTACTGCTTCCGTGTTTGATTCCGAATGTTGGGCTCCGGAAGCGAGATCCAGCACTTCTTCTCTTTCTCAATCTCTCAACTATCCTCTCTAAGGTTTCTCTCAAGAGTGGCTAATGCAAGAAGCTCCCCATCTTCTTTTTCTTATTCTTTATATACCTTTTTTGTTTTGAGCAGGCCTAGGTTTTTTTTGGGGTCCAAAAGGTTCAAAAACTCCTTCGAAACTTGATGTTATGAGTGTTTGTATGTTTGCCCGACACAAACCACAATCGTGGGCCACATCTGAGCCTTCTGTCATTATTTTGGCAAGCAAGCCACAATCGTGGGCCTTATCCTAGACTTCTGTCACGATCGTGGCAATCGTGAGCTAACTCTAGTGCTTCTATCACGATTGTGGCGTGTTTGTGCCATGATCATGGGCTATTGTTTTGACCCGAGTGTCTCCTAAACTTCTTTGTTCTTCAATGTTGACCCTGAAACACTAACAAACACGTCAAGGTACTTCGAAAACATTATAATTAAGCTCAAAGACTTGTACTAACCCATAAAAACACTTAAACACAAATGATTAACAAATAAATACATTTCTAACCTAAACATATACTAAACGATTGAATTAACAATTAATTACATATCGATTTAAACCTTAAAATATGATGCAATTCACATCTATCATTACCAAAGAAATTGATGTCACCAATGTATTATAAGTTGATCATTACTTTATGCCTAGGCTAGCGATTTATCTTAGGATTTTGTTTGTTTTTCTATTAACTCTTCAATTCTAGGTTTTGTCTATTGTTTCAATTAAATGGGAGTGTTATTTTCAAGATCTAATTAATTTTGTTTGATAAATAAGAACTATCTTTTGGTTTTGTAGATTATTAAGGTAACAATCACATAAGCTTGGGTCATTCAAATTATCGTATGTTATACCTAATGTCGAATGATACACAACCATTAGTTTACCATAAGTGGATCAAAGTTACAATGATTACATATTGCAATCTATATTCTGGAAATGGGTTCATGCATAAATAATTTATTTGAGATATCTAAATCATTCATGTATAAATCAAAAAAATTAACCAAAAATTAATATGATCAATTTCAAAATAGATTAAGAACAATAATACTAGATTAGAAAATTCCCAAGCATGTTTGTTGTCCTCGATATCCCCTTTGAGCTAGAAGGATGATTTTTAGCTCCTTAAAGCTCTCCCCATTTATCTAAAAGCTAATTAATTCTACCCTTAATAGTAGGAATGGATCTTGACAAATGGAAGTAGAGACTATGTTCTAAAATGAAGAACTAGATGAAGGAATTTATATGGTATAACCACCAGGTTTCAATCAGAAAGGTCAAGAGCCTTACATACTCAAATTGTTCAAGTCAATATATGGTTTAACATAATCTTAAAGTAGGCAGTATAGTACATTAATATTATAATTATACAGTATGATTAGAAAGGACCACTTAGATATCTTAAAAGAATGAATGATAAATGTCTAATTTGATTGTTTTATATGAATTATATGTCTTGGTAGCTAGTGATAATATGTATTTTGTCGTAAGAGTAAACAACTTGGCTATCAAACATGATCAAAATGAAGAATATCGCTAAGGATGCATATAACTTTGTGGTTAAAATCACTAACTATCATTCAATTAGAGCTTTCTTAATGTTATAAATTACATATATCAATGAAATACTTGAACAATTTTGCATGCAAGATAGTAAACCCTTTTATGATTCCAATTGTTAAACGTGAGCACCTAAGAAATATGTAGAATCCACATTTTCCTTAAAAAAATCAATGATAAAGATGGTTTCTTATTTTGAAACAATCAGTAGTCTTATGCTCACCATATTGTGTAAGAACAAGTATATTGAAATACAGTACTTGAGAGTTCAAACGTCAATATCAAATGAAACACATATTTATTAAGTAACTATGTGAAGGACATAATAACACGAAGAGAAATGGATATGTATCGTGACTATTCATAATAATTATTATCAATGATGATATTTTATTTGTTATCAAATATTTGACGCAATATATGTTTAGTTGAGAATTAAATAATATTTTCTATAATTAATTTTAGATAAAAATTCAATTCTAGAAATATGAGAATTCTTAATTTTGAATTAATCTTTTTGTCCTTGAATAAGTGTTAAATGAGTGTTGAACATTCAATTCTAGATATAATATGTTGGATAGATACAAGATGTCTTCCCACATGGGTGATCACCTCCATTACTTAATAAGAATGGAGATGGGATGAATTTTAAGTGATTTATCTAGGTGATAAAGGATATATCAAGGCTTAAAACACTTATGTCAACATGAAGTATATTAAAAGGAGTAAAAGGTTATTCATAATAACATAACTTAAAGAAAAGATATGACGCCCAATTTGTCTTAATATGCTAGATATAAGTTCTGAAGGGTGGATTAAGAAATAAATAAATGAACTCAAGTTTGAAATTAGGTACGCATGAGCTATCATGTAGTATTTGAGGAAAGACGTATGCTTTAATAAAATAGAGTCAATATTGTAACGCATGAATCATACAATGTGTGCATTTTCGACCAATAAGTGTAATATAAGCATTATTCTTAACTTATATTGTGTTAATATCCTTCGAGGCTATATAAACCTAAAATTTAAAGTACCTTTTTTACTTAGGTTCTAATTATAGAGAATTGAATTAATGACTGCTATAGTAGAATGTTACTAGATAATTGTAAATGATTTGATATAATGAAACATTCTAGAAAAGTGAGTTAATTTAATTCAAAGAAATGAGGAAGATTGTTTTAATTCCATGTTTGCATTAACATATATTCCAAATGGCACTTTATATGGTTAGTGGAGAGTTGGAGAGTTGATATTGTTTAGGTTGTGAATAAGGTAGTGCTGTAGCCCAAGGTTTCTTGGTTGAATCCTTGTATAGCAAAGGACTTTGTTCCTTCTAACTCTGCTAAGTAGGTTAGAGTTCTAAGAGACTTGGCTATATTGTCTTCCTACGATGTACATATCTCTATATATGTGTAAAATTTTATGACTTAACAAAAAAAGGCACCTTATATATAGAAGGTAGTATGGTACATAATATTTAAATAATGAGAATGAGACGATGATTGATGCAATAAATGATATAAGATATTGCATACTAAATCCACTTAAGGTTAAAAAATCATGTATTCCTAATAGATGTATGACAATATGATAACTTATTATGATCATGTAGTATATTGGTCATATAGAATATTAGAAAAGCATGAGTAATGTAGAATTAATTTTTTCGGTCAATTGGCTTCATTGTGTGAGTGTGAGATAGTGGATAAGAAAACATAATAAATTATTAATATGAAATATTACAATTGTAAGTGTCACAACTATTAGAAAATCATATATAAGATATGATTTACTAAAAAGATAAGAGTTGGATAACAAAAATTTTAAAATAAAATTTTGTTGTACAATTATTATGTCAAAATAGTTTTTAGGCCCATTTAATATAAAATAAAAAATAAGTTTGGACTGCTAATTTTACAAAGATTAAAAACTAAGAAATAGTGCAAAAATATTTTAATTCATAGAATATAGAATATATAAATAGAATAGAATTACAATATATAATTATATATTTTATTTTATATAATCTATTTCATTTATTAAATAAATTATTTATTGATTTTATTAATTTTATTGTAATTAAATACAATATAAAATTAATTAATTACAATTAAATTATGTCAATTTTCTATACTAATATAACCTTATTTTATTCTATTTATTTGAGTATCTCATTAAAGTTGAAATTTTTTTAGAAGTTCATTGAAAACGTTTTATTTGATCAAAAAGATTTCCTTTCTTCTTTATTTGTCAACTACTATTTATTTATACATATAAAAAAGAAAAGAGGAAATTTATTTATACGTATAAACTTGAGAATTCTCCAATCAAAATATTTTTTATGGGAGGGGTTCTCCGTCTTGATAATATCTTCTTCTATTAGATAATTGTTGAGAGGAATATCTAGCCTTTTTTTGTCTATATCTTATCCATTTTAGTTTATATATATATATCTTTATTATATTATTGCTCTAATGTTACTTAGTTGGGAAAATGATTATTTACAAATATCTTGACGATCAGTCAAAATTCTACGAAGATTTCATTTCATTAATAATAAAATATTTTGTTTGTCATTAGAATCTCACTTTATTTAACATATATATGTATATATACCTTCTCCCTTATTTTTCTCCTCAGCTACAAGAACAATCAAATAATAGAAGAATGCTAAAGTATTAATAGCTTATATAGCTTTTGATTTGTCGAGACACACTGGGCCGAGATCCACTTAGAACGATCCCTCCATACACCACCAAGATTAATTTAATACTTCACGGTGGAGATGACAACAGCGATACCACGTAGCTAATTGTACGTGCTTCCTTTCTTTACAAATGTCGCCACAGCCACGTTCAGAGCGTGATAGCCTTTTCAATCCTTTCAGGAAAGCTAAGATTCTTCAATTAACCTCTTAATTTACAATTAGGATTTGATTTATATATGCTCTTCTTTATATTAAAATAATGTACGCAAGATTCTACCATCATTTACCTTTTAATATTAAAATATTGTACACAAGATTCTGACATCATTTGCCTAATATTGATAATCAAATAGTTTCCCTCTTTGTTGGTGGCAAGCATTCGGGAGTTAATGTATCGAGCGTGGGCCTTGCAGTTTCAACATGTTTATCGGGAAGGCAATCAGAGTGCGGACAGTCTTGCTGCGCTAACTGCTTACTCCAGCCCCGGAGTCCACTCTCTTCAGGAGACTCCGTCGCTTATTTTTACCACTATGGCCCGTGATTCTCACGGTGTCTTGTACCGCCGCTCTCTTTAGTCGTAGTTCTTTGTTTTCTTTTCCCTTGTATTAAAAAAAAAAAAAATAGTTTCCCTCTGACGATAGTGATCACTAGCTAGCCACGCAAAACCTAGTGCGGAAGATATCTTGGAAAATAAAGAACAAAGGGCAGCCCAGCACCTTCATGGATCAAGATTAATGGTAGTTATCATTAAATATTGCGTGTTTTTATTTATGTTTTAGTGTATGCGCAATACCTTGTCGCAAACCTGATTGGTAGTTATGCGCAATACCTAATCGAACTTCTGGGTTGGGAAATTAAGGAGTAGGCCACACACTTTTATGGCAAAGGCAAAATGGGGTATGTTCCTTTTAATAACAGTGTTTACCTCTTTATAGGATGTTGCTTTATCCCTTGCATTGCAATCATGATTTACCAAAAAGTTCCCTAAAAGCCAGCAAATAACATGATATTGCACGTGATGTGTATCCCTCTTTATGTTAGAAATAATTCCTCCAAATGACTCGGTTGTTAATAGACACTTAAAAATTTTAATAATTTAGTAAATGGACCTTCGAGCATTTGGCTCATTATGATAGGGGATATGAAAACTAACTAATGATTGTCAATTTATTAAAGAGATTAGGGTTCTGTCTTGGCTTAATAATAGGTTTTGTCTTCTCACACAACATCATTGCAAAATAAAGTGAGATATAAAGTTTAAAGAAAAAGAGATTGAAAGAAAGGAGATTATTCATAATCGTTTCTGTGTAACTGAGTTATAGACAAAGGTTGATATTCATAAGCTTTTACTTTGTATTATAATAAAATTATTATTATTATTATTGAATATTTGTGATTTTCATGAATTTCTAAATTCTGTTATTTACGAAAATTAAGCTTATATGTAGTATCAAAGCATAGTTATAAGAAATTCATTGTTCTCCTCTAATGAAGATTTCTTATAATTAAGAGAACCTTACTAATCTTAATCTAAAATTTTAACTAATTTTTGTTTTTCATAAATTTGATGATTTTGAAGGTTAAATTCATATTTGATGGAATTAAAAAGAAAAGAAACCATTAAAAAAAAGGTTAGGATTAAGTCCCCTTGCTAGCATTGTGGCCAGCACTCGATGCTGGGCTGCCAACATCCCAACAATGGGCATTCAATCAATGCCAGGCATTGGGAAATTCCACCTTTCTGTGACTGGAAAAAATTTCCAATATTAAGCGACCATTTCATCACAATAGCTTAAGCTGTTGTGTGAGGCCAATTCAATTAGTTTTATATATTCTCTAACACACCCTCTCAAATAAAAGCCATTTGGGCTTGAAACTTGCACAGACTTACTTTATCTTGTGTTTAATTTAATTAGAATAGGAGATTCGAACCCATGACTATTTGGTCAAAGAGGCTCTGATACCATATTAAGCGACCATTTCATCACAATAACTTAAGCTATTGTGTGAGGTCAACTCAATTAGTTTTATATATTCTCTAACACCCAATACAGACACTGGAGAAGGCTTTCAGGAGTTGGAAATTTTCAATGTCGTTAGCAATTATTATTATTTAATTCCAAACATTATTTTTTAAATTTTAGTTACTTATAATTTTATGCTAATTAATTGTAATTTTATAGGTAAATTGCAACTCACTATTATAGAAAATTTTTGAAATCGCTCAAGGATGGTTTGTTTATTTTTATAGTTAATTGGAATGAATGTAGGTAATGGAAATACACAATTAGTTATATTTAGATTTCCAAAAATAATAAATATTT
The DNA here is from genome assembly GCA_025531925.1 of Erythroxylum plowmanianum. NCBI lineage: Eukaryota > Viridiplantae > Streptophyta > Magnoliopsida > Malpighiales > Erythroxylaceae > Erythroxylum > Erythroxylum plowmanianum. Next base: position 30,733,379 of record JANVCQ010000005.1, on the reverse strand, counting down.
CTAGTTCGTGTATATGTGATTGCCAAATATGTACATATTTGCATTATTATATGTTGTATGGTATATTAATAGATTGCCCAAAGGTAAACATTAGTATATCATTTATGAAAATCATAATGTGTTGTATTGTATTATGTGTTAATGGATTGCCCAAAGGTGAACATTAATATACAATTTATGAAGTGATTTTTGAATTTGTATATAATGTTGTTATATGACTAAAAGCATTAATGTTAAGTTTCAATTAGCATCCATTGTCATACATCTTAATCTCTCATAAATTAAAATATTTAATGAATTGAGCTTCTCTTATTGGAGTGAACAAATCCAATTCTATCTTTGATTTTTTGACTTGGATTTGGCACTTAGAACTCATAATCCAAATGCTCTTAATGTTTTAGGCTTTAATAAGGGGAAAATTCATTTTAACAATTGGGAAAGATCAAACATATTGAGACTGATGTATATAAAGATAACAATTGCTAGCACTATTAAGTTTGTTCTTCTCAAAAACTGAAAGTGTTAAAAAATTACTTTAAGTTGTGGAAGAGCACTTTCAGACTGCTAACAAGTCTCTTGCTGTGACTCTTATGAGTACATTGACCATCATGAAATTTGGTAGATCACATACTATGCTTGAACATATCATTGACATGATAAACATTGCAGCACCTAATGATCTTGGTCTATTAAGTGAGACTAAGAAATTTCTCTCTAATCATTTTGAAATGAAAGATATGGATAAGGCAACATACGTGATAAAAATATAAATATTCAATGATAGATCACAATGATTGTTATGTTTGTCTTAGAAAGCATAAATTAATAAAGTGTTAAGGATACTTAGGATGGACAAGTGTTTAACATTACCAATCTCAATTCAGAAAGGGAGGTAGTTTATTCTTATGCAATGTCCAAAAAGTGACTTAGAACGAAAGTAAATGAAATCAATTCCATATATATCTACAGTTGGGAGCCTAATGTATGCTTAGACATGTATGAGATTAGACATAAGTTTTGTAGTGGGGATGTTAAGGAGATAGTAGAGTAATCCTGGTACGGATCATTAGAAAGTTGCAAAGAAAGTTCTAAGATATTTGCAAGGAATTAAAGAACATATGCTTATTTTTGTGAGGTCTTATTATCTTGAGATAGTTGGATACTCAAATTAAAACTTTGTTGTCCGTGTAGATACAAGAAAATCTAATTTTGGCTACATTTATCTGTTAGCTGAAAGATTCATATCATGAAAGAGTGTGAAGCATTATGTAATTGTTGCATCCACAATAGAGGTTGAGTTTGAAGCATGCTTTGAGGCCATGATTCAGGCTAAATAGCTACAAAACTTTATTTTTAGGCTTAGGATTGTCGATAGTATTGCCAAACCACTAAAAATTTACTGTGATAATTCTGCAACATTCTCCTTTTTTAAGAAGGATAAGTATACAAAAGGTGTTAAACACATGAAACTAAAATACTTTGTCATTAAGGAGATTCAGAAACATAGAGTGTCAATATGACATCTTAGCACCAATATTACATTAGCCGACTCTTTGATGAAAGGGTAATGCCCAAAATATTTTCTGGTCATAAAGAATATAGTCATTATATGTGTTGATGGCTATTAGACAGTAATATTGTATTGACTCTTATTATATATTTAACGCTCTTTGCATATTAATAAATGTATCGTTTTTGAATTTTTTATTTTCTTAAATATGTATTTGATTTCCATGTATGATATTAAAAACATAACTGGAAAATAAATCTCATTTTATACTTCTCATTTATAATCATGATTAAGCAAAAGGGCTAGTATAGTGGTACATAAAAGAGAGTATTTTGAATTAATAACGTTTGATTATTATGACCCTTATTAGTCTTCTACTTGATTATGATTATTGATAATACCAGTGTATATGATTGATGACTATTGTATATTATAATTGCTTAAATTATTAATTCAATAGGTTATATAAAGTCACATGAGTCAAGTGAGAAAATGGTAGAGATAATTCATTTAAGTGACTCATGTGTTAATAGACAGTTAAAAGGATTTAATAATTTAATAAATATGTCTTTGAATTTTTGATCCAATATGACGAAGAGTTTTAAAATTATCTAATAGTTGCTAGTTTATTATGAAAAATATGGTTTTCTCTCTACTTAATAATAAGTTTTGTCCTCTTAAAAAGTACCACTACGAAAAATAAAAAGTTCACGAAAAGAGATAGATGGGGACAAGTAGATTATTGACAATCGTTTCCTCGTAATTGAGCTACAAACAATAGTTGATATTCATTAAACTCTGTGAGTTCATAAATTTTTAGATCCTCTTACGTTTATGAAAATTATGCTTACATCTTTCCCTTATATCTTTTTCTCTATTTGCTCGTAGAAAATGGTAGAAAGTGGATTGCGGATTCTAGGTCGTGAGATGTGGGGCAGAGTATTGGATGTACAACGACAATAAAGAACAAAGCGAAAATGCACTTGGCTAACTCTGAAGGGACGAGGCTTAATGTTTGTCGTGTCACTGCCCCACAGCACATGACAGTGACCATGCAGCTTGCTGTGAGTTTTAATTTCCTTGCTGGCCAACCATTTCAAAGTAAGCGATTGCCATGTTCAAAAAGTTGCATTTCCAGGCAGGCTCAGAGACACTAGAGACTCACATCACAAACCCATGTAAACCCCACTTGCAACTCAAAGACAATTTGGACATTGGCATTTAAGCTGATGGGACCTTGATTAATTGATTCAAGGTGAACACCATAGACTCACTAGTCAATTTACACATTGATTGATGGTAATTTTTGAAAGTATACAGTTGTATATGTTTTATTTATCAGATTTCAATATCGATTGATGTTGATATAAACTGCTTAATTTATGTCAACTCTTAGTGTTTGTTTCTCGATCATCTGTATTGAATATATAGGAAAGGACTACAGAAAACATTTGACGATATGTATAACTGACCTGGCCTCACGCGAAGACATGCATTGCTGAGACATTATTGAATCTTACTTTTTGACAACTTAACATCCGATTGTTTTCCTGGAGGACAACATCACATATGCAATTACCACTGCCGATATTTCTTACAACCAAAGCAAGACGATATCATTTTTCCTACTTTATGCATGTGTTGTCACTTTTTATGCACATTCCTTCTCTTCTTCTTCTTTTTTTTTTTGGGCATTATTGGTGTCCAAACATGTACCTTTCGATACAGATTTCATAACAGACCTAAGAGATCCGCTCTAATGTTTCTCCTTGCATCCTTATTTAGTTTTCCGAAAATTTTCCACCGTATTATGAACCTCAATTAAATAGAGCAAGAGTTCCAAGTACCAATTTGCAATGCAGGAACTAGGACTGTTGCAGTATATCAACTATCCATATTGGAGAAAGGAGCCCAAGAGCTAAACGCAAAGTCCTAAATGCTTTATCTATTTATGATAAGCTTACTTATATATGTTTTGAGCTCCATAATTTTAAATGAACTTTTCAAGGTCGAAACGAGCACGAATTTATCGCAGCCTTTATGAGAATTGCTTAATGGGACCCGTTAAAGCCTTTTTACAGTTTTTTCAAAACGTGAACCTCTGAATGGGTCAAATTAACTTTACGTTCATGAATAACATGAGTAACTGTAGGAGACCTTAACCTCTTTATATAGCATCCATATCGGGCTTCCCTATCATAGGCCCAACATGGGTTCAATTTATACTAATTGGAATCTATTTTTGTCCTAAACTTTAACCTGTGACTTAGATTATTTATTGAGTCATTTTATTATCTTTATCCAGATCAAATTATGTAACTTAACTTACAAGTGATTGAAAACCGATAAAATGCAATTAATCATTGTCCAACCCTATGGAAAGTCTGAAAAATATCCAAGATTCTCTCCTTTGGACAATAATTAATTGCGATATTGACTTAAGTTTAAAATAGTTTAGTCGACTAGGTGTAAGAACAAAACATTTGACCTAAAGATAACAAAAATCCACCATTCAATCCCGTGGGGCTTTTGATACCGAAATATATCAAATACATGTGTCATATATGACAGATCCAATACAATCACACATATCTAATACCTCACTAATATGAATGGAAAAATGAAGTGTGACAAACTAAGATGATACATGTATGATCTAAATTGTATCATCATTGTTTGTAAGTCTCGATTTCTCTACACCAAGCTAAACAACATTAGAGAAATCATGTTTTCCCTTAATGCTAAGCAACATTAAAGAAAATTTGTTTTTTCTCACCAAATGCTAAACAACATGAAAGAAAACCTTTATATTCTCTAACTGAATACTAAACTGCATTAGAGAACCTTTCTGGAATTAAAAACTTATATCTCCCTATGATATGCCAAAAATTTATGAATATCCGTATAAAAATTTGTATGTGACCAAATGACATAGGCCTAAGGTTAATCTGTGTATATGCCCAATGACCTTTAAAATATTTAAGATTGACACAGATCTTATGACTTTTACATGTATTATGACAATGCACAATAATCCATATCACTAAGGATAAAGGATGATCATCTTTATTGATAAATCACCATATTGTCATAATACATCAAAATGTATAATCATACTAGGAGCAAATATTGTTAGGATTTTGAAGAAAAGAAGATGAATAAGATGGGATAAGATAAAGATTAAAGAATATGTACTCCCATACTTTTATTATTAAACTTGGTTGCCTTATATAGACAAAATACGAAAAACTAAAATAGATATTTCAGCCAATAAATCTGGCTTATAAGATAAGATTAAAGATAAACTAAGACTTATTCTAAAGAAATTTAAACAACTCTAAAATTTTGAATTGATTCTCAATATTCTCTCTTAATTCAAAATTTCAAGGATGAAGCACTTCTCTCCTAATGTAATATGCTACTCATCACTGTATTCAAATTTGTGAATGCATATTATCACCAACTTATAGATATCAAAGCACATCTCTCCACTGTATACTTCTCACCAACAAATCTAAAAAAGAGTCTCTTCTTCAGCTACTTTAACCAAATTTGCATGTTCTTCTTTTTTAAATCTGCAATTCTTTTGTAGATGACCAAATCTTTTGCAGTTATAGCATTGAGGCTTTCATTTGTGCCAACAATCTTCCTCTTCATGACCAAGCTTCCTGCAATGGTTACATTGAGGAATTTTTCCTTTTCCCTTTGCAACTTTAGCTAAATAAGCTCCTTCAATTATCTATTCAATTCCCTCTTTTCTCATAGCTCTTCTTTGCTCTTGAGCCTATAAAGCATTAATCAATTCTGGTAAAGTTATTTGAGTGATATCTCTTGAATCACAAAAGATGAAATTTTAGGCTTAAATTTTTCAAGCAAACTTATAAGCATTTTCTCTACAATATTGCTATCAGGTAATCTTCTCCCAGCAATCAAATTTTGGTCACCATATTTATTAGTTGATCAGAATATTCTTGTATGGTCTTCATTTCTTTCATGCTCAAAGTCCCAAAATCTCTTCTGAGATTTAAGATTTACATCCTTCTTGTTCTTTCATTACCTTGATATAATTCTTTCAGCATATCCCAAGCTTCCTTAGCTGTTTCACAAGTCATTATTCTTGTGAAAATTACTTCTGAGACAGCAGAATGAATTATAAATAAAGCTTTTGGAGCTTTTGCTTCTTCTTCTTCATGAACCCTTATCTGATTGAGTGTCAGATTATTTCCCAGAGGTAGTAATTCCCTTTCATTTTCTACCCACTGCCACAAGCTAAGACTTTCTGAATGAGCTTTCATCTTAACAACCCATACTAGATAATTTTCACCATTGAAACTTATAAGTGAGATAATTGTTGAATTGCTAGTAGCCATGGGAACTTTACTTTTTTATTTTCTCACTCAATCTCACAGTCCCTCAAGGATCTAAAGCTCTGATACCACTATTAGGATTATGAAGAAAAGAAGATGAATAAGATAGGATAAGATAAAGATTAAAAAATACGTAACACTTCCATATTATTATTATTAAACTTGGTTGCTTTATATAGTCAAAATACAAACATCTAAAATAGATATTTCAGATAACAAATCTGGCTTATAAGATAAAACTAAAGATAAACTAAGACCTATTATAAAGGAATTTAAACAACTTTAAAATTTTGAATTAATTCTCAACACAGTTAAACATTCCGTAACTGACAATGTCTAAGGACTCAAAACACCCATACGATATAATGTTAAAGTATCAACTAAAATCTCCTTAGTCCTTAAGTGTTCCATCTCAATGTCACTTTTTTTGTATCAACTTCTTTATAGAAAAATATTTGACCTCCAGATCCTAAGATGTGATATTCTTTGATGTTATTAAACAACACAGTAACAATATTATCACAGTAAACCAAATAAGTCTAGCCACTTAATCAACTACAAACAACTCAAAAATCAAGTTTTTATGCCAAACCGTCTGTGAAGTAGGCCCATAACATATACCCTGCATGCATCCTTGAGGAAGTCACATATGTACACTCTTCCACGACATTGTACCATCTACAATCATAAAAATGTAACCTTAAATGTATTTTCGATCATCCGGATACATAGCTAAAATATGAATCTGGATTCCCTACAAGGTTTAGATTGTTGACTTTTCTATGTGTCAATATAAAATCTTTGGTTCCTTTAAGTATTTCAACACTCACTTAACTGTATTATAATGGTTTATACCTAGGTTAACCAAATAGTTTAATAGTAAATGTAATGTCCCTCATATTACTTACCTAAGCATACATTAGGTTATCAACTATGCTAGTTTTAGGAATATTCCTCATAGCCTCTTTCTTTAATTTATTCTTTGAATACTATGCAAAAGATAATCTCTCACTATGAGAGATTGGTGCTACAACAAGTTTATTTTCAACCATATTAAATTTGTAACACTTGCTCAATGTATGAACTCTGTGAGAGGCTTAATAAATGTTGAGATTTGTCCTAGTAAATCTACATACCTAGGACAAAAGATGTTTCACCAAAGTCCTTCATATTGAAATGCTTGGCCAAAAGTTGCTTAACCTTATACAATATGGTCAAGTAATTCAATGTAAGCAATATATTATCCACGTGCAATAATAGAAAGACAACTTTGCTCTCCCTCACCTTGTGATACAAGCTTCTTTTTAATTTTATTTCCATGAAGCCAAAAAAAGATCAAAACCTCATCAAATATAAGGTACCACTTTCAGGAGGTTTGATGTAAACCATATATTGATCTACTTAACGTGCAAACTATGTAAGTTCTATTTGGATTCTGAAATCCTTCAGGTTGTTCCATATAGACTATTTATTCAAGAAAGTGGTTTTGTGTAATGCCCCATATTAGGGGTTAGAAGATTAAGGAATTTCAATGCATGGTATGCTTGACATAATTGAGTTTTTGCTTATTTGTGCATATACATTTTTGGACTCATACCAATATTTGTGCATGCATTCATGACATT
>JANVCQ010000005.1:30707303-30725777 GCA_025531925.1 Erythroxylum plowmanianum | reverse complement strand
ACGAATAATAATTTTGTTGATAATCAAATAATAATAATGTTAGAAATAAATGAACTGTTTTGATGTGTGTGTTAAGCATGCAGTGAAAACATAGAAAAAGTGGCAAAACATAGAAGAAGCGCAAAACACAGAAGAAGCGCAAAATACAGAAAAAGTTCAAAACACAGAATAAGCGCAAAACATAAAAGAAGCGCAAAATACAGAAGAAGTTCAAAACACAGAAAAAGTTCAAAACACAGAAGAAGCGCAAAATACAGAAGAAGTTGAAAACACAGAAGAAACGCAAAACACAGAAGAAGTGCAAAACACAAAAGAAGCGCAAAATACAGAAAAAGTTCAAAACACAGAAGAAACGCAAAACACAGAAGAAGTTGAAAACACAGAAGAAGTTCAAAACATAGAAGAAGTTCAAAACATAGAAGAAGCACAAAACACAGAAAAAGTTCAAAACATAGAAGAAGCGCAAAACACAGAAAAAATTGAAAACACAGAAGAAGTATAAATCACAGAAGAAATTGAAAACACAGAAGAAGCGCAAAACACAGAAGAAGTTGAAAACACAGAAGAAGTTCAAAACACAGAAGAAGTTCAAAACACAGAAGAAGTTCATACTGATTGAGGTCTATTTTCTTAGATTTTGGACCAGTAACTTAGATCATTTATTGAGTCATCTTATTATCATTATTTGGATCAAATTATGTAACTTAACTAGTAAGTTGTTGAAAACCAATAAAATACAATTAATCGTTGTCCAACCATATGGAAGATATCAAAAATATCCAACATTTATATTATATAGTATAAGGGTTCATAAATTGTAATTAAAGTAAAGCCATGACGAGCATAACAGTTAGTGGCTTGTTTTATGCTAAATGGGCATACGAAGGTTCTCACTATAGGCGGCGGCGCAAAATTTTTGGGCTGTGGCAATACTAAGAGCAAAATGGTGTAGACAACCCATCCGTAGGTAAAAGACAGGAACATGATGGTTATCCTTTTCCATTCAAGTTCAACCATAAGGTTTTTTTAAATTTGTTCACGTATGACTAATTAATCTAAATTTTCAAATCAATCAAAGATAGCAAGCAATACAGACAATCAAGGAAAATAAATAACCTCTTCAATCGGTGTCACCACTGCATCTTCGGAAAGAGAAAACAAAACAAATGCATACTCAAAAGCTGCTGTTTCAATCAAAATTCCCCAAGTCCATCAGCTATATGTTACTTTAGACCTGTACCAAAATCAAATTAATCAAAGTTTGTTATAATCAGTCCACAAACTATTTACTATTGTTTGGAGGAACTTGTGTTTAATTTTTTTATTCATTTTGAGAGGCCTTGGCTGGAACTGTACGTACAACCTTTTGATTTAAAATTAATATTTTTTAAATCCCTCGAAAGTGAGACATCCACTGGCCTCGCCGACAACAATTCAGAGAGTCGTCTCATCTGTTGGAATTTCATAGAGAGTGGGTCCAATCCAGCAAAATTAGACTTGTTGACTGGTAATTTTCGTGGATGTACTATCAGATACGCACCTGATAAATTAGGAAGTTCTGTGCATGACATTTCCTCGGCTTTCCCAGCTTTACAAATTAGAGTCTTTTTTTTTTCTCAATCAATTTCATACAAATTTTTATTCTAGTAAAAAGCTAGAGATGATAATAGGACCCATTTTGTTAATTATTTTAAAATAAATTTTTAAAAATTAAAAATATAAAATAATATATTTTTTATGAATTTCGAATAAACTTAAACTCATTAAAATATCTAAATTTGAGCCTATAAATCAATCCATTGTTTTTCTCATGAAAAACATAGAATTCTCTGGTTCCTTTTCCGAACGTCACAATTTCAAGACGTGTTACACGTTAGGTGAGTCAATAGAGAATTAGTACATAGGGGGAGGAAATGTCTCAAATATATTGATTTATTAATTTATTTTTTTACGTGTCATTGTTTATATTAAAAATATAATAATATATAATATGAATTTTATTTTACTTTATTAATATTAAAAATATTAATTATTGATAATATATTTATTAGTTTAATATAATGATAAAGTATTTCATAAAATTCTAACTTATCATGTGATAATACTAATAAATAAAATGATAAATTTATCATTTTCATTTATAATTAATGTTTGTATGAGTAATTATCTTGATTGATTTTTATTATTAATAAACAAATTTATAAAAAATTTCAGTATGTTTTAATAGATAAATAAAATGTATTAATAAAAACTAAATGGAAAAAAAAAAGAATAAGAAAATTAACTCATTGCTCATTCATTACCGTCATGAACAACTTTGAGGTGCTAAAATTTTAATTTATTAAAATTGAATGGGCTATTTAACAACGACGACCTTAGCTTATGTGGCGTTCCACTCCAAGGTTAACACCATGAACAAACAGTGGACTGTATATGTGAAAAACTAAAAAATTTGGTATTTTATTGAAATTTTATATTTTCCTAGGTTATTTTATAATTAAATAAACTTTTAGATTTAAAATATAATTTACCTTTTTTATATAAATAACTATATCATAGCCCGTAAGGAGATACTCCTGTTGATATCTCAACAAGAAGAAATTATTTTGTTTTTAGGAACTTTAACAAGGTGCTTGATTGTGTGAAATTACCATTCTATTCTTGATCTATTCTTGATAATAGGGTATTCTTTGTTTAGTTGAAGAAAATACATATAATATTTAATCCAAGGATTTACTTATTCTTTGAGTTGAAATAAGTAAACTTATCATCCCCTATCTTTATCTATTCCAAGTGATTGAGAATAAAAATGAAGATTTGTTAAACAAAAATATCCTTAAGAAATTAATATAATTACTTAGCTATAATAATAATAATAATAATAATAATAATAATGTAATCGGTAGCATCTAATAAATATTTTGATCTTTTTGTTAGTTGTTTCTTTATCGTTCTAAATTTATATTTTTAAATCAAACATTGACATTATATTATTATTAAAAATATTTAGAAATAAATTAAACTAAATAATAAATATTCTATTCTATTTATCGCTTATTCTTTTCCTAAAGAATTACCAACAAGCCTATGTAACTTGCCTGTATAGGAAAAATTAATCTAGTAAACACAGCCCATGTCCACCGTAACATGTCTAGAAATACTTATGTAGCTCTGTCGTGTAGCATCGTTCTGGTAGGCACACCCATATCCCATATAGATACGCTTATATCCCCCCTCTTGGTCTTTTTAATAGGTTGTTTATAGGATTTTTCCTTTTAGGACTATCTTGTTGTAACTTTGTTCTATGTTATAGTCTGCTCATCCTCTGAAGGCCTTTCCTTAATCGATTCTTTTTCAGTTTTTTTAAATACATCATAAGATAGTTTTTAAGAGTTAACAAAATACAAAAGCAGTTTTTTTCAATAGACTGTTGCTACTTTGTTGATTTATCATTTTTTTGAAAAATAATGAATTAGTAGGAATAAGGTACAAAGCAAACCAAAACTCAATTCCAATTAACTAGTAAACAAGAACCAAGCTAAAACATATTTTTTTTAATCATAACAACAAACTAAATAACCTATATCTAGGCTGAACAAACATTAAAAACAAACTAAATCATAAGTTAAAAAGGTTTGCTCATTAGCATGCCTCATCATGTCATTTACTGGCTCCTATCTTAACCTATGTTTGCCTTGAAATTCTCCCAAATTACTCTCTTTCCAAATGAAATAGATGATAACTCCAAAAGAAATTATGAAATTGATGAAATTGTTTTTATTTCTCCAATTCAATCTAGGTATCCATCTAACAATATTAGAAAAAGTTTTCATTAAGAAAGAAAATTATTGAATTTGAGTATCAATAGCCAAATTGTTTGATAAAGTCACGTTGGAAGAACATGTGTCTGATGGGCTCAAGATCTTTTTGACATAAAGAGAAAGTGGAAGTTGTGACAATTGAACCATGAAGTCCATCTTTAATAGAGAGCTTTCTGGTGAATGCTAACCACAAGATGAAGGAGATTTATAAAGCTTGCTTAAACCAAACAAGATTATACCAAGGTACTTTGGGATCCTTAATCCTTATATAGTTCCTACAAATTTTGTTACTAAAAGCTTCAGAACAATGCTTTCACCAAACAGACTTATCAGTAATGTTAAAAGAAGGACTAAAAGCTAAAGTAATCTTAAAAGTTTATCCTTGATATCCTAAGTAAGATTATAAGTATTCTCATACAATTCTCATTTAACAGTTGCCTATTGGGAAATTATGCTACTCAAAGCTGAAGTTTTTTATCATTTACTAAAGTCCCCTAAAGAACTCTAATTATCTTACCATAAATTAATACAAGCACCATTACCCAAGTTCCTTTTAATCAACAATCCCATATGCTCCCTAAGCTTAAAGATATTGAGCATAGTATATAAGGTGTGACATTTTGGAGTAGCTAAAAAATGTTATTAGTTTTTATATAATGATAATGCACCCACTTGAACCAAAAAGATTCCTTATTTTATAATATCCTTCATAGTGTTCTTACAATGTGAACTCTGTTACTTAGTATGATGGAAAATATACCAAGACCTCCTTCTTTTTTAAACAAACACACAACATTTCATTTCACCTTTGCTTTATAACTTCTAGATGTGTGACTAGACTATAATCTAAAGATCCTTTCAATTTTTTTCACTAACTCTTAGGAAGCACAACGTGAGAGGACAAATAAACATGCCTTGAATTCAACACACCATTGATTAATTGAATCCTTCTTGTATAAAGGAGACTCACGTTACACTAAATATTTATGCTCTTCTTAATTTTCTCTATTAATGATAAGAAATTTATATAAGAACATATTTTATAGGATATATGAACCCCAAGAAAAGTTAATGGAAATTACTTAACTTACAGACTTGTAATGTTAGTAACATAGGAATAATAAGAAGCAGTAGATGAAAAAATAAATAGAGAACTTTTTCCTTTATTTGTTTCTAATCCATATAACTCCTTGGAGCACTTGTTCATTAAAACATTAATGATGCTATAATATGAACCATATAGCATTAAAAGGCCATAGTCAAAAGTAAAGCTATGTATTTTAACTTTTTTTCATTTGAAATGATATTTGAAACTCTTTTTATAACTTATCACATAACTAGTAAGTCTCGAAAGGATTTCCAAAGAAAGTGTGAATAAATAGGGAGATAATGGTCTACTTTCTTAGTCTTTATCTCCATTGGATAACTTAGTGGGCTTACCATTAACGAACAGACTATAAGAAATAGTAGTAATACATTGGCTGATCTAATGAATGAATCTAAGAGGACAACCAAAGGAATGTAAAGTGTGAATGATGACCTCCAATTAATAGAATCAAAAGCCTTATTAAAATGCAATTTGATGGCACAACTGTTAAAGGAATGCTTCCTGTTATAATTCTTAAAATATTTTAGAGCCAATTACTCATTATCACCAATTTGTCTCTTTGAGATGAATGCGTTTTGAGTTTAATTAATTAATGATTGGAGCACTTCTTAGATTTTTTAGACCATAACTTTTGCAATAATCTTGTAAATAGTATTTCTATAAGAAATATGCTTAGAGTTTTTCAAGGAGATAAGGTAAGAAAGATTTGACACTAAGGTGATAAAAGTTTTGTTAACTTCCTTTAGCATGCTCATATTATTAAAGAACACCAAGCTAACCTCAATTACTAAATGCTTTAAAAAGTATAAAGACTTTTGGAAGAGCACATCATTAAGGCCATCTAGATGGGGCCTTATTAAAATGAAGAGAAAAGAGAGCCTTTTCCACCTCAAAGATAATAATAGGTCTAGACATTGATTTATATTATTTTCAAATTATTAATTGTATTGAAAATATAATAAAATAATATTAATTATTAGTAATTAATTTATATTTTATTAATAAAATAATTTTTATTTCACGTAACGAGAAGCTGATATTCTTGTTTAGTATTATTATATTATATGATGACAAAAAATCATTATCAATTTCTCATAGTTTATTTATAATTAATATTTTAAAAAATAATTAATAATTTATTTGATTTATTCTTATCATTGTTAAATAAAATTGACAATTTTTTTTCAAAAACATAAAGAATCGAATAAAAATCAAAAGGGAAAGCGATCTTAGGTACAAATATAAGAGGGAAAAGCGTCCAACGGAAAGCTTACACTAGGATAAATCAAATATACCTTATAATAAGTTATACATCTTCCAAACCAAAGTTATCATAATGCCTTTATAGAGAAGTATAACGTAAATATAGAATTCCCACAACCCCTAGTCCGTTAAATGACAATTTCCTAAGAAAAATATAATAAAATAGTTTTGTACGAACTACAAGTCCCTACTAACTCTCCAGAAGAGTGCATGTCTCTCATTGATTTCCCTAGCCTCCTTATAGAGCAAAATATGTTCGCTGATTCAATAAATTATCTCATCCTACACCTATTGCCTTGGACTTTCTACTTTTAAGAAGTGCCTAACATTCCTTTCCCTCTATAATTTGTATAAGAAAGAACCAAAAGCAATCAAAATCTTACCTTTATCACCTTTAGATAAGTTTCTTTTGGCTTGGCCAATCCATGAATTCATTGACATTTAGGTTAAACTTGTTGAGATGACACAACTCCATAATGCCTTTCCATATATCATGAAAATAACTATAGCTAAAATAGATTCTTTTCATGTTCTCCTAACTTTATTTAAAAAGAAAGCAATTGTTAGGGATTTTTAGATAACTAATTCGATCCAATGTAGTAAGTTTATTCCTAGATACCACATAAAGAAGGAAACTTTAAGTAATAAGTTCTTATACCACACTAGTTTGGACTATTGAAAGCTTTATCCCTAATCTTGAGTACTTCTTTACTAGCATCATTTTTGTACTTCTATGAGGCATGAGCAAGTCATGCATATAAGTCTTGCTTCTCCTAGTTAGGTAAATAGTCATTCCCTAGTCTAATCACTCACTAGTTCAAGTTAGTCTAAACTTTTACTTCAGAATTTATAAGGAATCTATTCAAGTTTTCTTGCATGACTTGAGTGTTACAAAGAGGACTTGTTTTGCATCAATTATCAAATTACAAAAAAGAAGTTTCTCCATATCCTATTAGACATTTGACATTCTCAATAAAGGAAACTTTGAGCTTCAACATTTAAGATAAGAATTAGGAGAAAAGGTCCATTATTTACTTCCTACAAAATTTTACCTTTTAAAAATAGATGTGAATCCATTTGTTCCATAGAGAATTTTTGTTCTCTAGTATCTTTCTTAGCCTTTTTCTTGAGTAAAAATTATTCTTCATGTCGATTTTCGTAATACCCAAACTCCCTTCATCGAGTGGCTTGCATGCCTTAACCTATTTATTCTTAGCATGGTACCTACCTTCTTTGTTTCTTGCTAATAAGAAATGAGTATACCAATACATGTGTAGAAAAATAAGGATTGACTTGACTAGTTGAAGTCTCCCAATAAAGGAGAAAAACATTATTACACCAACTATTAAGACTTCTTTCAATTTTCTCAACTAAGGGAATGCAATCCCTTTAATGGAGTCTCCTATTGGAAATTGGGAAGTCAAGATAACTAAAAGGAGGGTGTTTGGAGTCTCCTATTGGAAATTGGGAAGTCAAGATAACTAAAAGGAGGGTGTTTGATGTTCAAACCAATAATTATAAAGAGACAGTTAGCAATATCTTTAGCATTGTTTGCTAAGATCATGTAAATTTATTTTTATTTATCTCAAAATCGAATCTTTGAAGGAATAAATGGATGCCATTGGGAGGCTCATAAATTTATCGTAAGCTTTGGCCAATCATCTATTATAGACAAGCAAAATAGACCATGTTTTTTACATTTATTATGAAATTTAAAGTTGGGATTTGTTTCTATATTCTTCTTCACTAACCTAGAGAGAGCTTCCATATATAAAATAAAAGATATGGGGAGATGGGATCCTCCCCCTTTATATCTTAGTGATTGCTTAATATAACAGAGCAATCACTGAGATATGGCTTACCATCATCCCAAATGGGAGGAGCAGCATAGGAGGAAGCTAGTGCAGAATCGTTGACATAACCTAGGCATTGAGATCAGCTGAAGATAGTTCAACTAGAGAAGTACATGGGAAAAATCTTGAGAGTCCATTGCACTATCTGAGTAAACTAGAGAGTGTAAACAAAGCGAATAGAGAGATGAAAGGCACATAATAGATGGATAGATGAGGTTTTAGTGTAGATGATAAGACACCTTGTGATATCCATGCCACCTCCACCATCTTGAGCGACTACATCATCTGCGACTCTGCAACAATATGAGGCTCTGAAACCTGAGGATCCTCCAATGACTGACATACCAAACTCACCGAGAGATTGATAGATATAGATACAGTTTGGATGTTCTATTTAAGATAGTTGTACATAATATCGGACGGTCTGTTCACTAAATTGAGAAGTTTGTAAATCTGATTATTCATGGAAGCATCAATTAATACCTTTCTCACTTTTTATGCTCTTGTTGATAATTTATTTATCATTGCTTCTATTGTATGTATTGGGGACAATGTACACTTTTAAATGTGGGGAAATGATTTCAATTTTCTTAAGCTTATTGAAATCTTTTTTTATTGATTCTTGTTAATTAACATCTCAATTTAGTTAAAAATATGTACAGCTTACTTTAGATTATTATTGATTATTGAATTGAAACAGTATGCAAAAAGATGACAGTTGTAATAGACTTGCTTTTATAATTCAAATTTTTACTAATCATTAAGATAATTAATTTGATTGAAAATTGCATATTATTTACACATATAAAGCATTTTGTGCTATTAAGCCTATGATAAAATAAATTGTTATTTTAAGCTCTTTTATTCTTTAATGTATGTTATCATGCAGAGTTGGATGATTCTAGAACTTGCTTTAATTATCAAAATTAATACCACATTTGTTAAACTAGAAGCATTGAAATGATAAAGGCATTTATATTTGACCCTTCATTTTAACCTATTTCCTTTATTGTTATCCTACCATATGTTATTCCTTAGAAGTAACCACTGTAAGACTTAACCTTTTCACTGATTATAACCACTTTAATAGTCTTTACCTTATTTTTCTTGAAAGCCTTTTCATTACTTTTAAACCTTGAAGGATTTAAGTTTACTTGATTTCTTGAAACTTGGATTATATTGAAGAATTATAAAGAGGTGTAATATTTCCTTGATTGTTACTACATAGTGAATGCTCAAAGAAGTAATACAATAAATAAATAAATAAAAATAATATATTTTGCAAGCATAGTGAAAAAATGTTGAAATTGTTGTACCAATGGAATTATAGTGTGAAGGACCTATGTTGTAAAGAATTAAGTTTCACGTCATTTTGTTTACATAATTTCCTTTAATATTATTACCCTTTTTTATTATCCCTATCATATCTTTATCTAAGCCGCATTAAAACCTTATAACAAGACCTTTTGATTTTTGTTTCTAGTTTAATTATAAGTGATGGAGATATAATTTTATTGCAAGCTTATAGTTAAGACTATGCCTATGTATTAATTTGAGAGTTCCTATATTTTTCTCCTTGAATATTTTGAATGCATTGAGTGAATCCTTAGTGAGGGTGTGAAAATTGGTGCTTTTAATTTCAAAAAGATTATCTATGTGGTTATTATTGATACTGACATATGAAGGATGGTTTTGGGATGACTTAGATCTAATTGCATGTTAATTTGATTGATATGACTTAGATTAAAAATGGATGAATGTTTGTGATTTTGATAATTTGGATTATCATTTACTTAAAAAACTTAAGTGTAAGGATTTTGATTAACGATTAGTTGATTATATACACATATTTAGTATGTTTTGCTTGTTATTTGAGTTTTACAGTATTTTTGGTACTTATTTTGCTTTAAGTGTGTTTTTATGTGATAATTGCCTTCATATACCAAAGGAAGAAGAATTTGGACAAAATAGAGGCATAAAATGGAAGAATTGGAACAACTTTAGAGATGCACAATCATATACAAAGACTATTTAAGTTATTGTAAACGTGTGAAACTTTAAAGACATTGTTTATGCCTATATGAAGATGTACAGCCGTGTATGTCCTATGTAAGCTTCTGCAACCATGTAAAGTTGCAATTTAGAGGAACTTTTGTGATACATGGTCACATACACAAATATGTAAGTGAATGTGTATATTCTAAAAATCCTAGTTTTTTTTATAAAAGAAAATTATGAAGGCTAAACAGGGAAGAAGCAATTGGAGTTAGATTAGATACTAGAAAAAGGAATGAAGAAGAAGTTCTAAATAAAGGAAGAGGAAAATACGAACATTATTTAAAGAGATCCAATAGAGAACAACCTTTGATCTAAATTTCAAGAAGATTTCATTAAAGATGAAAAGGGATATAAATTATATATTCTTTTAATTCAAATTTTTCTTCTAAATACTTAATGCTGGATATGTTTTCTATATTTATGAACTATTTTTTTTAGTGCCTATATGTGTAGAAACCATAGTTGGGATGAATAGTATAATATAGTCTTTCATTCAATGTAATTTTGTTGATTGACTTGTTGCGACTCAACTAAGTGTTTATATTCTTGAGTTAATACGTCCAGGATATTAGTTCAATGTTTGAATTTGTATAATGAGATTGAGAAATCCTTTTGTTTAAATAGATTTATCATAGTTTGAAGGAGTTACATGCAAAACTAGAGATAAGTTGACATAAATCGTTTGGATTAAGGTCAAACCTAATATTAAAAAACTAAGGGTTAGTTGTCAATAGTCTTAAGAAAGATATTAATATAAGATATGAACTTTTAGGTCTAAAGTCAATAATTTAATTGCATAATAATAGGTTTATGTTTAAGATATCTTAGGGGGATTCATCACCTATGCACTACTTGTTTGATATTGTTTAATCATACTGCTTTCTTCATCCCATTTCATTATTATGTTAAACCTTAGTTTAGTTTAGTTTTAAATTAAATCCATAACCTGATTTGGTGGTTAGATAATAGAAAAAAGGTTAATACTGATACTTACAGTCTTTTAGGGACTGATCAGTGCTTGTCAGTGTTAGCTACAACTATACTATACACTTGCAGTTAAAACTTATAATATCTCAAGCACATAACCCTACTTAAGTTAAGGTATGCACTTAAATTAAAGAGGGACAATAGTATAATTATCTAAGGACAATAAGTCATTTGATCTTTGATTATTCTCCTAATGCAAAGATGTTGGACTACTATAAATCGAACAACTAGACTAATGGGAAATTCACAAATAGAGCTTGTGGTGGTGGTTAAGATCAAGAGCCCCTCAAGTAGCCTGACACAAGTTTATTCTATATTGAGAATCTTTCCTATTGTGGTTTGCAGTAAGAAATAGAATCGGCATAATGGACAAACTATAACGTCTCCAAATTCAAGAAACTTATGTGCTATATAAGGTAACAAATGAATCTACATCTCATTTATCTTTGAATGCAACTATTCCAAGACTACATGGAATATAGTCAAAGACCTCACTCATTGGCTTATTAACCTAGATGCTTCATCAGATACTCTTCTATGACTACAAAAATATTAATGGCATTCCTAAAGGTGATCTTGTAGCTTACTTAATTGGACTTGGAATTAATGTTAGCAAGTGCTTCAAATTAAATTAATTTATTTTCTTATTTCCTATTTTCTAGCATTAGGATGTTAGTGGAGTAAGTGGTCAAATTAGCATATGATATTTTTCTAGTATTCTCTAGTTGTTAGTGGAGGATTAGGTGGGATAATGTTTACCCACTTTCTTAGATGATTACTTTTTTTTTTAGTTTAGTTCATTTGTAAGCATATCTAAGTAGGCATAGCCTTGCTTTCATTTTGCAGCGGAACATTACATGAGTTAAACTACTAAACTTCTTACCTTCCTTCTCCATTTTTATTCTTTTTTTCAAAAAAATTGGTATTAGTTATTCTTAGGCTTGTGAGGATTGAGTAGCAAAACCTTTTTAAAAATTATGAGTGTTCAACGCTAGCAATAACATCAAACAATTTATCTATTCCAATTACTATTTTCATTGGAGAAAATTATGACTCTTGGGCTATCAAAATGAAGTCCTATTTGCAAGTTGTTAGTTTATGGGAGGTTATTGAAGTGAGTTTGAGCCTACACCTCTTCCACAAAATCTAACCCTAAACCAAATCAAGAAAAATAATGAAAAAGGGGCAAAGAAACCAAAAGCTCCATCTTGCCTCCAGTCGACCTTGATGGAAGGAATTTTCACAAAATTTGAATCTCCTAAAGAAGCATGGGAGAAAGTAAAAGAAGAATTTGAGGGCAACACTCAAACTAAGATGATGCAAATTTTGAATTTCAGAAGGGAATTTCAGATGTCAAAAATGAAGCATTTTGAAGGTGTCAAGGAATATAAGAGCAAAATTATATCTATTGTTTATAAAATCAAGTTATTTGGTGAAGAATTTCCTACTTAAAGGATTGTAGACAAGCTTCTTGTGACACTTCCTGATAGGTACGAGTCAAAAATATCATCACTTGAAGCTACTAAAGATCTATCAAATATAAGCTTTGCAGAGTTACTAAATGCTTTTCAAGTTATGGACCAAAGAAGAATAATGAGGGATGAAGAAAATAGTAATAAGGTCGAAGGAACATATATGGTCAAGAGTTCCTCTTCAAAGGATAAAAGTAAAATTGTCCAATGTTAAATGGTAAAAAGCCTAGCTATGAAGAGACGGATTATTGTCACAAAAGAAAACAACAGTGTTTCAAGTACAAAAGGATTGCGTATTTACAAAAAGACTGTAGATTTCAAAATGAAGAAGAAACAAACATTGCACAAGCGGCACAAGGTGGCACAAGAAGAAACTCTTTTTTAAAGTTGGTGAGAAGTGCAACATAGATAGATGTGCTCCAATATTTGTAAGTTGATGATAATGTGTATCAACAAATTTAAAGACAGTGATATGAAGTGCATATTATATTAGGAGAAAAGTGCTCCATCCATGAAATTTTGAAGCAAGGGGGGAGTGTTAGCAAATGCTTCAAAATAATTAAATTAATTTATTTTCTTAGTTCCTATTTTCTAGCATTAGGATGTTAGTGGCGTAAGTGATCAAATTAGTATGTGATATTTTGTTGGTATTCGCTAGCTGTTAGTGGAAGATTATGTGAGATAATGTTTACCTACTTTCTTATATAGTTGCATATTTTTTGCTGAGCTTAGTTCGTTTTTAAGCCTACTTAACTAGGCATAGCCTTGCTTTTATTTTGTAATGGAACATTACATGAGTTAAACTACTAAACTTCTTGCCTTCCTTTCCATTTTTATTCTTTTTTTCCAACAATTCGGAGATTCAAGCACTAGGAGAAACTCAAGGAAATAGTATAAAATTTCTCTCTGACAAATACAAGGGAACAACTTATTCTTTGTAAAGAATCAAAGCACTTTAGTGATCAGTTAGCAAGAGCATGGAGAATCCATTACAAGGTACCACATTCATAAACATCATCCAGGAGCAGATGTACAACCGTGCAAGAAACGAATAATACAAACCCATTATACATGAAGAAGCGAAATCAAAGAAAATAGCAGGGGGATTTACAGGTTCTATGTAGGTTATAAATGTGACACTGTCATGCATCCAAACTAGTGGGTAGGTGAGCCACGCAACAAGGAAACCTGTGAAAAACCAAACATATAGTCAATACTCTTAAAGCAGATCAACAACGAGAATGAGTGTACAAGGCAATAACCAGCACAAAGTGATGGAGAGATGTCTCTGAACACGAGGATACCATGCATCGGAGGAGAAAGTACATGGAGCAGAAACATTAAGACACTTATAACGGAAATGTTAGTTCATCATGTGATAGAATTGTAACAAGTGATGGTAATCTACTGTCGTAACCATCTATTTATCATGTTTGGAACCCATTTTTACTATAAGCAATGAATCGTTTATTTAATTTTTCAAAAAATGTAACAATGTTGTGTAGCGGTTTATTTTCTTTTCCGAATGATATTTCTTATGTAGTAATTGTTGGATAAACAAGTTGGTGATGAATACTTAAAACGACATGCACTAACAATATGGACTTAATTGAAATTAATAATTAAGTAGATGCAAACATTTAATAATTCTAAAATTCTAAAGAATAAAGAAAAAGAGGATAAATATATTGTATTTAATGCTATTTCTTATGATGATCGTGTTAAATTGAGAGGTGGAATACTTGTTCAATACGTTGACGATATTATTTTTACTTTGAAGTATGTAAATGTCGTGAGATTTTACAGGCTAGATAAGCCATAAGCTAATCATAGGATATGAATTTGGATCTTTTCCTATTAAGTAAAGAACTATCATGATTTTATATTTAATAAAGAAACTTCATCCATTACGTACGGATCTGTTATCAAATTCTCCAGTTTCATCAATATAGAGTACCTTGTCGTCAAATATATAAAAAGGGTTCATCATCACCAATAATTCTTCATACATAATATTAAGTTGCGTTCTCTTTCATGTCATGTTATTCTGACTCGTAAGATAAATTAAGTAATTAATTATACTAATTAACAACTAAACTTGGTACGAAAACCAAATAAAAATGATTAAGTGCACCCCAATAAAAAATATTTAAATTAAGTGGACCAGTTGCATGATATCAGTGTAGCTTAAATACAACAAAAGGAAAATATCGTTTTCTGGCCTCACTTTCAATCGCTGCTCCAAGCATTCATTATTCAATTTGAACGAAGGGCACTACTATACACCCTATTATAATTGGTTTATATATAGTGACCATTAGAAGGTTTGGTATTAAACTACATTTGGGTGTTCATCACAATTTTCCATACAATATAATTCTAAACTTGATTCAAATAAAATCGACCTAACTTGAACCTTCTTCAACATTAATTATCAAGTAGAGCTGTGATGTGAATATGTTAACTAACCTAAATCCCAAACAGTGTCGTGGAAAAATCAATTTGGAACATATTTTACGTAATGAAATCACAATACTTATGAGGATACATCAACCCTACTAAATAATGCATAGCTGTTGATCCACGGCAATGAATACTTAATGTTACGTAAACAAATATTAGTCAATCGCCTGATCTCATGTTATATAACAATATAGTACGATATAAGTTAAGAACTCTGACTGAGAATCAACGTTGGTTTATATTTAAATATTTAGCACAATCCAAACAACTGAATGTGCTCTAAGCACTCTTGTTTCTATCATGGCTCTTTGTCTTTGTCTCTGTCTCCGTCTTGAAAATAAATATTAAAAATCAGTCAACTGCGATCGCCCGTCAAAGTAAATCATCTGTACGTCCTGTTTATATAGGACAAAAAATGTTTAGCATTTTACTGAATTTAATAATTATGTTTTTCCTTCCGGATGTCCATTAATGATCGTATAAGTTAATTGAAAAGGCAATATTTAATTAAGATAATTACAGAAAAATCTTTAACCCCCTAATAAGGTTTGAACCTGTAAGTCTCTATTTAAGGAACTTGAAAAAAAAAAAGCCACAATTTTTGTGCAAGTTCAGCAGATTAACAATGTGGAAAGACAATAATTGATTAAGCAAATACTTGTTTTAGATATTTCCAATAAACATGTTTTAGGAGTACGAACTTAATCTCAATCAACGTCTCCAACTTCAAGATTTTAACATTATTAGAAATTAAAGGAAACCATTTATTGCCAAAAGAAATTTATTGACATCATACCTAGTTTACAAATGCATAATTAATTATAAATCCTTTCTGGTGCAGTTTAATGTAACTTTCCCTTTTACCAAATCCAATTCAATATAACCATGATTTTATTAAGTCATAGAATTCTTATAGAATTTGTATTATATCAAAAACTTGCTTCCATATTAGGTTATTATTGTAGATACAATTTGGATCACGATGTCCCAAACCGTGGATCTCACTTTTTTTCCTTATACATTAACACAATTTCAATCGAACTTGTGTCCTTAAATCATGGATCATCATGCCCTACGATATTTATATATGATCCATATATATAAATTCACCTTGGAAAATATATTATGTTTCAACCAACACACTTCAAGAAACACCTCAAAAATTGCATGTCTAACTATATAAGCCATACTTAATGATAGGCATTTGGCGAATTTATTATACTTAAGTTGAGTTGTAATCATGTTTAGCATCCCAAGACATTAATCAAGTCCAAGTGATGCTTGAACTTCTCCTTAGTAACTGACTTTGTTAACATGTCAATTGCTTCCTTTGAAGTATGAATATTTTTTAACAAGATCTAGTCAGATGTAATAAATTCCTCATTCTTGTAAACCCTCACATCGTTCATCACAGCACTCATCAATCTATCTTTCTCCTAACTTTCTCTAGCCTCTAAATGGTAGTTGGATCCCTATCATTGATAGTAAAAGCATACATAATTGAGTCTTTCCACCTATATATTTTTGGTATCCTTATGGCTCATCTCATTTTATCTTTGATTATGTCATATTGATGATTTCTTCTTGACATTGTTTTATCTCCAAAACCAAAATTTTTAGAACCTTTAGCATCTATTCGGTCTTACTCCTGTTCAGCTTGTACTACTATAGTACTGCCAATTACTAGTCCTAGCAAGCCCTCTCTACATATTTGTCTTAACATATATTGCCTCCAAATATTATATCCTTAAAAATTACCCTAGAATTTTTACCATTTGTATAAAACTTGCAAAAGTCTACCTTTTAGTGATTGAAATCATTTGACAAGTTTTCCTTATAAACTTTCATTATCTTTGCTCACCAAGCTAACCCAGTTATATAATACAATACTATCTCCCTTTGACTTTATTATTAAATCTTTCTATTTCAAAACTTTGTAACTGAAGTCATTGTTGCCTCAAATATGATCTTATACCATTTGTTAAGAAATAAAATAGATTTAGTAAGAAATAGATTAGTATGAAAGAAACAAACAAATAAGAACATAAAAAATATTTTTAATAAGTTTTAGTTAATTTGGCATGCTTACATCCTCGGGAACCAAATGCAATTAGTTTCACTGTATTGATTAATAACTTTCCCAATTGGTGAGGGGAAGAAATTTCCTATATGTAGGTTAGTTACACAAGTATAGTTAATTATAAATTATATATGATATAGTTCAACACAATTTGCTATGTTACCTAAAACCAAGTCAACTTACTATGATTTTAATAAGTGATAGAATCCTTGTAGAGTTTATATTCCTCTAAAAAATGTATTTTAAAATAAGGTTATTTGTTGCAATCATGGTTTAGGTAATGGTTGTATCTTAGGTCATAGATTGTACTATTTCTCCTCTTGTATATATATGGAAACATGTATCCCCAAAACATGGTCCCTTTTACTTCTTCATGCACTTGAAAACATTTTATGATACAACCATGTCCTAGATCATGCTTTCGGTAGAAGTACCTTTGCCATTCCAACATATTCATATTTTCAACCTCTATCTCCATATTTACTTTTCATAGGCAATATGAACTAGGCCAATTTTGTGTCATAAGACGTGTTCACCAAAAGAATTTCAAGAAAATACTCACATTCTCTTAAAATACTCCAAAATTTCACTTATTATTAGTTATACACAACAATATTCACTTGGTGAATATACCGTGTTTCAACCAACACACTCTAAGAAACAACCATAAAATTATGCATATATATATGGGGCTATACACAATACTTAAAATCATCAAACTAGTTATAATGTAATTACTGAAGGCTAGAATAAACTTCGCCTTCTGTTAAAAGGATTAACATCGCCATTTCAACTTTTATTTTACAGCTCTGTAACTTTGTTCAAAGGGATCTAAATGCTAATTATTTTGTATAGAAACTTTGTGTATAAAAATGCTTAAAGAGATTTATTATTTGTCTTGTTGTTTATAAGGTAGGATATTAAAGCCTAGACGGAAATGTTTAGGTTTTTCTATGAAAAAAATCAATGATTAAATTTGAATATATGGATGTGTAAGTTCTCTATAATTTACATAGGATCCACAAATATGGTCTCTCTCCTATTTGATGACAATTAAATTCTTATCCTTGGTAAAGTTGGCAAAGAGTTTCTTTTTTCTTAGTTATATTTATGTTTTTTAATAAACTATGTTTTACACACACACACACACACATGCCCCCACTTGCCCCCATTGCTTCCAAAAAGTTTTATATAAAAAATTATTATTTTAAGTTTTGATCACATTAAAAAATAAAATTTTACTCTTATTAAAATTTTGCCCCCACTAAAAAAACTTTTTGAATCCGTCCCTGCACACACACACACACACACACACACACACACACACACACACACACACACACACACACACACACACACACACACACAC
>JANVCQ010000005.1:30696768-30707203 GCA_025531925.1 Erythroxylum plowmanianum | reverse complement strand
CACACACACACACACACACACACACACACACACACACACACACACACACACACACACACACACACACACACACACACGCATACATTGTTATGGTAATCACATCGTTGACAAGGTGAATGAATTAATTTATTAAACATGTTCCTTACAATTTGGATGTCGTCAATAGTTTGAACATTTAAGTTATTGTCAAACATAACATAACAACATTTCTTAAATGAAAATGAACAAGAAATGTTATATGTTAAAGTACTCTCACTTAAATAGGCTTTCTAATTAAGCTTCAAGCTCCTTTGCACAGTATCTTTTCTTATTTCATATATCTATACCTAAGAGAGGACAAACTAACTAACTCAAATTATGAAATAAGGAAACAAAACAATATTATTTAAAAAATTAAATCTTGTAAAAATTTTCACTAATAAGATAGAATTTAATTTGTATAAATTAGGTAGATGAACTTGCAACTATTTAAATAACTACCTATCCTTAATTTTCATAAAGAAATTGATTTTTATCTAACTAACTCATTGTACAATAGCCTAATGTTAATGTTAATGTAACACTACCAACTTAGTGTATATATAGTTAGATTTGAGGCTAAAACTTATCTTTCTTTAACTGAGTTTCTTTTGAATTTTCCAAATCTATATTTTATGTATGGAAGAATAATATATATAGATATATATAAAGAAGCCTAAGGCTTTATAAAATGGAAAAATATAATCTAACCAAGGATATTTATATCCTTTAAAGGGCACCACTCTTTCAAGCATACATACAATTATATAGATGAGCTATAGAGCATATTATTTAATTCATTCCAAATGTTTGTTATTAATGCTACCATATAGAAGCATCAAGTAAAAGGAAAGGTCTAACTGAGTCTTGCACAAGATAAAGCATCAAGTATAAGATTGAGTATCCATCATAATCTCCCTAATCTAACATGTAGTCTTAGCTATGAATACTGACTTAGCTGAAGAATTTTCTTTATGGTGCTAGTTATTCCCTTCCTTCCAAATAGCAAAATATAATAGATAAAGGTGACCCTGAACACTTTCTCAGAGAAATCTTATAGGATTCTATTTCATCGCAGGAAGTTGATATATTGAGCAGACCAATCACTCTTTGCAAAGTCAAAGATAGTTTAAGATCTCTTCATCCCCTCAAAGCTCCTAGCCCAGAAGGATTCATTATCAACTTCTTTAACAAAACTTGGCCTCTCATAAGTAACCTTGTTTCTGAAGTTGTTTTAGAGTTCTTTAATAATGGATCCTTACTTGTAGAAATCAATAAGACCTACATCTCTCTTATTCCTAAATATGGTAAGCTAAATCAATTTATAATCTTTTGTCCCATTGCTTGTTACAACTTTATCTACAAGATAATTTTAAAGATCCTTGCTCATAGACTGAGAAGGATTCTCCAAAACCATATTGGTCCTACACAAGGTTTATATATTCCTGGTAAAGTAATTGGGGACAACATATTGATTCTTCAGGAGTTGATTTAAACTTATTTTAAAAAGAGGGGCAATCTTAATTATTGCATCAAAATTGACCTTTAAAAGGCATTTAAAATTAAAATTATTACCACTATGGAGTTTCCAGCTTCTTTTATACACTGAATTAAGAAATTTATCATGTCACCTTCATATAACATTCTTGTAAATGGTCAAACTACCAAGTTCTTCTAAATTTGTAAAGGAATTTACCAAGGTGATCCCATCTCTCCCTACCTTTTTGCACTTGTCATGGAATTTCTCAACAGATTACTTCTTAGAATTGGTGAAAGGAAAAAGGGATTCAAATATCACTTTAAATGTAGGAAACTTCATATCACAAATCTCTATTTTACTGATGACCTTATCTTACTTTCCAAAGTAGATGCCGCATCTATCGTGGCTCTTATAAATGCTTTTAGGGTCTTTTAAAGAATTTTTAGACCATAGGTGAATTGCTCTAAAAGTAGTTTCCTCCTCTTTAAAAGTGCTACAAATCATAATCTAACATTGTCAGCCATCATAAGATTTAAACAATAAGATTTTCCATTGAGGTATCTTGGCATTCTAATCACATCTTATAGGGTTGGCATAAGAGGTGCTAGATATTTACTTAGTCAAAAAAATGAGCACTATAATGCTCACCAAAAGGTTGTGAAGACCTATGTTTGATAAACAATCCCATTGGTATAAGTGGATACTATGCTACTTCATTAAAAAAAAAGGAGCACATGGGCTATAGATGTGAAGCATTATCCCTCTTCTACTTTGAAAGCTATACTCAAGATGAATGATATGTTCAGACCTAATTTCATTGCATTGATAGGAAATGGAGAATCTATAAGCTTTTGGTATGATAATTGGTTATCTATTCATTTGGATAATATGATTGAAGCCCCATCCCTCAAAGTAGTTATTCAATTAAAAGCATCAGTAGCATATGCACTTTTGAACAATGAGATCTTCAAACAAATTCCCATTGCTAGCTCCTTACTAAATGAGATTATTTAGACTACAATCAGTGTAGAAGAAGACATATTCATTTGGAAACAAACTTCTAATGGCAGGTTTACATACCATATATGCAAAAAAAAAACTACTTTTTAGTGATCTAGCATTCATATCTAGGACCAGGTGGCATGATCAAATCATCTTCTTCCATGAGCTTCCATCACTCTATGACTAGCTATAAGAACAAACTGCCAGTTGTCAATAAGCTTGCTAAATTCATTAACTTCACCAATTGTTCACTATGCAGAAATGTTAAAGAAAATATAGGTAATTTATTTTCAATTCTAGGTTTACCAATGATATTTGGAAAGGTCTTCCAAGCAAATGCTTGATTTTTGATGCTCTAAATAAATTAAGCAACAACAAAGCTACACAATGGTGTTTTTGTTTAGTCTATCTTCTATGCTCACTTGGATGGTCAATTCTACACCAATATTAATTTAACAACAAATGCACGACGTAGTTATAACTAGCACAGGCAAGTACGGGTCAATCCCACAAAGACAATAAGTACTAGTAACGACCTTTCTCCTATTATTTAACCTATGACTTAGATGTTAGTTTTTAATTAAAAAACTTAAACAAATAAAATAAGATAGGAAAAAATAATAAACAAAAATAGAGGAAATTACTTAGAAAAATTAATACTAATTATTAATTAATTGACCTTTTACCATGCAATTATTTTATTGATTATTGAACCATGATAACTCTTATCTTATGTTAATAACTCTCTTGAGATTACTATCAAGTAATCCATAGGTTGATTAACCAAAATCCTTCTACTTAAATTTCCTAGGATTGCATTATCAATTTATGAATTTCATTATTAGGTTTGGCTCTAATCTAGAGGATTTTTATTGACCTATCTATAAGTTTGCAATCAACTTCATTCAATTATGGTAGATCTATTCATACAAATGATTTATAAATCTCAATGATATGAAATCAAATCATATACTAATATTTTGGATATATTTGAACATGAATAAAACTCATAATTGAATCATAATAAATTAATCAAAGTAATTGCATTAAATAAAAGAATCAAGACATATTGTTATCCCAACTAGGGTTCATTACACCTAGGCACTAAACATGTTTAGTTACACATATACATAATAAAAAAATGAAATCAAAGATAAACAAGAAGGAAAATGAATAAAAAACAAAGAAATCATAATTTTAAATCTCATTTTTCTTCTATTAAATGTTTTTACAAGTTTCAGGTTAGATGTTGTAATATATTGGATCTCTTGATGAATTCTTCATGCTCTCCTCATTCCTTGATCAAATTGTCCCTTCTTTACGTTCTTCACATCTGAAAGGTGCTACAAAAGTCAGCTCTCCTTTGTTTGCCTCTGTTCACATCCTTATATAGTGAAAACTAAGGTTACTGGGATATAAATGATCATTTACATTACCATGCAGGTGCCCATGTAGCTCCAAAAACTCCTGAAATTATGACTTCACATGTTCAAAAAGACTTACACGGTTGTGTATGTCTAAGATGCTTCAAATCTTTGTTTATGCCTTAATTTCATCTAAATTTGTCTCATTTTGGTCCATGAAGGCAATCATAACTTGTAAATGCTCTTAGAGAGAATTAAGTACCAAAAATATAATAAAACTATAAAATATTAAACAAAATACATCAAATATTGGTGTATAATTATAGTCAAATATCATCCATCAAACAACCCCACACTTAAGCTTTTGTTTGTACTTTAGTAAATCGTAATCTCAATTATAAATCTTACAATATTTATCCTTCATTAATTTCAATCTATCCATTCACACTATTAATCATTATTTCATATTAATCAAATTAACATAAAAGTAAAATCAAGTTATCCTAAAACTAATTTTACAAGTCAAATTAATAATAATTACATCAATAATCTCATTGAAAGCAAAAGTATAAATCTTTACACCCTCAAAAAGATTTCACTCGTTGCACTCAAGTGTTTAAGTTGAAAGGTATAAAACTCTCAAATCAATGCATAGTAGAACTCTTACCATAGTCTTGTAATTTTATCACATCTCTGCCACTTGTAAGTAAACTAGAAACAAAAATTAAAATGTCTTTTTAGGGTTGTAAAGGGCTTTAGGTAAGGTATGATTAGGATATTAAAGAGGCTTGATTTAAAGGAAATTTACCAAAATGACATTACAAGAAACTTGTTTACAATGCACATATGCCCTTTCATCAATAAACCAATTATATTATATAATTATTATTTTTTTCTATTCTCATATTTTTAATCACAATAAATTCGAGCATCCATCATGTACCACAATTTAAAAAATATTGGATCATTCAAAATTTCAAGTTTCAAATAGTCAAGTAATGTAAATAACTTTTAGGGTTTAAAGCAATAAAAATTCTTCAAAGAAAAATAGGATAAAGGTTAATAACATGGTTATAATCAATGAAAAACGCTAAGGCTGAACTTATTTATTCCTAAAGGATAAAATATAGTTAAGGTAATTATCAAAGAAATAGGCTTAAAAAAATATTGAATTTAAGTTCCTTTATCACTTCAATACTTCTAATTTAAAAAACTATGGTCTCAAGATACACAATAAAAGCAAGTAATAGAATTATCCAACTACACATGATAACACACATGAAAGAATAAAAGACCTTTTTTTTTAATTTTTCTCTTATCCCAAAACCCCATACATAGGAATGGTATTATATATGTAAATAGTATGCAATTTTTATTCAAATTGACTATTTTCAATGACTATTAAAAATATGACTTATAAATGAAATTTTATTCTAACAATCATCTTTTTGCATACTAATTAAATCCAATATTCAAAAATGGAATATAGAACTGATGGAAAGATTTCAATTAATTAAGAATATTAGTTAATAAAATTTAATAACCAAGATTATAATAAGCTTAAGAAAATCACTAAAATCATTAACCCTTTCCCCACACTTAAAGTTGTACATTATCCTTAATTGACACAATATAAGCACATATAATAAGTAAGAAAGCTGAGTTGGTACTTTTTTGAGAAATACGACTTTCTAATTTTGTTGTTGGGGCTATCCATTTAATGTTAGACTAACATCTTTGCAAAATATAAAGAAAAGGAGATTAAAAATAAAAATAAAATAAATACGAAATATGAAAATAAAATAACATAAAATTTAAAATAAAACTATCCTAATTTATGGATTGTCTCCCATACAGCACTTGTTTAATTTCGTTAGCTCGATATACCCTATATGCTTGTGTCATCTTGGGTCTATAATCAATAGGTTGTTTCCAACTTTTTCCTCTATAAAGTGGTTTTAGAGTTTGTAAACAAGCCACATGTTGCAAGATGATTATAAGGACATAATGTATTAAGTTATTAAAACCAATTAACTACAATAATGACCCTTTTAATGACAAACTACTAATAAAATTAGGAATAATAAAACTCCATGAATCATCAATTGGCTTAAACTGCTTGAATCATCAATTAGCTTAAACAATTTGCCTTGGAGGAAGTGGGAACCCTCTATAGTTAAGGTGGCTACAAATGACTCATCAGTAGTTTCCTTATTTGGTTCCTCCGTTTGTTTTTCCTCAATAACCTTTGTCCACTCTTCTTATTCTTCTTCGTGGACAAAGGTTTCTAACTTATCTTATTTTTAATTATCTTTTGTCACTTCTCTACTTCCTCTTCTTGGATAAATACTGCCTCTTCTTCTTCGTCTTCTTTTTCTAGAAACTCCTTTCCACTCCTAAGGTGATTTTCATTCCATATTCTTTAGGATATATTTTAGTAGTACTAGGCAAACTCTTTTGCAGTTTATTAAATAAAATCTTCGCCAGTTGGTTAAGTCAATTCAACATATTCTATATATGATCCTCTATTTTCTGATGCCTCATGTTTGATTCTTGAATAAAATTGGCCATCATATTGATAAGTGTAAATTGCATCATATTTTAGGGTTAGTTTGATATGTATTTAAGTGTTAATTCAATCGTTTAGTCTGTGTTTAGGTTAGAATTATGTTAGTTTGTTAATTATTTATGTTTTAAATATTTTATGGGTTAGTACAAGTTTTTGAGCTTAAATATTATATTTTTGAGGTACCTTGATGTGTTTGTTAGTGTTTTAGGGTCAACATTAAAGAATAGAGAAATTTCTGAGACAGTCAGGCCTAAACCATGACTCTCAATCTTGGCACAATAGGCCATGATCGTGACAGAAGCACCAAAGTTAGCAAGCTTAGGACATGGGCCACGATCTTGAAAAAAGGCCCAGATGTGGCCTACGATCATGACTTGCGTAAGACAGATGCGCAGATACTCAAACATGTCAAGTTTCAAGGGATTTTTAAGACTTTTCGGACCCACCAAAAAACCCTAGGGCTACTTAGAACACAAAGGATATTTACAGAGAAAGACAAAGAGACAGAGGGAGCTTTTGCATCAGCCACTTTTATACAAACCCTAGAGAGAATTCATCGAGAGATTAAGAAAGAGAAGAAGGAAGAGAGAAATGTAGATGAAGCTGACTCGACATACTTCCCAAATTAGGAGTTTTCCCAACATTGCTACCTACCATCATCTGTTCAGATAGTATTTCCTATTTATTTTCAATTTTATTATTGTATAGAATTCGAATGACAGTTTGATGATAGGATTTTTGAATGTTGAAGATCTTATAAACTCACCTTTGAAGTTTTATCTTTAAATTAATGAAATTTGATTGTTTATGCATTATTTGGATTTATTGTAATATAATTCTGTGATTGTATAATTCGATAATAATCTGTGACGATGAATTGGATGAAAAATGATTAAATTAGGCTAACAAGAGTTAGCTGATTTAATAAAATTAGAATTAAACCAAATCAGTAAATTATGCGAAAAGAGATCTTGCATAGGTTTCCAGTAATTTATTAGAGAACTTCAAAGCTAATTAGGGTTTTGGATAGGTTGTTAATTGAGATATTGCAACTTCTATAATCTTATTAGGGTTTATGATTTAGGGTTAATGGTTATAACTCGAGAGAGAGTAATTAGCCCTAGAATCGTTTAGAACCAATAATCTAGTAATTCTTAATCAATTAGGTTAGCATCAAGGATAGGTAAAATTTCCTTTCTCTTAATTGGTAATTCCCTTAGGCTGATTCTTGGGTGTGTGTTGCAACTATTGAATTATTAATATTTTGTGATTGATTTCTGATTTAATTTGATTGAATTGAATTGAACTGAATTATCATTTTAGTTTCGTTATATTTTGAATTTTTGTGATTTATTCTAGCCTTAGATTTTAAGATTAGATTATGCCTCCTC
Source organism: Erythroxylum plowmanianum (assembly GCA_025531925.1). NCBI lineage: Eukaryota > Viridiplantae > Streptophyta > Magnoliopsida > Malpighiales > Erythroxylaceae > Erythroxylum > Erythroxylum plowmanianum. The sequence continues at coordinate 30,699,379 of JANVCQ010000005.1, read as the reverse complement.
ATGGGATCGACACCTTGGATACTACACTAACGAACAATGCGTTTGTGAACTATCGAGGGTATTTATTAAAACTTACACATATTAAATACCCGATCACCTATCTTTCAAAGCAACAATTACCTCCTTTCCTTCTTAAAATGTATCTTCATTCATAAAATTGACCACCTTCTCTTCTTCACTATGAGACGTTAGGGAGCTTAGATAGTATGAGGTATTATGCTCATCATACTTTGATGAAGAAAATTTCTCCTTAAATTTACATGAGCTCGTTACGTACTTGGCACAATATTCTAGTAGTTTATCTGTAATACTTTCGTATTGCTACTCTTGTTATACATATTTAGTTGGAGCACAGTCATTCCATCTATATGTGCAAGGTTTGCTCCACTTTGAATTATACATATTCTCGTATGATGCACCTTCAAGTTAGTTGTACAAGCTTGGTTGCTCTTACATATATATTGGTGCCAACTTTCATGATTGCAATAATTCTTTCTACAAATATCACAACATGGCATAAACATCAGTTGACCTTCTAAAAATAAGTGAGGAAATGACTCTTTCCAATATGGTGATGTTATATGTTGCAATAACATATCATAGCTCCCAAAAGAATACTAATTGCTCCAACATTTCTTCGTGAGTTATGGCTATGACATTAAACATTAATTCCTAAAAATAATCCATAAGCACACCATCAATGTAGAAAAGTTCAAATGATAATTAAATGAATAAGCCATAAATATATAAATACAAGAAAAACAAAATAATGCAAATTAAAATAAATACAAAAACTTAACTAAAATAAAATAAAACAGAAAGAAAAATAAAATAAAAATAAAAATAAAAAAGAATAAAATAAAAATGTCTAGAGTGATAAAAAATAGTTGTTCCTAATATTAATGTCCTCAGTAATAGTAACAAAAACTTGATTGGTCATTTCTACACCAATAGTAATCTAATCGTAAATGCGTGACATAGCTATAGCTAGCATAAGCAAGTATAGGTCAATCTCATGAAGACAGTGAGTACTAGTAATTACCTTTCTCATATTATCTAACCTACAAAAATTCAATATCAAATATTAGTGTCTAGGTGATGAATCCCACCTAAAAATCATTACTTAATTAACCTTTTACCATACAATAACTTTATTGATTATTGGACCATGAGAATTCCTATCTTATATTATTAACTCTTGAGAGACTACTAATAACTAATCCATATGTTGATTAACTGAAATCTTTCTAGTTAAAGTTCCTAGAATTACATTATCAATTTATGAATTCCGCTATTAGGTTTGACTCTAATTCAGAGGATTTATATCGACTTATCTCTAGGTTTGCAATCTACGCCTTTCAATTATCATAGATCTATTCACGCAAATGATTTTTCAATCTTAATGATATGAAATCAAATCATATACTAATATTTCAGATATATTTGAACATGTATAAAACTCATAATTGAATCATAATAAATATATCAAAGTAATTGCATTAAATAAAAGAATCAACACATAATGTTATCCCAACTAGGGTTTATCACACCTAGACACTAAACACATTTAATTACACATAATAGAAAAATAAAAGATAAACAGAAAGAACAATGAATAGAAAACAAAGAAATCATAATTCCAGATCTTCTTTTTTTCTTCTATTGAATATTCTTGCAAGTTTGAGGTTTGATGTTATAATCAGTTAGATCTCTTGATGAATTCTTCACATTCTCCACATTCCTTGATCAAAATTGTCCCTTCTTGACGTTCCTCACATCTAAAATCTGATACAAAATTCAGTTTTCCTTTGTTTGACTCTATTCACTTGCTTTTCTAGTGAAAACTAGGGTTATTGGGATGTACACAGTCAATTGCATAACCATGTAAGTGCCTTTGTAGCTTTGAGTTGTGCAATTGACTGTATAGCTCTGAAAATCCATAAAATTGTGAATTTGCATATTCATAAAGACTTATACGGTCATATATGTTCAAAATATTTCAAATCTTTATTTTATTCCACAATTTCTTCCAAATTTGTCTCATTTTGGTCCATAAAGGAAATTAGTGTTGGATCGCGTATGGTATGGCTCGAGTATTCACAATACGCTGCGAAAAGACCATAACACAGCATGAAGCATAACCGAAAATATACAGGATGTACGAAAATACCTTTCTAACGCAGACTAGTTTTTTCTTTTTTAGATTCGTAGACACTACAATACGCCAATGCCCTCTACCGATATCCACACGAGTATGAACGATATGGGCAGCGACTATCGTGTGCTAGCACGTCCTGAAACTCTTTCTAAATGTCGCACAGTTTTCTCTCGGAGGGTGGCTAGGGTTTCGTCTCTTTTGTTCTTCCTTCTTTCTAATGAGACCTAAGTTTCTCTATTTATAGAGAAAACTTAATCCCATTGAAGCCCAATAAGTTTGGGTCCATTATATCTCATATAATAAAAGCCTGATAACTTAATTCAATTCAACCCAATAAATATATCCACATATATTTATTCAATGCCTAATAAATTAAGCCCAAGAGAATAAGCCCAAATCACATCACTCTTTGTGTGTGACCCTGTAGGCTCATTTGATGTTGGCAATGGGCTT
>JANVCQ010000005.1:30681842-30692260 GCA_025531925.1 Erythroxylum plowmanianum | reverse complement strand
TTCAATTTCTATTATTGTCATTGTGAGTTGAGTGATTAGTGGAGAATCACTTGGAAGGTAGGATTTGTGCCGAAAAACAGATCGATTGTAAGGTGTTGTTTGAGTCGGAAGTCAAGTTGTATTGAAAGAGTTCACACTGAACTAAAAAATGTGTAGTAAAGAGTTTTGCCAAAATCCTAAGTGGGAGCTTAGGTAGAGGATGTAGGTCTTAGCACCGAACCTCTATAAAAACTGTGTTTGCCTCTCTTCCCTTCTCTTTTACTCTTTTACATTTCAATTTTGATTGTTTATTTTGTGTTTTCTAATTCTCTGTTTTTTGTAGCATTTTGCGAAAAAGTTTAAAAAATCTAATCAATACCCCTTCTAGATCGTTTTCAAAATTTACTATCCTTTTTGTGGAAATACTCTCAGGAGTCAAGGTTTACCTCCAAAGCTTACTTGGTAAAGTCAACACTAGGATCATCTATATGGTTCTTGCCATAAATATTAAGAGAAATTTCCAATTAGGTTTATTAGAGCTAACAGTTGTCATTGCCTTCATCTTATCAATATTTCCAGTGACGGGCTCACTGATATTCTTATCATATTCACTACATTGGAAATTGATGGTTGAATCCATATTATTACTACAAAAGTTAGTTCCATGTTTCAATGTAAGTATGCCAATTTCGATAGTTTAGACACCTTAGGATTATTATCATATTTAATATCAAGTACCTTACTTGAGTGACAAAATACCTCTTAAAGTAATTAAATACAGGTTTATACTTAATAAGAAAGTGAAAAAGAAGAAAGAAGAGAGGGAATGGAAGTAATGAATTTTGTCATTTCACAGCAAAATTGCTTACCCAATTGGTAAAACAGACCTACAAGTGGCAAGGATCCATATGGGTTTATTATGATTATTATACTGAGATGGAGTTATCAATCCAACGTTCCTCAAAATCTCCAAGGTTCTAGCTCTTAATACAAGTAAGATTATCTTTTACTCTCTCTCTCTTACTGTATACATCTCTTCGAAATTAGTGCATGTAAGAAATACCGCATAGAGCAATGAGTCGGTATTCAGGACTTGGAATTAGAGACATCACTTCTTTACAGGCACGAGATTTTATGGAAAGCCGAGTTACATTCTCCAAGGCTTCAAATTCTACTGACGAGGGTGGGTTCTCTTATAGTAACTCGTGGGCTTTAATGGTAAAAATAAAAAAGAAATCTGTAAAAAGTTGCGATTTAAAGTACTTTATTTCTTATATTAAATTTCAACTTTTCATGAAAAGTAAGTTATAATATAAAAAATTCTACAAACAAATGCATTTTAGGAAGTACTATTATCAAATACATTTCACTTTGTGCCCAAAAAAAATTTTATAAACCAAAAATAATCCTACTTCACGTAGATGTAAAAATATATTAAATGGGTCTTAGGATTACAAATAAGTAAAAGCAAATAAAAAACGTACTTGCATTTGCTCTTTTAATATTTTATTGATTTCAAGCAAAATTATACTTTTGACAAACTTAAGTGTCAATGTTCCAGCCTACTGTCCTAAATTATAACAAGCCCAACACAATTTTGCTAGTTTAAACATTATATTTGTTTAGTTTCACTTTTATTTTTATTTTTTAAACCAATAAAAATGTGTTTATTTGAGTTTCCATTTTAATTTTTAAGTTATCCTATTTTAATGAATAGTACTATAAATATTATTTTTATTCTATAACAATTCAATTTTATTAATAATTTTATATGGAATAAATATTAATTAAAATTAATTTATTACAAAAATTATGATCATTATATTCAAAAATTAATATTTTATTTATTTAAAGAATTATTTTAACATCTAAATTCCCTATAGGCCTAAGGCTTAACCTCTAGGATTTTATTTGGAAAATACTTGTAGGAATTTAAGTTCTAGATAACTCTATCCTGTAACGATAGATGAGGTGAGTAGTTCGGGGTCCAACCCTTTGAAGTTTTTGAGAATCTGTCAATACTACACTATTATCTAGAGAAAATCAGAGAATTAATTCTGGCTTCAATTGGAAGAAAAACTTTATAGCATTGTAATTTGGTAATAGATATAAGGGGTGCTAGGGCTCCAATTGTCAAACCAAAGAGACGATATGGAGCCATCACCAATGTCCATCCTAATATAAGGCTAAAAAGAATAACTTAGCTTGAAAATCTATAACATACTCTTTGAAAGCTTGTTCTTGGTTTTTCCCTCTAGATGCATTTACCTTTTAAGTGATATCCATGCACCCATTTTATCCAAAGAGAGCTTTTCTCATTATCAATCCTCCATATGCATTTAGCAAGAAGAGCTAAATCCACGTCTTATAGAGATAATATTCCCAAGCCTCCTTCCTTCTTAGTAAGTTAAACATTAGACCAACTTACCTTACCAAATGCTTTGATGTTCAAACCCCTAATCCAAAGGAAACTCCTCATTAGCTTTTCAATGTTTTTCAGTTATTTCTTTGGAAGTAAGAAGTTAAAATCCTAGTAATTATTCTGGTTGGTTAACATTGATGAAATTAGTTGCATTCTCCCTAAGATAGAATCTTGCATTTCCAATTACTTATGCTTGACCTGATAGCATCAAATAGCACCTGACAATCATTATAAGATAGTCTCCTAGAGGAAATAGAGGCTTCCATATATTTTATTAAGAGGGGTGCGAAAGGAACGCCAGTGGTCCTTTTTAACTCATTGCTCAAATGCTCATAATCATTAGGAAAAATTAGTGAACTTTTGTCCTTATTGATACATAAGCCCGAGAAGCCACTGAAAGTCTCTAGGGAGTCCATCATAAGTTTCACAAAAAGGATATTTCCATAGTAGAAGAGAAGGACATCACTATTAACAATAAAGAAGATTTTTCTATTGACAACATTAGTGTCATATTTAAAGTTACTATCCCAATTGGTTCTCTTTTCCACTATCCTAACAAATTGTCTTTTCCAATATCTTAGATAGGACTTCAATTACTAAAGTGAAAAGGTAAGGGAACAAATGATCCCCTTACCTCATCCCTCTTATATCTTGAAAGATAGATGTCATTTCTCCGTTTACCATGACGCAAAAGGAAGTAACAACAACACAAGTTTGGATCTAAGAGATAATTAGTTTAAGGAACCCTATAGACTTGGGAAACTAAACAGAGAACCCTATTTTAGACTATCAAAAGCCTTGTAGATGTCTAATTTAATGGCATAATTCCTTCTTGAGCTTTTTTGTGATAATTTTTTAATAGGTATTGTGCAATTAAGATGTCATCACCTATATGTCTTCATTTGATGAAGGCTGCATGTGGAGAGTTTATCAATTAGATAAAACTTTCTTAATTCTCTCAGTAATAATTTTAGAGATAATTTTGTAGAATTTAGCATGACGGGAGATGAGCCTGTAGTCTCCAAGTGAAGAGGGACAAGGCTTTTTAGGGATAAGGCACAACAAAGATTTATCATAAGCTTTTAACATTTTAGAGTTGCTGAATTTAAGGACAACTTCATTCATAACGTTACTAGGTGCTAGGCTTTGTGGAAGAAAAATCCATTGAATCCTTCAATGTCATGAGCTTTATGAGGATTGTTACTGAACATTGCTTCGTTAGTTTATTCATAAATAATAAGATTACGAAGTAATTGACACTGTTGGGGGGGAGGGGGGTGCGGGGTAAAGACTTAAGATCTAGGTTGCTTAAGCCAATCGGAACTTACATTGGGCTACTTCTGGTTCCTTTTATGTTGGCAATCTTTAACTAGGTTTTTGATCAGTAGTTATACCTCCAATGTCAATATTTAGTATGGAAATATTGTTTATATTTCTTTTAGCTAGTAAGCTCATGTAGAAAAAATTTTTGTTGGAATCTCCCTCCTTCATCTAAGTTACCTTTGACTTCTACTTTATAATAAAAATTGTGAATTTGAAGGGATTTGGGTAAAGACTTAAGATTTAGGTTGCTTAAGCCAATCAGAACTTACATTGGGCTACTTCTAGTTCCTATTATGTTGGTAATCTTTAACTAGGGCTTTGATCAGTAATCATAGCTCTAATGTCATCATTTAGTATGGAGATATTGTTCATATTTCTTTTAGCTAGTAAGCTCATGTAGAAGAATTTTTTGTTGGAATCTCCCTCCTTCATCTAAGTTACCTTTAACGTCTACTTTATAATAAAAATTGTGAATTTGAAGGGATTCTAGTTATACTTTTACTGTCTCTTTTTCTAAGGATAGTTTCACATTATCCTTTAGTCTTAGAGCATCTAAGGTGTGGTTAGGAGAGTTTAGATGTCTTAATTTGGGAGGTAAAATTATATCTATTAAACAGGGAGACAAACCTATGTTGATCATATACACTTCCTTTGGTCCTATAAGAAATGTCTCATTAGCCATTTGCTTATTCTTTAGAGTCTAGCATGGCTTGTTCATGCAATTCTTAATCTCATGTTAGATTGTTGATCTTGTGGTAGATCTGGAAGGATTTATATCTCTGAGTAGGTTATCTTAGTCCTCTTGAAATAGCTTCATCAAACCCTGCTTTGGAAGCTAGATAATTAATAAACTCAAATAGAGTAATTCTAAATTTACTTTTAGCTATGTTTATTGCCATAATGAGACTATGTTCGGAGTTTAGATATTCATAGAAGTAACCAACACTATTTGGGAAATGTTTTAATCAACCTTGGTTAATTAAGTCTGTATCAAGGTTTTTATGAATAAGCCAATCTCCTTTCTATTTATTACTTTAGGTAAGATGATAACCTCTAAAATTTAGGTCAATTACTTCAATTTTTAGGAGACAAAAATGGATATCATTTTTGGGTTGATGCTTGCATATGCTTCCTTTAGATTCAGAGGCTAGAAGAGTACAATTTAAGTCCCCTAGGATGATCTAAGAGCCCTTTACTAGTAGAGTAAAATCCTTAAGCTCCTTCCATAAACCCTCTTGTTAGAATGAATAGTTGGAGGAAAAAATAAAGCTTATCTACATGTCTTCCAAACTGTCACCTTCCACTTGTAAATGGATTCGTTACATGTCACTTTACATACTTAATAACTTTATTAGGTTAGGACAAAAAGCCACCACAATTCTACTTAAGTGGTGGTGAGAGTGACTAGAAATCACTTTCTAATTATTTAGAAACCATACTTTAGAACATGCCTCCTTACTCTGCTTGGTTTATAGTATCCTAAAAATCATATGATTAATAGTATTAATGAAAAAAGCTATCAAAAGTTATTATTTTTTTGTTATCAATACCTATATTGTTCCAAGCTAAGATTGACATAATACTAGAGGTTAGTTTACTTCTTTTTTTGCTTTGCAACTAGACTCCTTTTTTCCACTATTTTGAAATCCTCATCTGAGCTTGCATAGATTCTAGTTTTATGATCAAAAGGATTGATAATGGTATCTATATTTAAGACTCCTCAGGTGTATTTTGATGGCATTCCATAATCTACATTGAAGCTTCTAGGCTACTTGAGCTTCCAGATTACAATTTAAGAATGGTTCCATATTTTCTAATAGAGATTTATCCTAGGTTGTAGTTTGCTTAGGAGGTTCCTAGACAAAGTTAGGAATTGATCTAGTCTAAATTCATTCATCTGGAGGTTTTGTGTTGTATTCTTCTATGTCCACTAGACCTCCTACCAAATCCTCACAATTGCCTCTTTTGAATAATTTACACGTTGGTCGCCATTGCTTCATAAACATAGTTGGAGTGTGCCTTCATTAATAGGAAATATGAATAGCATCTTTTATGAGCTTATCCTCATTTCCAAGTTACAATAAAGGGATATCCTCTAGGAGTTATTTAGCAACATTTACATTGACATATATCCTAGCATAACCAACTCTTTTTTTCATCAAGTTCACCTTATCCATACACGTTGGTTTGCTAATAAAACTATCTAGAATACTTAGCCCATTTGTTGACCAGTATCCCAAAAGAATTTGGTAGAAATTAACCCAAATAAGTACCTGCTTCTATTAGATTTCCCCTAGCTTAATTATAGGCTTCCACATTTAGAGAAAATAGGGAGGTTGTTCACATAACAAGGACCCATTTCTATAACTTAATTTGCTACAACTTTGTTAGTGAATTTGATGAGAAATAAATGGCCTTTGTGAGTAAAATGTCCATAAGACGACAAGTTTTCCATTGTTTCTTTGCCTATTGTTTGGCTAAAGGCAATGCTAGTTGCCTCCCAAAGAAGAAACCTACCATCGTTAATGACCACAAGTCTACCCTTTTCTTAAGAGTTTCAACTGAGGTTGAAATTATCGAGTCTCCATCATAGAGGCAAGTGGACAATAATGAAGCACATAACTGGAGGTATCATCATAAAGGGACCTTCATGTGCTTGATGGAGATGGATTCGATTTGGAGCTTCACCAACCGTTAGGGTCAGAGCTAAGGAAGGTCCATGCTAAAGAAGAGATTTGGAGGGTAAGGGAGGGATTTCCTTTAGGGAACTCTGCATAATGTCTAAGGGACTCTTTATAGAAGCCATGCAGGAGGTAGTGAAAGACATAAACACTTATCGTTTCAAAAAGTTGTTACCGAAAATGGAAATTTCAAAGGGTAGGAGACAAGATAAAGTCCAAAATGCCCTTGGCATTAGAGTAGTTACGAGAGCTTCTAGAGGAGGAGGGAAAGAGGGAGGAAAAGGTAGGCAAAAAGAAAGTAGAAGAAGAGAGGAGAAGTAGGGGAGTAGCTTCGTAAACAAAAGAGGCCTGACCAGCAAGGGTTCGGCATTTAAATAGGAAATGTTTAACTCTATTACTAACATTAGTTTAATGTTAACAAAGGGTAATATCTTGATTACTATAATACGAGTTATGAGTTTAGTGATATTTGTAATATGGTCTTCTAATCTAGTAGAGTTCGTGATGATGTGTAATAAGGTATTATTATACTGATATGAATTTATATAATTCTTATGAATGATTTATAGAATAAATCTTAAATGTGAAAGTTACTATAGGACATATGGGAGAAGTGATAGGAGAGACTCATTAGCTCATGGTTTCCTTTAACATACTAGGTAGATGTCATTTTAAAAAGAATAGTTATAAATATTATAAAAATTGATTGTAATATTACATATCACTATATATAATAGTTAACAATGTTTTGTAGTTCATGTTAATTGAAAATGAAAATGGCAAAAAGTGAAAATTTAACTATAATATTCTCACTAAAATATAAGTTAGACTAATATTTTGAAACATTCAAAGTGAAGCGTAATTTTTTTAAATGGTTAAATAAAATATTGAATGGATATAAATTTCATTTTTTTATCATTTTATTTAAATATTCTACAAACATCAATATTTATTTTAAAAATTCTAAAACGTTATGATCTAACTTATATTTTGATGAAATTTACACTTATTTGAAATAAAATTAAGATGAAAGATCAAGTAAACCGTCATCTTCAAAATGAATTATCCTGTAAGTTGTCATCTAAATATAGTAAGAGAGACTTTTCCCATAAAATTTAATGTAAAAAATGCATTAGAATTTTCCAATTAAGTCCTTGAAAAGAAGAGGAGGGAAGAATTATCTACAGACTTACCCATAGTTATTGGGTTAATTGAAATATGTGTATTGTCTATTATAGTTTATTACTAGCCTTTAATCTATCACTTAATTTCATCTTATTGATTTATTGAATTACTTATTTGAAATATATAATTTAGCAAACTATTTATGTATCCTAAGAATTTATCTAGTAAGTTTAAAAAGTAATCGATACAACTTTTTATTATAAAAACCATGTACTTTATACATAAATGTATACAATATTCTTACTTGCATCTTAGTTCAAATTATCTTTTGTATAATGATAAAATAGTTATGAAAGATCAATTTAACAAATTATCATATCTTGAAGTTTCTTTAATGAAACAAAAATTGCGAAGGACTGTTTAGAAAACAAAGTAAAGAAACTAAAATTGTAAGGGACTATTTAGAAAATAAAGATGTAAAATAAAATTTCATTGTTGATTATGTTTTTATTGAAAATTGACTTAATTACTATTATTTAACAAAAACTATAACAAATTGTATTATGTTATAATTAATTAATATTATATTGTAATGGTAGAAGAAATGTTGAGATCATGACCTATGTTCGTGTCTATTTAATTGTATGGGCTTCTTTTGAAGTTAAAATTACTATATAAAACCTTGATTTTGCGAGAGACTTAGTATAATCAACCTAATTACATTTCTAGATAATTATAAATATCATTAGTAGATATACATAAAATCAAAAATATTTTAGACATTAATTCTTTTGCAAAATTAATTTCGTATGATAACAATTTAAAATGTTAAATTAAAGCTTATTTACGTTTTTAACACTGTTAAAGTTGGTGTATTCATGACTCACAATTTTGTTTATTTCAATTTCCATTTAAACTTCTATTTTGTATTTACTTCTAGAAGTAAATTGAATAGGTAAAAGACAATTAAAGTGATAAATTTCTACAAACAATGGATCAATATAATACTTTGAAAATTATTTTAAAAAAACTGCTACTTTCTTAGGAAAGTTGGAAAGTGATTATTTACATTAAAATTACGTATAAATAAAAAAGGGTAAAATTCGGTAGTCCTCTTATAGTTTAATACATTATCAATGTGTGCCTGACTTTTAAAAACTATCAATAATAGTTTTAATTTTGTAACACATTTCCCCTTGCCATCAACTTCTATTACAAACCCTGACTGTGAACTTCAGAATAATGTCTTGTAGTGTCACATGTAGAGGCATGTGTAGTGCTACATAATGAAAACAACATCGTTTTATTAGAGTTTTTAGCAAAAGTTAATGGTAAGGAGCGAATGTTATAAAACCAAAACTATAGGAGATTATTAATAGTTTTTAAAATTCAAATGATACATTAATAATATGCCAAACCAAAACCATGAGAGGGTCTAGCGCATTTATCCCTTAAAAAAAACTCCTTGTCTCTCCAATTTTCTAGGAGAATAATATCAGATTGTTATGTTCCTTTTACAAAGTAGATATGCAGTTTAAGCCAAATGATACTTTTCAAATATACAATTTGGATGAGTTGAGAATTTACGGATGAAGATAGAGAAATTAGAAGCAAAAAGAGAATTTATGTTAACTGTTGCATTAAAATAAAATATTCTCTTCAATTTTTAATCTTTAGCGGGATAATATTTATCAACGAGTCCAAATAATTTTAGTCTTAGAACTTTAATTTTCATATATTATTTATAAAATAAAACTAAAGGTTGGTTCATTATCACTTGACCTAATTCTTAAGGTTAGCTTATATTGTTAATATGATATTTAGCAAAATACATTTACTATAAAAGGACATTGAAATTCAAATATCATTAAAAATTACTTCTAAGACAAATTCATATCCATTATTCATGCATAAAAGGATACTCATAACTATTTATAGTACTAATTATAGACATTTATTAAATACTATAAAAACAACTAATGCTTAATAACAATTTTTAAAATTATTAATAAAAAATTTCATGAGTTAATCATGTTTTATAAAGACAGTTTAAAGACATGTTAATTTGTTTACCTTTTTTCATAAGAGTAAACGTATAAGTAGGTTTAAGGAATAATAATTATTTAAAAATTTAAGTACTACTTAAACAAAAAAATATATGAAGCAAATAAATGAAGTAAAAACATAGAGTTTTTTGTAGTTCAGCTAATAGATGACCTACATCCACTAGTAAGAAGATTGATTTCTTATATTATTAGGAGAAGACAATATAAAGACAATAGTATAGCAATAACCTTCTTTTATCTTATATAACCCTTATCAAGTTATTTATAATAGGCATGGAAGTAGGTCGAGTCAGGCCGAGTCTGCCCAGATAATATAGCTAGAAAATTTTTGTTCAAGCTTGACCCCAATCGGAAGCCAAATTAAGCCTAAGGCATCTAAGCCTAAGCCTAATTCTGATTGGTCTAGGTGACCCGAAGCTTAACTAGTCTAATTTTTATTTTTAAATTAAAAATTAAAAACAGCATCGTTTTACTCAAAACAATGTTGTTTTCTTATAGTTCCTAAAGCCCTAAACTTTTTTTTAAAAAAAACCCAAGTCAGCATGAAGCTTGGTCAAATCTAATTGAGCTCGAGCCAAATTGCCATGTCTAATTTATATATTAAAGTTATATATAAAAAGTCGACAATGTAATTATATTTCTATAGATGCTTAAGTTTAGTGATCAATACTTTTTTTTTTCTCATTCATCCTAAAATTTTATTGTTAGACCCCAAATTTTTATTATTGATGTCATTAAGCATGAATTGTGTTAATTGTGTGATTATGGTTTAGTTTGAATTAAATTGGGATTTATTTGAATTGAATATGGTATAAGGGAAAT
>JANVCQ010000005.1:30656788-30677705 GCA_025531925.1 Erythroxylum plowmanianum | reverse complement strand
AAAAATGAGTCTCTACTAAGAAATGAGTTTCATTCCTCTACTAAATGGGGGTATGGAGGATTTCCCTAAAATAGGATATCAAACCATTACCCCTATAATCATAATCAACAACCAACCACTTATTTTTTATTCCATATCCATTAACCCCTTCCAAAACCCATAAAAAAGCACCCCCTTAGTGATGAGATCACGGAGATCTTTAATCCCCTTGCTGACCCAACGCTGGCATCGTCATAAAAAAACATAATACATCCGCTTCCCTATAACTATGTTATATATCTATAGCAGAAGCACATCAAACAACCTGTGGGAAGGTGTTGCAGGAATCAGCTCTATTTAATAACATCTCTGGATTTTCTATCATTTAAATTTTCTTGCAAGTAATTACCAAAAAAGAGAGAGATGGGTTAGCTAGGCATCCATAGCGCTGCTTTAGGCTTGCTTTTCAGTTTTAGGCGGTGGCGGTGTTGCGGTGTCATGGAAGTGGAAATATTGAATGGCAGAGGCTTTCTGGAGAGGCAGCAGCATCAGGTTTCAGAATGGTTGCAGCACTTGCACAAGCAACAAGAAGAGATTAGGAAGTCGCATCAAAGGGAGAATAGCAAAGGAACAACCACCACCCACCACACCTAAAGAAAAGTGTCCTCCATTAAAAGCTGGAACAGAAAAAGCACAAGGTCCTGAGTCTGGATCCTCAGAGAGAGAGAGATAACCTTCGTCTTCATCATCGTCAGCATCAGCATCAACAGCACCAATACAAACCGCATCATCAACAACAACATCTAAATATAGTCCTAAATTCAAGACATGTAGAAGTTTTAACGGAAGGAGAACAACAACTAGAACAAGCTCATCAGCTCTTGCCAAAAGACCATCACTATTGTCATCAACTACCTTTTCTTGTCCCTCACCAATATCTACCAGACATAGAACCCCTACAGGGCCAACAACAAGACCAAAACTTTTACTCCTTTCATGGGTTAGATACACAACAACAGAGAAAAAGATCTCACTTCCCAGTTCCGTCATCATCCTCAAATTTCCCAGAGCAGAGCATCAAATATGCAAGAAAAATGGGAGAGAACCACCAGCAAGCATCAGCAACATCATCCAGACTTGGGATAAGGAGCGGAGTAGGAGAGATCATCGAGGTCCAAGGAGGCCACATTGTTCGCTCTACTGGAAGAAAAGACCGTCACAGCAAGGTCTGCACAGCCAAAGGCCCCAGGGACCGACGAGTCCGTCTCTCAGCTCACACCGCCATCCAGTTCTACGATGTCCAGGACCGTCTCGGCTACGACCGCCCCAGCAAGGCCGTCGATTGGCTCATCAAGAAAGCCAAGGCCGCGATAGACGAGCTCGCCCAACTACCTGCATGGGACCCAACAACCGCCGCAGCCACAACCACCACTACCAACACTTCCTCCACTAAAACTAGAACCACTAAAGAACAGCAAGGCCGCACAAACTATGATAGACACAGAGAGGATCAGTTGTCACTGGAGAACGTTGCTGCTGCTGTTTCTGCCACTGTCAGTAACGACATGAAACAAATTGTGGCAAATGATGTCCAAAACTTGCCGCAGCAACTCATGTCGGAAAACCACAACTCTTCTACTGTTCTCACGCCATCATTAGATTGCGATTCCATTGCTGATACTATCAAGTCTTTCTTCCCAATGGGTGCGTCGGTAGAGACGACATCATCGTCTTCTATACAGTTCCAGAGATACCCGCCAGATTTTCTGTCGAGAACAAGCAGCCAAGCACAAGATCTGCGGCTCTCTCTTCATTCCTTTCAAGAGCCGATTCTTTTGCCTCACCATGGTCAGAGTGAACAGCAAATCTTGTTCTCTGGAACTGTGGCTCTTGGTGATATGGGATTTGACGGTTGGCCGGGTGGGTGGTTGGAGCACCACCACCCCGCTGAAATAAGTCGATTCCAAAGAATGGTGGCTTGGAACGCTGGTGATGCTAATAATGGTGGCGGCGGGGCAGGAGGTGGCGGCGGCGGTGGAGGATTCATATCTAACACACCTTCACCGTTGTCACCGTCGCCACCTACCCTGTTGCAGCCGTTGTTTGGCCATAGCCAGTTGTTTTTACAGAGGGGACCCCTTCAGTCCAGTAACACGCCTTCAGTTCGTGCTTGGATAGATCCTGCAATCACGGTCGCTCATCATCATCCTCATGAAACGTCACAAATTCATCATCAAGACCAATCTGCGATCTCAGGGAATGCATTCGGAATTTCCGGTTTCCACATTCCAGCACGAATTCAAGGCGAAGATGAGGAGCACGATGGCATTCACAATAGGCCGTCCTCTGCTTCCTCTGATTCTCGCCATTGATTGTACCAAATACCCCAAATCTCATCTCTTACATGTGCTCTCCTTAAGGTCTGCTTCTCAAGTTAATTCCTTTTTCTGTATTTCATCTTTACTGTTGTCTTTGGAATGTTTCTTTTGCAGCAAAAATTGATATTTTGTCAAATGCTTATCTTGGGACTACAGAGATGAGTAAAGGGCTAGTTTGGAGGCGATGTCTTGTTCACTTTTGGATACAATTCAATGGCTAATACCCCGGAGGAGAGACGTCTGAGTGGATATTTTCAGGCTTTCCATCCCGGGTTTGTTTAACTTCTATAAGATGTTTAGCAATATCATCTTCAAGCTTTATTTGTTTTTTCAGACAATGTACTTTTGGGCTTGTGGAGCTCAACTTTGTTGGCTTGTCTATGCTTTTATGTTGTTAGACTTCGTATTGTAGTTGAAGTTTATTGTTTTGGAAGCCTTTTCTAAAATTGCTGATAGAAGATGAGAGGCGTTTGCTTTAATGGACGGTTTCATCTTTTTTCCCAATCAGACGACACCTGATAGGTGTAATCTGGCATGCCTTAAGGAGGTCTTATGAAAGAAGCCAACCACAGATCAGCAGATTTACCTATAGCAATTTCATGCATAGTTGATTAGAGCTGGTTTTGACCTTTTTCCTTTGGGCAATTTATCAAAAGGAAAGGTAGGAGTAGAGCATAAAATATGGTCTTTGATTTGTTTAGAGAAGTCTTTGCTTTGTTTGGAGAGAATCAGTTCCTTTCCTGTTGAGGGAAAAAGTTTCGTTCTTTGATAATCTATGTTTGTTGCTTTTACTGCATTTGTTGCCTCAACAACTTCCTTAAATCTGCAAAAGAATTGAAAGAATAACTCATCTTTAACATCTCTATCCTTGCTTGGAATTCTGGGAGCATCAACGACTAGACTAGTCACTTTCATCAAACAGTGGAAGCTGCTGTCCACATGGTACAATAGTTGTTGAAAACAATTGGTATAATTTCGACTATTTTGGTGGAGAATTTAGTTCCAGCTGCAATCTGTGGTATTGGTCTCTCTAGTTATACCACCCTAACTAGATTTGATTGTGAGTGATAGAGATTAGAGAGCTCAGTTGTAAAAAGGAGGAATGCTGGAGGCAAAATTCCGAAGCTGTATATTGTCAAGGTATATAGTGAGGGATAACAAAGTTAGCTAGAGTGAAAGAATTCATGTTATCTTGTAGAGCTATACCATAGAGGTAAGTATCGGCGGTTTGAGGTTGCTAGATGTTGAAAATGGTGGAGGCAAGGATTAGTAATACCTCTAATATGAAATGAATAAGCTAAGATGAATATAGCAGGTGGAGCTATTTGATGTTAAGTGGTCTACAGGAGGACCACGAACTAGGAATTGGGAAGATGAGCATAATAACAACATAGCCTGAATTATGATGGATGCTAGCAAAAATGGTAGATTTAGCCAAGTCTTTGGTCCCCTACACTGTAAAAATCTCAGTCGATAAATAAAAATCGCTTCTTTCTAGCTGGAAATTTTCTATAAGAAAAATAATAAAAAAAGCAAACGTCTTGGCTTCAATTCAGATAGTGACACATGTATTCTGCATGATCACTGTTGCTTCTCCATCCTCGTCCCTGTCTTGGGTACTATGAAAGTGAAGGGATATAAACCTCTCCTTAGCTCAGGATACCTTTTCTTTTACGAGAACGAATAAGGCTGTCTCTCTTAGAATTCCCGTAGATAAATTATCCTAGTCTTATTTAGTATAGCAATCCTTTAATTTTCTCTTCTAGTGCTCTCGAGAACAATATGGCAATGAGCGGATTCTTAAACTAATACTTCATCGGGGCTAGGAATGTATAATCTTGCTGGGATGTAATCTGTTATGTAGTCGCATAAAAATGAGTTAACAACCTAATTTATTTGTAACGGACAACTTCTTTAACCAACTTCACGTACAAGCATTAACATTAGCAATCGCATGTTAATATTCAGAAACCCTTCTATTGGTTTGGCTAAATCGTCCTGTATGCTCGCTTAATTGAAAAATGCCAAATTAGGGACCCAAGTTAAGGTTTATGTTCTGAACTTGAGTATATGCTACAATTACGGTGTAGACTTGGCGGAATGAAGTAACGCAATTCATCAAAGGAAGCTGCATATAAATTAACAAAACAAGAAACATCATGTTTTATCCATTCTTAAACGAATCAAGCCCGGTTTCAGTCAACATTCCAATCCCATATAATTGGCACACCAAATGAAGGAAGGCTCCGTCAAGTATTTGTCAACTTGGAATCAGTTAAGGAGATGATGAAAGAAGCTGCTTGGGACTTGCTTCTCCAGCTATTTCTTCCACAATTGGATCGGGAAGCTTCTTAATCTTACTATTTCCATCCCCATTTGACAAAGCAAACGTGGATGGGATTGGTATCTTGACATCTGATGTGCTCGCTTGCCTGCTGTGAGCGTGACCTCTCTTCAGTTTACTGGGATGAGAATGAACACGAATCTCCCAAGGACGAGCAGCTATCCAACGCTCCTTCCAGCTCCAACCCCAGTCTTCTTTGCCAAGACTGTAATAAGCTTGGCCTAGAAATTGGGTAGCATTGGCCCTCCACTGCAATATACAATCAACAAGCGTTGAGTTAATGTACGTGGCCCTCAAGAGTATGATTATAAGTAGTTTGTACGGACCTGGTGAGAGAAGGCATATGCCATGGCTCGCTCACGCTTGATTGCTGCTTCTTCTCTCTGTCGAATCCTGGAAAGGATTTCCTCCATGGTCTCAGAACCTCCACACCACTCTGCCTGTAGAACAAGAAAAGCTAGAATGGCCCTTACTGTTGAATAAATAAATAGACCACAGTTTTTGTTTATAATTTCATTTACTTAAAATGTAATTTCCATTCGTTAACGTGTAAAAGTAATTTACGATGACCTTAGTAAACTCAATACACCCAAGAGATTTACTTTAGTGAAACCGTATGATTCTTCACCATACAAGGCTGCACAAAAATGGAAAAGCAGTGACCAAGTTTGGCAGGAAATATACCTGTCGACGGATTAAAGCTATCATGTGAGGTAGGTAAAGGTCATTATTACCTCCAATTCATGGAGTTTGGCCTCAAGTTTCAATTGGCTTTCCAATTTCTTTTGCTTAATCCTGCCTTCTGTGACCATATGGTAACGTCGAGCTCTAATCTGAGCCTGTATGTTGCTCCATGAGTGTATATAGCACAGTGCGGTTGAAGTTTGCTTTTCAGTATCATTGCCTTGGATCAATACATTAAATCTCACATCTCCTTTCAATCGATCTGCAGACTTTCCTGCCTGAAAATAATAAGCGTGACATTGTCATTCTTTATAAACATGCACCGTTCGATCTGCCATGAACCCCACATGAAAGAAAATGTCGCTAAGAAACTGCATCAAAATTAAGTCTACAACTTACCTCTGCTTTTTTACAGTTTCTTTTTGTCCACCCTATTACCCGTCTATGTATGGTATAAAAAGAGACTTTGCAAGTGGTTATCACTATGCTTAGGACAAAATTATTAGCAAATTACGTATTGTCCTCGCATTTGTGGTTGCATTGCGCCATACGTACCCTATATGCTCGAAAAGCTGTTTGAATCTGACGAGCAGCTAAGTGTTGAGCTGATATCCTAGGAGCATCAAAGTTCCTCTCTGGCGCATCGTTGGCAATCACATGACTACTGGACTCTCCTTCATCTTGTGTCTTCGACCCATTCGTTTTTTCGGAGGTCGAATGTACCTTCTCAGTGATGTACAAAAAGGTAGATTAGATGAAAATGCAGCAACTAGGAGTTACCTCAGCTGCACGTAACAAAAAAGTGATAAATGAAAATTCTTCAAACATTACCTTTACTTTTTTGGACCTGCCTGCCTTCACTTTCCTAAGGTTAATAAGGGACCGAAAGCAGTCTCCTGAGCCCATTTGTACCGATCGAGGTTCAAGATTCCAATGTGTCTTGTAATTAATTAAAATTTGAAGAAAACAGTTCTAGAGACAAGAAAGCATGGAATAGTTAGACATGCCACAATTTCCATATGTTGTTAACATACTCAATGCAAATACTTCTCAAAAGGACATAGCTTAATCAGCAGTAGCCAATCTGTCAATGAACCTGTTCGGGATGTCTCTGTTGATGTGTTCTTGAATTGGTATATGCCAACTTCGGCTTCAGCTCTCTTTCATTACATCCTGTTAGAAAAATAGTAATATTAATTACAACTATAAAGCATCTAATCTATATATATAGTCTAAACATAGAAAAGCCATGCTATCTAACAGGATGTAATCTCTTCCTGTGTCACACATCTACCATCATAAACGATTTCAAATCTCAATCAGAGCTACTTACTAAATTTCCTCTTTGAAAGTTGGGAAAATATCACCAAAGCGTTAAGTTTCAAAGTGTACAATGCAAGACTCAAGAAACAGTATTCTTATAGTCAGTTACATATTTAAGAAAACAAAATACGAGAATTTAGTGTCATAAAAGAACAAGGAAAGTTAGGTACATTGGAAGACATGAAAAGCCTGCTCCTTGAGTTCATCATGTTTTTACTAGCAACAACTATACTCTGGTGCAAATCTTACCATGTTTCACTCTCAATATCTACCAAATGAAGAGAGAACAATGTCAAAAAGCAAGAGTAGCATAAGCAAATGCGTGAGGAATATGGAAAACCAAAGGAGATATTACCAGAAAAGAAGCAAACGCCTGGAGTTGGAGGGTGAGATTGTGAAGAAGAGGGGTGAGTGATGAAGTAGTAATAAGAAGATGAAGTGTATTGCAAGAAATAATGATCTTTTCCATGAAGAAAGAGTTCCATTCCATGAACTCCTCTCAACTGACAACTGAACCACACTGAAGTTGGTGTTTGATCCTTTGGAAGGTGAACAGTCAGCAACAAAAAGGCAAAGAATTAGGTGTTGTGTTGAGCAGGGTGCTAAGGCGGGCCTTCCAACAATTAATTATATAAAATGAATGTGATATATCTACTGGGCACATTTAATATCTTTTTGTAGCTCGCAAACGTGGCGGGTAAAGAACGGATAATGTTGCAAAAGTTGATGGATAAGTCAGGATTCATGGTCCCGGCGGGGCTCGAACCCGCGACCTTCGGCTCATAAGACCAACGCTCTAACCAACTGAGCTACGGGACCACATCGTACCGTGTGAAAACATCAATAATTATGTTTTCTCACCATTAGTCGACTTTCATTCATTTACCCTTTTCTGTATCGTCCTAGTGCGAGACATTTTTACCATTGGAACCTGATTCTGTTTACTTTTTTTTAGAATTGATTGGAAGATCTTGAAAAGATTATTGGAAGACCCTCAGCTTCCGATATGGATGATAATGGATGGATCTGGTCTTAACTTTGGATAGAGTCGGGCCCGAGCCCAATTTCCAAATCAAATCCCTGATCCTCTACCTTTTCTCCCTCTTCTTTTCCTCCGATTTGGCTTATTATGTTGCTAACCCTCTCTTGAAAAATTGGGTATCTTTACTAATTGCGTATTTCTTATTTTCTTTATTCTAACATTATAGTTAATGATATTGCTGTTTCTTAACTTTGCGTGTTACATTTTGTTTCTTTTTTACGTTTTTATCTCTTTTTTGTTTATGATTTGCAAGGATGTCACTGTAATATTGGATAGATCAGAAAATCATCTTACTTAGGGAAGTACGAACTCTTTCTCACTTTTTAACATATGCTTATACTGTGAACATTAAAGACAATGTACAACTTTAAGTTTGAGGAATGACTTAATAACTTTGATGATTTCATTAAGCTTATTATAATCTTTGTTGCTAAAATTTATAAACCGATATCTTGACTTAATTGAAATCAGTTCATCATTACTTTATTATTGACTATTAATTTGAATTAGTATGCAAAAAAAATGATAGTTAAAGTAAACATGCTTTTATAAGTCATACTTTTCGTATTCATTAAGATAGTTAAGTTGATTTACACACATAAACCTATTTTTTTCGTGAGCTTTTAAGCCTAAGAGTAAAAAAATTCAAAATTTTAAGCTCTTTTATTTCTTTTATGTGTGTTATCGTGAGTAGTAGAATGATTCCACAACTTGTTTTTATTATGCATGCTGAGATCAAATTTTGTTAAATAATAAGCATTGAGATTATAAAGATACTTAGATTCAACAATTTGTTTAAGCCTGTTTTTTTATAATTACCTTATCATATTTTATCCTTTAGGAATAACCAAGTTAAGCCTTAGCATTTTTTATTGATTTAAACTACATTATTAACCTTTATCCTATTTTTCGTTGAGGCCTTTTTATTGTTTTGAACCCTAAAGGTTATTTACATTACTTGAATATTTGAAACTTGAAATTTTGAAAGTACAATGTTTATTTAATAGCGGTACATGATGAAGGCTCGAATTTATTTTGATTTATCAAAAAATTGCGAACATAGAAAAGTTGTGAACATGGTGCTAATAGATTTATAATGAAAGGACCTATGTGTATAGTGTAACGAGTTTCATGTAATGTTCTCTTTAGTAAATTTTCTTCCAATCATCTCTTTTTATTATCCCAATCATAGCTTACCTAAGCCTCATTATTACCTTATAAAGACCTTTGAATTTTTATTTCTAGTTTACATAAGTTATGGAGATGTGATAAAATTGTAAAGGTCCTACTATGCATTGATTTGAGTATTTGATACTTTTTACCCTAAACACTTAAGTGTATTGAGTAAATCTTGATGAGGGTGTGAAGGTTTATGTTTTTGATTTCAGTGAGGTTATTGATGTGATTACTATTAATATTGACATAGGAAGTTGGTTTTAGTATAACTTGAATCTAATTGTATGTTAATTTGATTAATATGAAATGATGATTTATATTATGAATGGAAAGGTTAAGATTAATGAAGGATAGATATTTTAAGCTTTATAATTTTGATTATGATTTGCATGAGGATAAGAAAAAAAATAATTGTGGGGAAGCTTGATAGATGCATATTTGACTATATTTATACACCCATATTTGACGTATTTTGTTTGATATTTGTAATTTTATTGTATATTTGGTATTCACTTCAAGCGCATTTATAGGTAATAATTGCCTTCATAGATCAAAAAGAGAAGAATTTGGATAAAAATGCAACATAAAACAAAGTTTTGAAGCAAATTAGAGATACACAATCATCTCTATGTGTACCTGTGTAATTTTTAGAGCCCATGTAAAATTGTGAACTCTAGAGTGTTTGAATATGCATGGTCTATTATACACCCGTGTATCATACCATGTATGTCCCAAAACCCTAAAATTTACTTTAAAAGATGTAAATGGAGGCAAAATAGGGATAGTAGACTTTTTGAGCAGATTTTAGATGTGAAGAATGTATAAAATGAACGATATTGGTCTAGGAAGGTAGAGAAAGCAAAGAAATTATCACGAGATTCAATAGATTACAACATCAAACCTTAAACTTGCAAGAACATTCAATTAAAGATATAGGAGATTTAGAATTATGATTCCTTTTGTTCTATCCATTTTTCTTTTTATTTATCTTTGATTTCTTTTTCTATTATGGGTAACTAAATTATTTTTAGTCTCTAGGTATGATGAACCCTTATTAGGATAACAATATACTTTGATTCTTTTATTTAATGCAATTATTTTGATTGATATATGTTGAGTAAGTTTTAATCTTATAAAACCCTCAATTTTCTGTAAGCGCACGGGCTGTAGAGTAGTATATAAGGTGTCGATGCCATGAGGAATTGGTGAACGAATTGAATCCTAATTTGTATAAGGCTTAAAAGTGTAATTAAAATGAAATAAAAACAAAAAAGAAAAGTAAATAATATAATATGGAGTGATTGAAATGAGAATTCTAAATTAAAGCAAGAAATCAAATTTGAGCACCAACAATTGACAATTGAAATTCAAATAAGGAAGATTAATAATTTATAAGACAATGGATTTATCCTATCATCATGCTAACTCGATCACTTTTGTGTTAATGCAGTGTCGTTCCTAGACTTTCAAAAGGTGGATTAGTTTCTCTCGAGTTGTGATTACTAAGCCCTAAATCATATACCCTAATTAAGTTAAGTTATCGATCATGTAATCTCTCGATTAACAAAGCAACACACAACTCCAATAAACAACCTGGTCCTTATACAAGATCTCTCTCTGTATAATTACCGATTTCATTATTTGCATGGACTATTAGATTGTTTAACTCTCATTAACCAACCTAATTATTTTGCATTCGGTTCACTCTCTCAATTATTTCTATAATGGCATACTTTGACCATTAAGAATATAAATGCATGGGGTAATCTGGAGTATTATGCTCTTTGATTTCACTAGTAGGTCTAATATTCACCGCTTCATAGATAAAAAAGTTAACTTTTAGGCATTCTTGAGTAATTGCATACCAAAAATCAAAAACATTTTTATAAGAATAATGGTACAAATATAGTCTCAACCTTTAAAGGATAGACCATAGGATTACAAAAATATTATAAGGAAGTTTGGTGAGTATATGTTCCTTTTGTTGCATTATAGTTGATAAAAATTTACACTACCAAATTTCCTTCTTTTTATCTTAATATTCCTATGTTTGAAAGGGTACACAATTGATATACAAAAATATTTAGTTATAATGGAATGAACTTTTTTGGGTATGTTTTCTTTTCATAATTTTAGTTTTAATCAAGAATATACACAACCAAAGTTCAATTTCTTCATAATCTCAATATTTATTTATTTTACCTTTTGCTTGCTTCTTTAAAAAAGTCTTTGTATATCATAATCTTAATATGAAGATGAGACACCATGGATATATAAAAATATTGTGGAACAAAGGATGGAAGTTTTCTAACCATATATTATATCATAATTTTGGTTAGGAATCTACATAACTTTCTATTTTACCTTAATACTTATTTGTTTGCCTTTGGCTCACTGCTATATGCTATTGAAATTATGAGTTTTTATATAAAAATTTAGTTAAAAAAGTTTCAAGGGAAGAACAAAAAGAATGGTCTGCGTTGAGTAAAGTTTTAGAGGGTCTCAATAAGTTTTTGCCTTACTCGTCTACATGGGATAAACAATTAAATACTAGTTTTTTTATAAAAGAAGAGCTGATATTATTACTTAATTGATAGAATTGGAAATGATAATAAAAAGGGATAAAAATAAGTCATGTTTTTTTTGTGTTGCTTAATAAAGCTAACACTTACGCACAAATCTTCAGTCCTATATTACCATTGAAACATGGTTTAAAGACAATTATCATCCTTTTTAAATACAATGTTCCTGTGCATTATGACAAGTCCCCTACATTATCATGACCAATATACATAATAACACAGTCTATAAATTACATCATAACATGATCCATGCATGATCACTACTAAAATTTGAATTATAACATGATCAACCACACGACTATGTACTTAATTATGTTAAAAAAACCTTTAGTGGATATAGTTTCATGCACAGTCATATACTAATATTTATATGTCATGTTTGGTTACAACATTTTTAATAAGAATATGGTTGATTGAATAGGTGTGCACTAAATTCTATTAAAAAGAACCTTTACTGAACATAGTTTTATATATGGTATTTCTGTCCTTGATATTTTATCTTTAAAATTTTAAAAGTGAACGTGCTTACTATTAATACCATGTATTTATTTTTATTCACCAACATCTTTAACTTGCATAGTTTGTTAACCACACAAGAGTGTATTTAACCATATTAGATAAAACCATTAAATGATATAGTTTGTCATATGGGTGTGTATCAATCCATTTTCTTCGTATTGATTCTTGGTATTATTTCTACATGGTTATAATATTCCTATTTTCATTAAATATGTTAATTGTTTTAAATGTGTTATAGTCGTCTATAGTAGTGGTATTAAATGAACTAAGTATAAGTTTTTATTGAGGTATGGTATTTTATCTATTCACTCATTTTATTTTCATATTAAAATGTAGGTTTCATATTAATCAAAAGTAATACATGTAAGTCAAAGAGAGTCTAGCTCTCTAAATAAGCTATCAATTAAAAAATCCTCACAAAGGGATTAGTCAAAAAAAGTCAGCTTAAAACCATCCAATCAATAAAGAGATTGCATTTTACTTTAAGGGAAAAACTGAGTCTAGCTGCGTTGTGATAGTGGTAGGTTGCATAATATTTTAGTGGGTAGTTTAGCATATGTTTAGTTGTTAAACTGAATAATTAGTGCATGTTCAGGTTAGGATTGTGTTATTTAGTTAAACGTTTATGTTTTGAGTGTTATATAGGTTAGAGCATGCTTTTGTACTTTACATTGTTACTACAGATCCTAATACTCGTATTTCACCACCACCTAAAAGCCTTTAGATAGGGGATAGAAAATGGTAGGCCTCTCTCATTGGGTACATCCTTGATAAATGTCTTGCTTACCTAATGATGCATAATTGGCCAACAAACATTGGAATAGATGGGGCCTAAAGAATATTATGTTTAATAAAGACAATTTCTTTTTTTTTCATATTTATCTATAAGGACACTATACAAAAGATCTTAGATCAAGGTCCCTAGTATATCGAGGGTTTGCTTATATTCATCAAAAAATGAAAAGTCAACTTCAAGCTATTTAGAACAAAACTCAAGAGTATTTGAATATGGGTAAATATAGATAAAGTTCCTTTAGAGTATTAGTTAGTGAAGGACTAAGCTACATAGCTAGTGCCTTGGGTAAAATTTTAAGCCTCAATGAAAATACTACCACCTTACCAAGGATTGGTTTTTCTCAAGTCCATATGAAGCTTGATCTAAATAAAGAGTTACCAAAAAATATAAATATACTAAGGCTCAACGAAAAAGGAAATATAGAAGGGGATTTTATGGAAGTTCACTATATATGGAAACCAAAGAAAAATAGCTAGTAATGGTCTAGCGAGCAAAAGAGAAAAACACCCAGGCACCTGATAGTTTCCATTAAGAAGGAACACAAGAGTAGTGACATTACCCGTTACTAATTTTACTCAAGTTAGAGATAAGACACCAATGGGGCTTCCAAAATATGACATGTGTATAATCTCAACCTAATGATACAAACAAAGCACTCCCATTTGAAATAGGAGTTACTAGGAAAAATAAATATATTAAGGCACAATGAGGAAGGTAATATGGAAGAGGATATTGTGGAAGTTTCTAGTGTATGGAAACTAAAGATAAAAGAATAGGAGATTGTCTATCGAGTAAAAGAGAAAAACACCTAGACAACTAATAGATGCCATCAAGAAGGAATGCAAGAGGTGGTGACACTACCCATTACTAATATTACTTAACTTAAAGACAAGGCAACAATGGGGGCTTCAGAAGCATGAAAAGTTTTGAACCTCAATCTAATGATACAAACAAAGAACTCCCATCTAAGGCTGAAGTTAGTAATACTAGAATACTAGACAATGGAAAACCTACACTAAACCTCAAAATGAACTCAGATGACCCCTTGCTTAGCCCCTAGCATAATAGTAAGGTAATTGCCTGTCCTTTTAAGAAACTTAACTACTCACCTAACCCAAGCAATATTAAAAGTAAATCCTCAAGGGAAACTAGGAAGAAAAGAAATATTAAAAGTAAATCCTCAAGGGAAACTAGGAAGAAAAAATCCATTCTTCCTTTAAACCATGAATCTACTAGCTTAGGATGTAAGAGGCTTGAATAGCCTTAATAAACAAAGAACCCTTAAGGACTTCATAAACTTTAATAAGAGTACTTTTTTTTAGTCTTATAGAAGCCAAAGTAAAAAAAATACTTCAAGAAAGGACTTTGGTTTTTCAAACAAAGGGTGGTCCATTATAAGTAACCATGAAGCTCATTAGAATGGAAGTCTCTTAGTGTCAATTGACCTTACAATCTTGTATTTATCCAATTGGTCCTTCTTAGACTAGTTTAAATTGTGAATTTTTATACAAACAAAGCACTCCCATCTGAGGCTGAAGTTAGTAACACTAGAATACTGGACAATGGAAAACCTACACTGAACCTCAAAATGAACTCAGATGACCCTTTGCCTAGCCGTTAGCATAAGAGTAAGGCAATTGCTTGTCCTTTTAAGCTATTTAACTACTCACCTAACCTAAGCAATATTAAAAGTAAAACCTCAAGGGAAAGTAGGAAGAAAAAAGTCATTCTTCCTCTAAACCATGAATCTAATAGCTTAGGATGTAAGAGGCCTGAATAGCCTTAATAAACAAACAGCCTTTAAGGACTTCATAAGCTTTACTAAGCGTACGTTTTTTAGTATTATGGAAACCAATGAAAAAATCCTTTAAGAAAGGACTTTGGTTTTTCAAACAAAGGATGGTCCACTATAAGTAACCATAAAGCTTGTTACAATGGAAGGATCTTAGTGTCAGTTGACCTCGTAATCTTGTATTTAGCCAATTGGTCCATTTTAGACGAGTTTAAATTGTGAATTTTTATGCAAACAATCTAATTCCTCATTATTCATTATAGTGATCTACGCTTCTAACTGTGTGTTTCACAATAAATAGTTACAAAAAGACCTTAAATTATTGACCTTTAGCTCTACCCTCTGGATGCTAGCTAGAGATTTTAATTGTATTCTCTCCCCATAAGAAGTCTAAGGCAATAGGCATAAGTTGAGAATCAACCCTAAGAACTCTTCTTACACTCTTAGCTTTGCAAACTTTGGAAATCATCTCACCTCTAACCACCCTTTGATCCTTATTACCACTAAATAATCCATAGTGAGAAGGAACTCCATATTATGGTTTTTTAACTCCCTCCTAAACCACCACATATTCATAAATGTTAATTCCAAAGGCAATGGTTTTGAAGTCACTAGAACACAAGCTTAATTTTTTATGTAGAAGTTGAAGATAATAAAAGTTTAGCTAACCATAATTTAAAAAGATCTAGCTAATAACCTTATTAATGCAAAAAGAGATTATCTTGATGTACTTAGTAGATTTTAACAGCAGTTTTCTCTCTATCCAACTGATAAGTCACATGAGGATAAGGAATCTAATGATACGAGGAATTATCTTACTGCCTTAAAGAACTACAACTCTAAACTTAAACAAAAAGTAAATCCAGTGATTAGGGGATGGAGAAAGAAACTCCAAATTCTATTATAATGTCAATTATGTTAGAAAAAATAAGAACAAGGCAATGTCCATGCTCAATAAGGAAGGTAGGGTAATGCTAAGCAATAAGATCTCAAGGATCTCAAATATAAGCACTTCAGGAAGTTACTTGAAACCTTAAACGAGGTTACTCCTCTACCAGTCAGTATAAATAATGTATTCTATGAATCTTATCCCATCCAATCTCACTTAACATTAATTAATGAAGAAGCTTCTGAGGAAATCAAATCCACATTGTTTTGCTTCCATCCAGACAAGGCACTAAGGCACCTAGTCTAGATGGCTTGCATATATATAATTTTATTGAAGCATTTGGGAACAAACTGAATCAGTAGTAATTAAAGCAATATAGAAGTTCTTTAGAAATGGAAGCATTCTAACTAAGGCCAACAAAACCTACAATTTTCTCATCCCTAAAACCCCAAATTGCTCCTTCCTAAATGATTACAAACCCCTTGCTTTGCTCCTTCCTAAATGATTACAAACCCCTTGCTTGTTGTAATTTTTTATATAAGATTATAGATAAGATAATTGTCAATAAAATGAAGAAAAATCTTCCTAAAATAATACTCAAAGAGCTTTTGTTCTATGTAGGAACTTTAGAGACAATGTTCATATTCCCACGAACTCTTCAAGAGCTTTTGATTCACTGAACTAGGGTTTCATCCTCTCTTCATTTATGGCCACGAACTTCCTAAAAAGTTTCATTAATTGGATATGTAGATGCATCTCTAATATTTCATAAATCGATAATTATAAATGGTAAGCCAACTAAGCCTTTTAAAGCTGCTTGTGGATTGAGATAAAATGATCTACTTTTACATTAATTATATGTTATTTATATAGAAACTTTCACTAGACTTCTCATATTAGATATCTCTAAGAATTCTGTCTTCAAACATGACCACAGGTGTGGACAACTAGATATCTTTTAGTTCTCCTTTGTAGATGACTTGCTTCTCCTTTGTAGAGCCAATCAACAATTCATTAAGTTATTCTTCAAATCACTTGAAACATTCTAGTCATTATTTGGTTTAGCTTTCAACCTTTCCAAGAGCTCATATACACTCTATATGGGTGTAGACGAAAATTTAACTCCATTGGTTGGCTTCAAGGTTATAAGGCATCAACATCTCTAGTTAAGATATCATGTAGTACCCATAACCATTAAGAAGCTTACCAACCAAGATTCGCTACTCTTAGACTCTATCAATATAAGACTCAACAACTTGTGTAATAACCAATTATCTTATGGCGAAGGCTACAATTGGTGCTTTCTATTCTCTGCAATCTATCTGCCTACTGGTTTTCACACATAGCTTTACCAACAGGATTATAAAGTCTATATATAAGCTATTAAGGGACTTTCTTGGGAGTTGTTATTCATTTAAAGCTTATAATTCCCAAGGTAAAATGGTCCTTAATGTTTTTACCTAAAATCAAAGGGGATTTAGGTATTACTTCTACTTGAGTTCTAAGCAAAGCTCTCCTAGCCAAGAGGCTCTAGTTACTAATCACTAACAAGGAGGATTTTTTAGGTGAAGTGGATCTATCTCTAATTCATTAAAGCTAAAATCCTATAAAGTATCAAACCAAAGTCTTATGCCTCCTATACTCTAAAGCAAATAATAGCTATAAGGGATTCAATCTACCACTTATTAAACACACCATAAGATATGGACAAAACACTCTCCTTTATTATTACAACTGGCATGTCTTGAGTCCCTTCGTAGAAGCTAAATGAATTCAACCACCCAAAATTCATGATCATGTCTTACACAAAGGTCAAAACTCTAATTTATAACAACACATGGCATTGGCCATTCCACTCTATTAGAGGTGTATAGGGTATTATGAACAATCTACTTGGATACTTACTAGATACTAGCTGACAAGATTCCATCATTTGGACTAAAGATATGTCCTTAAATTAACTGTAAAATCATGTAAGAGACTACTTCTGGATCCTTTGGACATCAAACCATAAACTAGTCTTATGTGGGAGAAAACTATATACCTTCCTTGCTCCTTCATAAATTGGTTAGCTATATGCAAGAAGTTGGGCATTAAGAACATAAGTAAATTTCCTATTAATGCCCCTCTTTTATATTCTATACTGAGGAATCAGATGATATAGATAATAGTGTTATTATATTTATACATTTGTAATAAAATTCAAGGGCTACATGGCACCAACCATAGTGCTACAAGCTAGAAGGAGTCACTTATTTGTACCTCTATTTTTTAGCTTCATATGAAGGGTAGTAAATCATTTTCTAGAATGGTCTTTGGGAATTGGATTATGCATTTAATGTGAGAGAAAAAAGGGCTTTTCTCCGAGGAATCCACTAACTTGGAAGCTATTATATGCCAACTAGAAACTAAAATAAGGATGAATGACTTTGTTTAGAATTCTTCTACTCAAATGACCCCCAAAATATGTTTGAGCTAGAACTAGCGATGGAATCTTGCTTCCCCTATAGGCATTGCTCAAAATCTATCCCTTGATAGTCTAGTTGTCTTTACTACTTTTATTTGCTACAGTTTCTTTAATTAAATTTTTAGTTTTCAAAAATATTAAAGGACTCAAAGCTTTGGAAGGGAAGAAGATGGTGAGACACATTTCATGTGTAGATCATCTTGAAAAATTATATAATACATTTTTGGAAATTATTTGAGGAAAATCTTTCTAAAAAATAATTTGAACAGATACTAAGCTACTCCAACTTGTTTATTTAGATATTTTTGATCTTATTATCTCTCCCCCTTTTGGTAAAAACACTTACTCTATTCTCTTCATTAACGATTATAGTAAAAATGAATAGATGAAAATTTTGAAGTACAAATATTAAGTTTTTGGTGTGCTTATAAAGTTTAAAATTTTAATTAAAAATAAAGTAATTTTGAAATTAAATCTTTAAGAATTGATTGAAGTGGAAAATATAATTCAAATGTTCTAAGAACTTTTGTGAGTTGAATGAGATTTGTCATCCTTTTATTGTTCCTATATCTTCCTAATAGAATAGAGTAGCAAAGAGAAAGAACTAAACAATGTTAAATATGGTGAGAATCATATTAAAATAAAAATTAAATCTAAGGATTTATAGGTTAAAATAGTTGCATATATGTCATATCTAAAATAGTTGCATATATGTCATATCTTTCAATTCATAGTCCAATAAAGAGCTTAAAAATGCCACTCCATAAGAAACATAAAGTGAAGCCTTCCACGTCCCATTTGAGAATGTTTATTTCTATCGCATATGTGCATGTTCGAGAGTAAGAAAGGTCCAAACCTAATAATCAAAGTAAGATATTGTTTTTTTCATATATGATGCAAATTTAAAAGGTTACAAGTTGTCTAATCTAAGCAACAGAAATAATGTTAATAGTATACTTCAATTTAAAGAAGAAGCATAGTAGTATTAAACCCATAAATGCAAATTTAAAAGGTTACAAGTTGTCTAATCTAAGCAACAGAAATAATGTTAATAGTATACTTCAATTTAAAGAAGAAGCATAGTAGTATTAAACCCATAAAATAGAGGAATCTTATTATTTTATTATATGTTTTGAAGACGGATGAGAAAAGGAGTTTGTTCAAGAAGTCAAAAATGATTCAACTTTACCAACCTCACTAACTAATTATTCACACCCACGTTTTTCCCAATAAGTGTGGGACCTTAAGGATATTGAAGAATTGCCAAATTTTATAATAATCTTGTTCTTTTTACGTACAAATACTGGAATCTTTAAATTTTAAAGAAGCTAACAAAAATGATAAGTGGATTCATGCAATTACTGAGAAAATTCAATCTATTAAAAGCAATGAAATATGGGAGCTAGTTTCATTCTAAGTGATCATCATTCCATTAAAGTTAGATTGGTATTTAAGATCAAAAAGAATATCAAAGATGAAGTGGCAAGCTACAAGGCAAAGCTTGTTATCAAAAAGTAAAAGAAAAGGCAAGATGCTGACTATAAAGAAGTATTTGCACCTATTACTTACTTAGAAACAACTTATTTATTAAATATTTTTTATATCAAGTCTACTTTTCTCAATGACTATTTAAAATAAGAAGTTTACATTAAACAACCAATGTGGTATGTAATTAAAGATTAATCAAATAAAGTGTTGAAAATGAAGAAGACAATATATAAACTTGAACAAGCATGAAAAGCTTAAAATAACATAATAAACAAATTTATGATGGAATAATTATATTAGATACTTGAAAAAATATTTTCTTTATATTAAAAATAAAGATATTTTTTTATTTGTATCTATATAAAAAATCTTATCACTCTAAGCAATTAATAAAAAATATTTAAAAGAGTTTAAAGATTTTGAGTTTACATTTAGGATAACCTAATTATCAATATTTTTATCAACATAGTAATTTTTAAAAATGGTATTTATAGGCAAGATCCTTTACCAAAACACAATATGTTGTATTTGTTTAATTAACCCAAGTTGATCTAAACATATACCTTGAACCAACATATCTTATGGGATTCCTTTCTGTCGACACTTTACTTTTCTAATATTGATACTTCATACCATGCTTGTTTGAGCTAATAATTGACCATAGTGCTTAACCTACTATTTTTATATAGAAACAAATACAAACAAAGATATATAGGCAAGTAAAAATTATAGTTTTGTTAGAAGATAAATTTTGTATTACTAAATCAATAAAAATGTTCAGCTTATAATGAAGTTGGTACTGTTTATAAATGTATAACTAAGCCCTTCTCAAAAGATGGGCTAATGCTAATTTTATACATAAACCTATAGAGATATCATATATTACTATAACTCATGCATATGGCTTCTACCCAATCTGTCGGGGAGGGTGGCATATCTACTAATTAGCACACTCACTATCTCCAGTTCTATGTTTCAAGTATTAAGATGTTCCATGGGGATATTCTAAGTTATATAGCCTACAATCTATAGAAATGTCTCCCTTACCTTCATTATAAGTCACTTCCTTCATCTATTTTTATTAGTAATCATCATAGTAGGGAGCTAATTATTGGAATAATCTTGCATGCAATGTATTTTATACTTTTAGAAAGCCTAGAAATTTTAGGCTCTTACAATGCATGTTTAGAATTTCTTTGTATTTGTATTAAGAATTAGTTATTTCCTTATTTCTAATTAACATTGTTTTATAGTGGCCTCCCTCTAAATTTTCATTCCTTTAAAATATCTCAAGGTTCTCTCCACTACAACAAAAATGACATACGGTAACAGGTGATAAGTGTTATTAAATATAAATGGTAACACTAATGAGTATGCTATTACAGCCCATGTTACTAAAGATATGATGCTTTAGTAACAGTTTTGACATGTTATTGTCGAGTTTAATATGACATTTAT
>JANVCQ010000005.1:30637210-30656688 GCA_025531925.1 Erythroxylum plowmanianum | reverse complement strand
ACCCTATTCATAAGATCCATGAAAGCAGCTGGAGCATTGGTCAAACCAAATGGCATGACTAAAAACTCATAATGTCCGTACCGTGTCCTGAAGACTGTTTTGCTTATATCAGACTCCTTGATTCTGAGCTGATGATAGCCTGACCTGAGTTCGATTTTGGAAAAGACCCTTGCTCCCTGCAGCTGGCCAAACAGATCGTCAATCTGGGGCAAAGGATGCTTGTTTTTAATGGTCACTTTGTTGAGTCTCCGGTGGTCAAAGCACATATGCCATGTTCTATCCTTCTTCTTAACAAACAAAACTGGTGCTCCCCACGGTGACAAACTCAGTCTTATGTACCCCTTCTTTAATAGTTCTTCCAACTGTTTCTTAAGGTCCTTCAGCTCAGCTGGAGCCATTCTATACGGTGGTATAGAAATAGACGCAGTACCAGGAATCAAGTCAATAGCAAACTCGATTTTCCTTACCGGTGACAAACCAGATAAGTCCTCTGGGAACACATCTGAAAACTCCCTCACAACTGAAAAATCCTCTAACTTTCCTTCATTCACATTAGTGTCCACAACATGCGTCAAAAAGGCTTGACACCCCTTTCCCATCATTCTCTCAGCTAGCAAAGCTGAAATAATTATTGGTGACAGTGTTCTCTTGTCCCCTCTGAAAATCACCTTCTCACTGTTGCCCAAATCAAACTCCACTTCCTTAAGGCCACAATCCAACCTCGCATGATATTTTTCCATAACATCTATTCCAAGTATAACATCTAAACCTTTTAGGTCTAGAGGTAGTAAATCCACTACCAATCTAGCATTATCAATGAAGAGCTCACAACCCCTATAAACTTGACTTATAATCACAGTCCTCCCTATAGGTGTACTAACAATTAAAGGACTACCCAATGGCATCAAATCAACATCATGTAATGTCATGATTGCAGAAACAAAAGAATGTGTGGAACCAGAATCAATTAGTAAGTACACTGCTGAATCAAATAACTGGGTCATACCCGTGACAACCTCTAGTGTAGCTACAGCTTCCTCTCTGGTCATAGCAAATACCCTTGCCTGCGCCCTTGGCCTTCCTAGAGGAATAGCCTTTCTTGCAGCTCCAGAACTGTCCACCTTAGTAACTGGCATGGTTCCTACTGTTTCAGCTATCCTTGGGGCTTGAAACTGTGATCCCTCTTACCTTGGTACCTGGGGACAGTCTCTAATCATATGTCCCTTCTCCCCACATCGAAAACATGCTCCAAATAACTTGAAGCACTCTCCTTGATGAAGTTTCCCTCAATGCTTACATTGGGGGTTTGTGTATCTACTCCTCCCTGTCCTTCCTGTGCCTCACAGATTTGAGGCTTGCCCTAAAACTGCCTTTGCCTGCTTATTCTTAGTAGAGTCACTGCTTCCCACTTCACTCTGTGTGTGATAACTCTTTGTACTCCTCTCAGAAATTGAAGTACTCATCCCTTTCTTAGAAAACTACTCCCTGTTCTTCCTATTCCTGCTTACTTCATTTCTTATATTATCTAGTTTTTCAGCTTGGAGTGCAGCATCCACTAACTGCTGGTAGTCGTAGAAATTGTGGATCAGGACTTTCCCCTTGATCCCCAAATGGAGACCTCCCTTAAACTTACGACACTTGTCTTCCTCATTTGCCACAATGTTGGCCGTATACCGTGACAGCTGGGTAAACTTCAGCTCATACTCACTCACACTCATGTCCCTCTGTGTGAGATTGAGAAATTCCCTGGCCTTCTCTTGAATATAGACTCTCGAGAAGTATTTCCTCTTGAAAGTTTCTAAAAAGTCTCTCCATGACAGTACCAGAGGCATAACCTGACTATGGGGCACTGATTCCCACCAGTGGAGTGCATCCCCCTGCAGTAAACTGATTGCATAGTTCAGTTTCTCTTCATCATTGTACTTCATCTGAATTAGGACTCTTTTTGTCATCTTCAGCCATGATTCAGCCTCTTTGGAATTTGTAGTCCCATTAAAGTCCACAGCTCCATACTTACGGAGCTTATCATATTGTCCAGTCCTCTCCACTGGAGCTTGCATTGGGACTTAAAACCCTTGGCCCATGGCATATGAGAAAGCCTGAGCAAATGCTTGAAAGAAATGCAGATCCATGGGAGTTGTTTGAGGCATTTGAGAGGGCGGTGGAGGCACCTCATGCTGCACACTAAGTGCCTCAGAATCTGGAGCAGAATGTGTCCCAGCATCTTGCGGGACATAAGATTCATCGGTGTTCCCTTGGCGAGAGTGAGATCGAGTCATAGCTCCTCGAGTTCTCTTTCGATGTGGCATTTTCGCTCCTTCAATATAAAACCATTGAAAACCTTTAGTTCATACAAAACAATTTTCAAAGTATGTAAAACAGTTCAAATCGTATAAAACAATTTCAAATCATGTAAAACAATTTAAAACAATGCAAGTTATTCATTTAAAACAATGCATGTGCATTTCATGTCTTAACGTGCCTAATCCATCCCTAAACCTAGTCCTACATCTGGACCTAAACCTTGACACTCTGATACCACAACAAATTGGACCCCGTTTTCAGAGCCCAACATCGGACATGGGATCATGTAGCTTGAGCATAGAGGGAGGCTTAGAAGTTGAAAATTTAGAAGAAAACTCCCTCGAAAGCAAAGGTGGGCGTTGCCGCGGCGAACATATGCAAGAAATTCCCCTAGACCTCTTGGGAATTTTACATCGCGGAGAACGATTTAACTTTTGCCGCGGTGAATCTGCAATTGTATTTTCGTCGCGACAAACTCCCCATGCCAACGAAAATAAAAGCTTTGGGTTAATTACGTCGCGGCGAGCGTTTAGTTTTGTCTCGGCGAAAACCCCTGAAGCTTAGCCCATAACCTAAAATTTTCCTATCATACTAAATGCAAACATAAATTTCTTTTAACCATCTTCAACAATTCAAACCCAAAACAAGATGAACTTATACATGAACACATGCAATTTTCAAAATCCAAATACTTTGTGAAAACATGAAAATTCATAGACAAATCCAAACATATATTTCATTGATATCAAAAGTGAGATTTTTACAAACCTTTAATGGGCATTTCAAGCCACATTACAACATAAACCCAAAATACATCATTTGCAAAAGTAGAATTCCTCAAAATGCAACTAAAGCCTTGCTTTACAAAAATAACTTCAAACACAAAAATAAGCCTAATCGGAGTGACGTCGTAACTCTTGACCTACTCGATCTTTTGCTCCTCGCCTGAAGATGGGACAGAATGGGAGGGAAGTGAGCTAAAAGCTCGTGGGTACCATATTTATAATCAAGAAACAAGCAAAAATCATTTTCAAAACTCATTGCCATTATACATTTTCAAAACCAAAGTACTTTCACATATAAATATCATCAAACCCTTATTCCTCAAAATTCTCAATTTATCAAACAATTCATGAGCGATTTTAAATCATGTATGCATCAAACTTAACAGATCATAAGCACATAAGCACATCAGAATGGTTTGGGTAGATCCTTAAACATGACGCACTACACAGTTCCACATAATGGTACTGTGTAGTCGTAAACTTGAGGGAGTCCATAAGGAGCTCCGTGTCACTAGCGGACAGGCGGGAGAAGCCTTAACTTGATCAACGTGCATGTGACATTCTTGAGAGACTACCACAAACCCACATAACACATATTTCATAACTTGTAAACTTGTTGCCCAAAATGGCACTTTTTCTTGAAAACTTGCTTTGCATATACTTGATATATTTTGGAAACCATTTTAAAAAACATGATTTCATAAACATATATCTTTTTAAAGAGAAATCCTTTTCAAAGCCTTTTCGTCAATCATCAACACAATTCATGCAAACATATAACAATTTCACAATAAAATCAAAGAAGCAAATAAGTGCAACATCTATAATGCAATTGAAACCATTAAGCTTCCTTGATTCAAAGAAAACAATGAGTGGCTTATTTACTCAATTATAAATATGTGCCCACCTTGAATTCCTTGCTTATAAACTTGCTTAGGGATGTCTTTCCTCTTGATCCTCTTGCCTCTCTTAGCCTACTTGATTTCCTTAAACAATAACCAAAATCCCATTCAATTTGGTTTAGAAATCGAAAAGTCATACCTCAACAATTTGGATTATTTCTAAAGTTGAAACAAAAAAATCTATGCTTAACTTCCATCCAGAGATTGAGATTTTTTAGACTAAATTCAGACTTGATTCCTTAATACAATTTGTATCCCTATGTCTCTAGTTTACACTAAATTAAAAATCATCTCATTTGGACATATACACAAAAAGTTATGCCCAAAATATAAAAACATGTATATGCAAGAAAAATGAACTTCGTCGCGGCGAAGTCAAAAGTTCACCACCGCGGCGAACTTCTCCAGAAACCCACACCGAAGACATATTTTGCTACATTTTCCATCCTTTCACTTCCCCCCTTTCATACATAACCCATCTTAACACTAACCCATCTTTTTAACTTCATTTTCAACTCAAAATCATTCACAAACCAATTTATAATCTACTCTTAATCATTACCCAAACAATAAAACATTAACATAAACCATTCATCCACAACTTCCTACACATATTCAACCATGTTTTCACTTCTTTCATCCAACAATCAAGAAAGGTTAACGCTTATACTTACTTGTTTTAGCCTTAAAGTCTTCAAGTTCTTCAAGATTTCCCAAAACCCTAGCTTTTCTCTTCTTTTCTCTATTTCTCTTCTTTTCCTCTCTTCCACTCACGGCATTGACCTCTCAAACAAGACAAAAATTACTTCTTCTTCTAATTTCTACTCTAAATGCATGAGTAAAGTCCACTATGCCCTTCCATGTAATGCCTTAGCCTTTTAACCTTAAGTGATCTTCCCAATTTACCCTTATTCATTCTTACTTCTTCAATTTAACTTACACCATACTGTACTCTAACTTAATCTTAATTTCTCCATTTAATACTTCTAATTCCATCAATCCAAGCAATAAATCCTCCCAACATTAACATGCTAATTAAACTCCAAACAAAATAATTTATCCAGCAAAACCACAAAATGTAATCAATTCATGCTTAATAAAATCAATAAAAATTTGGGGCCCAACAATATCATGCCAAACATACACATACCACAATTTTTCATAATTGTAAAAGTGTCCATTGATGCACACATATGTATATTAAATATGTACAATGCATGTTCAATGACATTCCCGGGTGTATATCCTTAACACATGTCTCATAACCAATTTTCACGATCTTTGAATCATTCCTTAACACCTAGGACACACTTCTTACATTAATAACTCAATCCTACTTCAATTAGGA
The DNA here is from genome assembly GCA_025531925.1 of Erythroxylum plowmanianum. NCBI lineage: Eukaryota > Viridiplantae > Streptophyta > Magnoliopsida > Malpighiales > Erythroxylaceae > Erythroxylum > Erythroxylum plowmanianum. Next base: position 30,651,349 of record JANVCQ010000005.1, on the reverse strand, counting down.
TCATTTAATATCACTAACAAGCCTAAACATCTCATTGAACAACATTGATAAGTCAATCGTTCATAGACAAACATCTCTTGGGACAAACATCATAAATTTTGCTGTAGATGTTGGATTATTGTCATCTTTAGACGGTTTCAAAGAGGACTTCTAGATATACAACTTCTATGAAGACTTCGAAATGAGATTTTGCCATTTGGGGTTCAAAACATATGACTGTGTGAATCAACACGGGCGGCCTGTGTTTCTTTCTGGTCCGATGGTATTTTTGCATCAGAAACACATTATCGTGTCAATTTACACGGCCTGAATATGTATCCTTTGGGTTTGATCAATTCTCCTCCTCCAAGACCCCTCCAATGGACCCTACACCCATTCTAACATCACTTCCACCCATAAACTTCCCAGATTTACTTTTTCTAATGCAATATCACTCTATAACCATTCAAACTCTAATCAAATTTCATTCACTCTCAATTCTCAACTCATTTGATTCATCATCTTAAGTGGATAACTTCTTCAAATATACTTAATTTCAACTCAACATCATCCATACACATTTCATATTCCCCACTTGATCATAATCACTCAAAATATAACACATTCTCATACACTCAAAACATAACACATCATATACATTCATCCAACAATGTACTATACCCAGTTCTCAATTTCATGTCAATTTTTGGGACTCTTAAAGACAGAATTTAAATTCGTTCTATGCATGAAAAATTCATTCCTATGTCTCTAGTTTAATCCAAATTAAGAATCATCTCATTTGGATAACTAGAGAAAAAGTTATGGTTAAAATACAGAAGCATACTCAGAGATCATGTTGCTACAACATTTTCCAGCTCAACTACCAAAATTTGTTTCCAAATCTTACCCTAACACAACTCATACCAAGATCACGTTTTCTACTTCATCTACTCCTCATTCTTAACTCCATTTCATCTCAATATCATTTACCAACAAAGCATGATCCAAATTTGATCATTAACCCAAAAACAAGACATGTTCATGTACCTATTCGTCAACTTCCAATTCTTATTAAGACATCCCTTTCACAACTAATTCATCTTAAAAACATGTATAGCATAACTCATAGTTTCTTACTCATCATATACAATATCAATCATCTATAAAACAACTCCTAACTCATTATTTAGCATTTATATGAAACAAAACACCAATATACACATATATATATATATGTTTATTTCTTCATCAACATTTTAGCATATACAAAACTCCTTGTCATGATCATTCAACCTCTAAAATATTTTTATAAATCATTACTCATCAATAAGAACAAGAAATTTACACGCTACACCATTTCATGAGATTAACCTCTAACTATCATCACAAATGCTTCATTTAACCAAACCCATAAAATTAAAACATGACTTACTTGATTTAGCTACCAAATCTTCAAATTCTTCAAGAAAATAAAAAATCCCTAACTTCACCAATATCCCACAATCATCATAATCTTGAGGTTGAAAGGCTTAGGTTTTTAGTGAGAATGAAAGAGAAAACAAGGTGAAAGAGTAGCATGAAAGATGAGAGGGTTAGGTTTAAAGTGAATGGAGATTTGGAGAATCAAAACTCATAAAGAAGAGGAAGAGAAGACGAGCTACAAAAATGATGGAGGGATCCAAAATAAAACACCAATAGCCCTTTTTAGAGAGAAGCATCGTGAAATACAACAAAAAGGTCTTTAAAATTAAAAGAGTCGTGCGCTTTAAGACATGGTTTGGCAAGTGACACTTGTCACTTGCCATATGTCCCATTTGCAAAGCATTAGATTGGTTCTTTCATTTAACTTGTCCCATCAATTTCAATTTCTACTCCAATTTTCCCCCAAATTTTTAATGGCATTTGTCAATAAATCCTAAAGTCATTTATCAAAATTTCCATTGTCATGAGACAGTAATTTCTACTACCATTTAACAATTGTTTTGTCATTTAGCAATTTTCCTAGTTCAAAAATGCCCAACAATTTCTAGAAATTTCTCCAAAAATTCTAAATCCAATTATACACTTCCCAAATCAATTTTCAACATATAAAAATCACATTTCTCAATATACTCACATTTACAAACAATTATGCCCTAAAATTATCAATGAATGCATGTACAATTATTTTTATGCGCAAAGATTCAATATTCACGTATATGTGCATATCATGTAATGCATGAGCAGAAAATGTGTTTTCTAATTTCTTAGTAATCTCTCATATTTATTATTTTAGCTTTAACATGGTTAACGGGATGTTACATGTTTCTATTAACTTAAACATCAACTTTAGAGTTAGTAAGGCACAAAAGTCTCATATTTTAGATTAGCTTTGAGGAGTGGATTGGACCGATGTTGCTATAATTATCAAAGTAGAGGGAAGTAGTTCCTATTCCCATCTCACATTTGAATTTGTTGGTAAGGAGATCTTCGAGTTTAATAAGTTATTAGAGTCCCCATGATATACAAACCTGCATTTAGCTTCCAGTAGATTCCTTTATTTCAAGAAATAATAATTTATTCATTTGATCCACAGTGCATTTTTATTCTTTATGATTCTCCAAAGCTTTTTCACTATTAACATTTTATTGCAGTAATCAATTAGATTGATTGACAACCCCCCTCCAAATTTAGGTTCACAAACTTCACCATTTTACCTTTACCAAACCTTTCATATTGCCTATACCATTTTATCAAAATTTCCTCATAGCTTTCTCTAGTGTTTTAATTACTTCTTTAGCTGTGATACTTTGGAAGTCTAGTGGATATGTATAGAGTTTAGTATAGTTTTAATAAAGACCGATCTCCATTACTAGGGAAAGACTTTCATTGAGGATGACATTCATTGAACTAGATCCTCTTGGTGGATAAAAAAACCTAAGATAAGTAAGAGGAGGGTTCTTAATGGCCAAACCTAAGATGGCTGGGTGCTAATAACCTAAACTTCACTTTTGGAAACCATTAGATTGCTTTTGTCTAAGTTGAGAATCATACTAGTCCAATCTCAAAATGTATAAAGAGCTTCTATTATGATTTCCATTGATCTTTTACTAGCTATTGACAAAAGCAGTAATTCATTAACAAAATCAAGGATAAACAAACCAACCTTGCTATAGTTACTATGGAATTTGAAACCTAAGTCTTAAGGTACAAAGTGTTTGATCAACCTATTAAGGGCTTCCATACATAAAATGAAGATGTAGTAGGAGATGGGGTCCCCTTATCTCAGACATTTCCCCTATAAATGGTATAACTGGGTCCTCATTCACAAGTGTTGTAAAAGAAGGTGTTGTGATACATATTTTCAATCACTTCTTGAAAATTTTTTAGGGTGTCTAAAAGTTGAAATATAAAATCCCAACTTCTAATATCATATTCTTTATGGAAATACACTTTAACAACACAATTCTTGGGAGCATTAAGCCTTGATTACCTTTTGAGTAGCTCTTAAGTGATCCCAACATTATCCCCAATCTTCTTTCCCTTTAGGAAAGCTCCTTGAGTCTCTCCAATTACTAGCTTCAAAACTATCTTCAATCTATTAGCTAAAAGTTTTGAGATAATCTTATAGATGAAATTATAACAAGTAATAAGTCTATAATCCTCGATCCTCTGAGGACTGGAACACTAGCTTAAAGCTCATGAAAGGTTGTCTAATTCTATAGAATTTTTCCTTTTACAAAAAATTCTAGCACTACCTCTATGATTATGTTCCCAATAGTATGCCTTGTTTTCTAGTAGAAGTGTCCATTGTGGCCATCTAGTACTGGGGCTTTTAAAAAACCTAATTCAAACACAACACTCTTCACCTCATAAGAAATGAAGGGCTTATTAAGAAGTAACAAATCTTCCTAAGTGAATTGATTGTTAATGACTAGGAATAGACTTCTAATAGTGAAGCTACAACCAGCAAGGGCACCTTAGAACTTAAAATACTGTTTGTCTGTTTGTAAATTTCCCATTCAAGTTCCTTCTGACGAAAATAACCCTTCCATCATAATTAAAAAATGATCATATTCTATTGTAGTTCTTCCTTTCCACTATAGAGTTATGAAAAAGCCTTATATTCCACTCACCTTCCTTTAACCAAGATATCCTTGGTTTTTGTTTGAGCATTGAGCTATAAACTACAGTAAAAAGAACAACAACATCATAGTAGAAGCCTACTAAGACGCGAGGTCTGGGAACGGTCAAAAGTACATAACCTCACCCCTAACTGATAGAGAAGCTGTTTTCGATAGACCCTCAGGAAAAAAAAGGGAAAGAAAAAAGTTTTTTGAGAATTGTTTGTATAAAATAAAAGTCAAAAAATATAAACAAATAACTACATAAAAATCTTATATGAAAATCAAAATAAATAATTATATAAAAATAAATAAAACTAATAATTAATAAAAATATATAGAAAGGATAATAATAAATAAATATGTAAAAATAAATACGTAAAAATAAAAAAAAAGTAATAAAATAATAAAGAATAAAAGGTAAAGAATAAAAATAAAATATAAAAATAAGTAAATAAATAAACAAAAAAAGAAAGAATACAAATATAAAAATAAAAATAAGTAATTGGAAAAAAGTTTAAACTAAGTAAGAAAAAGTTTAGGCTAAATAATTGAGAAGGAAGTATTATAGATAAAATGTTTAGGCTAAATACAAAACACAAGACTCAAAATAATTAACTGACCTATGAAAAAGAGAAGGACCATTTTATGTGATGTATTTTACTCGTATCCTAGTTCGCAAAGTTTCCTATTAAGGGTTAAGTCTTCAATAAGCTCCAATAAAATCATCTCATTCCTAATCATCTCCCCATAATTCTTCTTAAGTCTTCCTCTTTTCCTTTTACAGTTCCTAAGTACAATCTTCTTGCATCTTTTCACTAGGACATCAAGATGTCTCCTCTTAATATGTCTAAACCACCTAAGTCTTATCTCTCTTAATTTTCAATCTATGTTAGCCACCCTTAATTTATCCCTTACCACTATATTCTTACTTATCTCTTCTAATAGAGCATTCTGATCTCTGCCACTATTAACTTTTGACAATACACCTAATTGATGGGCCAACACTCTATCCTATAGAGCATGGTTGACCTGCTAAATGGGATAATTTGCCTTTAAATATGAGTGATACCTTCTTGTGATATAAAACTCCTAATGCACTCATCTATTTAAGTCACCCTAATTTAATAAGATAAATTATGTTTGACCTAGCCATTACTTTTGATGAAGGATCTCAAGTACTTAAAGCACTCTTTTTATGATATAACTTCTAAACCAATATTTATCTCCACTTCAAATGTCACCCTATAGCTCGAAAAGATACACTATATTTACTTTAGTGTATTCCTCCAAAATTCTAGCTTAACATTGACACTTGTTCTTGTATCATCCACTAAAAAAATGTCATTAGCAAATAACATACACTAAGGTACTTATCTTAAAACATTCTTGGTGAACTCATCCATCACTAATATAAATAGGAATGGGCTCAACAAAGAGCCTTGATGTAGTCCAATATCGATAGAGAAATGATTTGTATCTCCCTATGTAGTCCTTCCATTAGTCTTAACACCTTTATATATATTCCTAATAACTCGTATATAGGTCAAAGGAACTTACTTTAACTTCTAAACACCTCCATATAATTTTCCTAGGTACCTTATCATAGGATTTTTCTAGGTTAATGAAAACCATATGTATATTGTAGGTCTTGTTGTCTTTCCTGGTAATATTCCAGTAATCTTCTAAGGAGATGTATAGATTCTGTCATAGGCCTTTCTAACATAAAACCAAATTGATTCTTCAAGATAGGTGCACCTTTCTCACTCTTTTCTCATTCATCCTCTCCCATAATTTCATGGTGTGATTAAGTAGTTTGATGCCTCTATAATTGTTATAGCTTTGAATGTCCCCTTTATTCTTATATAGAGGAATCAATGTTCTAAGCCTCCACTCATCCAACTTTTTAGCTAGCTTGAGAATCACATTAAAAACCTTGGCTAGCCAAGTAAAACCCTCTTGACCTGGGCTTTTTCACACCTCTGTAGGTATCACATCAGGTATTAATGCCCTTCAACTCTTCATCTCCTTCAAAGCTCTTTTAATTTTTTTCTCTTCTGATCAACTAGTAATAAGTGGAGTTACGATACCTCTCGAATGTGCTAAGATAACTTAAGGAAAAGTACTATAGATAAAATATTTAGGCTAAATATGAAATCTTTCACCACAATCTTAATGGACAAAATCTTTTTTAAAAAATAAAATAATATATATTAAATTATAACAAAATCTAATACACGATCCTAAACAATGATCATACAATTACAAACAAAAGAGGCTATACTAATCAGTATGTACAACAAAATACAAAATATACATCAAATTAACCACATTGCTCTAAGATCTTGGCTAATTGTGCATTGCTTTTCACTGGCTATCATAACTGTTCTAATCATATTGACAATTTGCTCGGCAAGTTCATACTAATGCTGCTCCTCGAGTCTCATATTCCTTTCTCTCCAAATGTAATGGATGACCATTCGAAATGAAGTCTTGACGAGGATGTTATTCTTCTAACCTATTTTGGTGCATCTAATGATAGTATTCAATTTCTCATCCCCAATGTTATAAATATCGTACCAATATTATTGGTATTGGAGTTAGTTTTGGTACGGCATAATATCAACACTAATCAATATTAGGTAGTGTTTTAGGTAGTTTTTAAAATTTATAGAATAGTCTTTGAATTTTTTTAAAAAATTTCAAAATAGTCTTTAATATTTTATATTGTAAATTTTAATTTTACATTAATAATGTCTCAAAAATTATAATAATAGAAATTTAAAATAATAACAATTTATTTTAAATATTAAAAAATAAAATTATGAGATTTTTAAAAAATCAGTTTAAAATTTTCTTAATTCATCCAACTTGAAATTCGAAATTTGTCATTTTGTTTATAATACAAAACTTATAATTGTTGTTAAATACCCTGCGTCTCTCTTTTTTCCAAGTTCCTACTGGTCTCTGCTCTCGGGCTCTAACGCCTAACTGAATCTCTCTTTCCACTAGCATTTTGTGTTGACCTTTAAAAAAATTAGTTTTATATATAAGAGAGAGGAAGCCGACAATAGACATTTATGGGAGCCAACTTTATTAAGTAGACATTTATGGTAGACGGCTTTTTACAGAGTTGTCTCTTATCCCATCGGTAAAAAGAAAATAATGAACTCGTTTTTTATTCCCTTCATTAATACTTTTCACTTCCTCTGTTTTTAGCTTTTTGGTTCCTCCCGACGACGGAGGAGGGACTCGACACTTTTGAATCTACACGCCCCAAGCTTACGGTCATCACTTTTCTGCTCTGTTTGAAACTAGCCTATCACCTAATTTTCTCATCGCTGGTTGTTGCCTTATTTTTCTCACAGTCACTGCCAGCTTTTTCTTCATACGTGTGCCTTTTTCATAATCATCGCTTTCTCAACAAATGTATATCGCGCCATCTTATGTTTTTATTAATTAATGTGTTATCTACGGTGGAGACGCCTGGTGCGATGGCGGGCGTTAGTCGGCGACTCGCAGGGCAGGGTGGTCAGCGAGACTGACACAGTTACACACCGACTGGACATAGAGAGGCCGGCTGGAGAGGGAAGACATAGAGAAGACTGTCAGGTGAGGGGTATTTTTTAATTTTTTCTCAAACAAGTCCTTCGATTTTTTAAAGTTTACGAAGCCAGCCGATATTTGTTCGGTATTCCAAATACCGGCCGGTATCACAAGAAATCGCTTGTGATACCGGCCGGTACCGGTACCAAACAATTAGATTTTGTACCGTTTTCTGGCCGGTACGTTACGAAATTCAAAATCGTGCTAGCCCTCGTGCCATTACAAAATTGATGCTTGGAAGTTGTATCATATTCAAAATTTTGCTCCGCACCGATTTGCTATAGCTACATTCAAATAACAAATGGTTTCTGCTTTCATTCAGTTGTTTACATAGTACACATAATGGATCAAACCTCCCAAACCACCTATTTTTGGTTCTTACTCTGTTCTTTATCACTAACCATGAGAATACCGCAACTTTGAGACTCAAAGACTTTGTTTTCCAGAGGGTACATCAACCCACGGGATTACACCCCATCCCCCCCTTCGAACCTATTAATTTATTTCATTTTAGTCCCAATTTACTTTGTCTTGAATGCATGCTGGATGAATCTTTTATGTGTTTAAAATCTCTGCTGCTTGTAATAAATGTTGGATTTCACTTAAAGCAGTAAAAGAGGCTGTTAACACTGCAAAGCTTTACGCTTCTTCCTGGAGAGCGAGAAACTAAAATCAACTATAGAGGGAATTTAAGGATTACGATGGTGTTATTTTTTGGGATTTAAAAATTTATTATTTTAAAAATTAAAAATGAATTTTATACCTCAAAAATCAATTACTTGTGTCACAAACATAACAAGAAAAAAATATTTGACATAACTTGTCACGTCTGTACCGTTACCATAGAATTATTTAATAACAAATTAAAAGTTTAAATATTTGACATACTTGTCACATCTGTACCGTTAATATAGAATTATTTTATAACAAATTAAAAGTTTAAATATTTTTGTATAATATAGTAAAATTGATTAAAGTTCGAAACTTCTGTTACAATTAACTCATTTTTTTGGTCGAAATCAATCTCATTTGTTTATTGAAGAAACTACGTGGATATAAAGGTAAATGATTATATCTCAAACTTTGCGTGAGAAATCACATATAAAGGTAAATGATTATATCTCAAACTTTGCGTGAGAAATCACATAAATCAAAAACTATAAAGTTAGAAGATAATATAGGAGAATTGCAGTGAAGTGAACAAGAAATATCAAACTCGTAATTACTTGGGGGCATGCTGTAATGTCTTATGGTTCAGTTTCAAGGCACCTTAGCACGTTCCTCTTTTTGAATAAGAAAGTAAGCTGTGGCGTTTCATTACTTTGGTGTTGTAGTTTCTTTTTATATTCTATTGTTTTAAAAAACGCAAATCCGACTACAAGAAAGGAGAGATGGAAATAGCCAATGCACAAGTTTCGGCAACCAACAGATATCAGAGAGCAGTTCAACAGATTTAGATGCTCAACTATAGAAAGTAAACAGAAAATGAGACGTGTTTCAATTTAAAATATGATATTTCCACACTCCAATAAGCTGTGTCCACCCGTTTAATAAACGGCAGGAGTCTAGTGCTAATACATCACACGAATCCCAGCGACATTTGTTACGCAGATGTTACTATGGCATCAGAAGCATTTGCTTCCTGAGCATCTCGGAGTGAATGAGGTCATGGAGTAACGACCACCTTAAGAGGCACTTGATCCATCTCTCTTGGCTAAAAAAAGATGCACCAATCTCAAATATTGGAGCTAAACTCAAAACTTTGCCGCTTTCATCATTAATACACAACATTTATGTATCCTTAAAATTTTAACAGGAAAATAAGGGTAAACCATCTGGACCAAAAAACAAATGAAAAGGGAGAGGAAAATGATGTGTATCTTCATTTTCCATTTTCTTGTATTCAATTTATGCAACAAAAAACAAGAAAATCATGAGGAATACAATCAATACAAAGAATATCTTGATCATCAGCCATCGGTTGGATGAAATACTGTTAAGATACCTGACCAGTTGGCTCTGTGCTCCTTCAACATTCGACAGTGTCTCATCCATATTCTCGTCAATCCTGTAAAACACAAAAAATCTAATTGATTGGGCTGAAACCCATTTTTAATCCAATCGCAGCAGTCAAATGTAAAACAATTGAATTCAATCCTAATCTAGTTAGATCTATTTAATTCAGGTGATACGAGTCAGTATTGAGGGAATTTGCCTCTCCTAAAGCACAATCACCAAAACACATGCTGCATTACAAAATTAGTCACATCGCAAACAAGTAACAGTTAATGTAAATGCCTTCAAGACATGTCCATGTCAATAACAGAAGTATTTTTAGGAAAGGAGTCTGTTCATGGAGACGGACAACAGAACCAGTAGACAGCTTTTATAACTGCATGCTTTGCCTTGTTGAGATAATCCATAATGCAGGGCTAACCTGATTGCCAGTTCTCCTTGCTGTGAAACCATAGTTGCTAACTGTGTAAAAATGTCGCTCAACTCATGGATTGTTGACTCCACATTATGCAAGGCCTCAGCTCTGCTCTGCATGTAACTGTCTTGCAGTGGAACCAACTGCTCCTGTTGTTGACGCTGCTGCTGCTGCTGTTGTGATACAAGTGGCTGAGACTCCACATCAGACTGTTTGCTGGTAAGGATATGAAAATACTTTAAACAAAATCTTTAGGGGATATTACATACAGAAAATAACATATACTGTTACATGCCTGAGAAAGGATGAAGTTGAACCATTGGCCCATGGAGGAGGGGGAGCAGGTGATGCATTAGCACTAGATCTGGAAGCTAATGGACGTTGACGAACAAAAGGATTTGTAGAATCTTTTGAAGCAGTTGAAGAAAACAACTGCCTCCGGTTTTCGTGAACCTTTAGATTCTGCCCAAATCACAAATAACAAAATTTCAACGCCTCAAGAAAGTAGAAGTATTCATACAAGCCACTTCAGCTAATCTTTGGTTAAATACAACATCAGACTCTAGGATTTCTGACCACATTAATGTACCTCCGTCCGCATTGTTAGGACTTCCTTGAACTCCTTTGTGGCACTCATCAAGCGGTTCTTTAAATTATCTACAACAGTTGTTGAATGCGTTGTGGTGTCACTTGAAATGTTCCCACTTTCATTTTGAGAATTGCAAAGCAGTTGAAGGTCCACCACAGCTGCATTAAGTGCTGTAATATCTTGCTTTATAACTGCTGTTAGCTCTTGGATCTCCATAGTTGGATCATCAAATACAGACGTTCTCTTTGCCACTGTCGTATAAGTATAATAAACAATTACAGTTAGACAAATTTTGAGTTTCCCAAAAATAAATCCCCTAATACAACACCAAAAACCTTCAATGTAATTCTTGTAACATTAAAATATATACCAGGTGCTTTTATTTAAACCCAAACCACAAATCAAATATGCACTTAAATGTGAACAGATATCTTGTTCCAGGTAAACTATTAATTATTAACAGAAAAAATTAATTAACGGTACACTTTTCCAGGTCTATTGCACAAACATTGTTCAAACATCAAACCTGAGTAACTCTTAAACAATGATGTTACACTTGAGGCATTCTATCCTGAGGCATGATGTTATTTTAACAACAATAATTACACCTCTATAGGAAATCTGAAATAAATTTCTTGGAAGTTTAGATTTGTAATAGATAACATCATCCAGAATTTACATCAGAAAGATAGAAGAAAATTTTCATATAGAAAAGCTTAAAAGAATGGACTAACTGAGCAATGAAATAATACAGCCCTCATATAAAATCAGTATCAAAGTACAATGCACTTCAAAAACTTTTGAATTGCATTTTTTTATTGCATTTTGGATTGGAAATCTTAAACAAATTCACTTAAAAATCACTTGAGCCCCAAGATGTGCTATTTAATAAGCTAATTACATCATTAGCACCTCAGAGCAATTAGTCAGTTATAATCGAGTTACCCTAAAATCTCAATGACTCTTTAATGAAAATGAAAAGAACTGGCCCAATTTAACTAGCTGTCATCCTTTCACTTGAACTTTAAATCATTGAGTACATGAAATACATAGTAGCTAACCTGCAATCCAAATGGAAGGATCTAACATATAGTAAGTCAGAGTCCAATTCCATGAATCAATCCTACAGATTCCCTTCAAGCATAGCTTTCAAGGAAGCTAAAGAAGAGAGTAGTGAGAATCAACCATTCTTAAATACAGTGCTACAATCTCTCCCTTCAAATCAAAGCTAGCAGTGACCCAAAAACTATTTCAAGATCACTAGCGTTGCAGAAGCCATTTCATAAAATGTGTGGCACACAAATCATGGAACCAAATTGTTTAGTTACTAACTCAAAACCTTTTTTAATCTGACACCAACATCGAATAAATTGTGATCCAACTTCCGACAAAATAAGCGAGAATTCAAATTAAAGAACACCCAGTAAAAAAATGAAAAGGAAAACTAACATTTGGCAAGCTTGGAGAGCTTGGTAGATGTTTGGTGAATCCCATAACCGATCTTGGAAGCCCTCTTATTGAACTCAGATTGAATTGCAACGGCGGAGCGCGTGGCAACGGACTTGGAGCTGCTACTACTACTAGCTGATGGTGCATTATAAGGGGCCGAAGACGAAAATGACTTCTTTAGCCTCTCTGCTACGCTCAGAAACTCTTGCGTTCTATCCCTGTACGACGTCTTACTCGAAATCACCGACATCGCCCTTTCAATTTCTACAAAAACAAAATCCAGTTTTGAGTGATTCGGTCAGAGAGAGATTTGCATAGAAATAAATGAGAGAGAGCTCGAAACCCTAAATTATGGAAGATAAGAATGCGAAATTGTCGTCATTGAATCGTACAGCTAATTCGACTATAATTCCGAGAGAGAATCAATAAGTGAGAGAAATATTACCTTGTTAGCATGAAAAGGCACTCAGATCTGAAGTTGTAGCAATGGAGGATGTATTGAATTTATATTATAATGACTGAGAAAAGAAAAGGCAAAGACAGATCCTATCATATCATGACCAACGAAAATTGGCAAAAGAAGAAGAAATGCAAATCTAAGGAAATTAGAAGAACAGAAAATGAAGAACCTGATCTGATCGGGTTTTCAGAGAGAGTCTCAAAAAGAAACGAGGGGATATAGAGACAGAAAGCGGAAAGAAACGGAAGTGCTTCCTCCCTTGGCCCAAAAATTTTATGATTATTTTAATATAAAAATATCTAATTCAAATTTGTAATAAATTTAAGAAATCCAATCCAAAATGAAGGGGTGTTTGTTTTGGTACTTTTTCCCTATTCTTGTTGTGGCATTTATAAAAGAAGAAACTTTATCTTTAAACAAGTTTGGTTCGTTATTGTTGCATTATATTATTTTCAAAAATAAAAAAAACCATAATCGTTTCATGGAAACAGAAAAATACATTTCTCTAATATTTCACAACAGATTTTCGTGTATTCTAAAACAGTTTTTTTTACAAAAACAACTTTTCTCTTTGTGCTAACTTCATCTTCTGCATCTTTAGGGCCTTGTTACGATTTTTCTGACGATTGCTCCAGGTTTGTGTTTGCTTTTGTTGCTTGTTACTGTACTATATCTTTATTATTATGTTTCTACGATTTCTCCATGTATGTGTTATCTGTCCGTGCTTTTGTATCTGCTTGTTATTTGTTTATTTGTTTCTGCGATTTCTCCACATATCTGCGGCAATACCTAAGTTTTTGGCCTTTAGAAAATCGTCATCTTTACAGCGCGAAGGAATGAAAGAATTTATTTTTAATTATGCTACAATACCTATGCATGTTACTGTAGCATTACTTGTTATTCATTGTTTCTGCAATTTCTCTAGTTGCTTTGCTTGTGTGCGTTTTCGTACCTGTAAAGGAATTGTAGCTATCCACCAGCGAGTGTTACTGATACGGCGACTCATGGTAACTGTACAAACAGTTGCTGTGGTGACCATACACGACCCGAGTCAAAGCATTCTCTCCTTTTATTCATTTATTTGCATGAAGCATGAAGTCTCTAACACTATAGAGAAACCAGTAGCGCATATCTCGCGTAGAGCATAGAGCATGGGTTATCGCCGTTTTGCACTCTACAACTTTTCAAAAGCAAAAATAAACACCTTTACACCCTACTTACTTGAACTTGGCTTGCTCTAGAGAATGTCTTGTGTTAGAGCATCATTTCTCTTGATTTACTTCGGTTACAACTGGATAGTGAGTATTGAGGGTCGCAAGTAAGGGATTAGGTTGAGAGTTGATCATTTCTCTTTAGACATTTATTTTACAACCGAAGATGCACAAAGAAAAATTGCTCACCCTAATCGCTTAGCCTTGTTAGTTTCCACCAGTTAGTATAATCTTGCTGAAGTGAATCACACGTTAATACAAGACTTATTATACAATATGCAAATGCACAAGAAGGGGGGGTTGAATTGTGT
>JANVCQ010000005.1:30582007-30606516 GCA_025531925.1 Erythroxylum plowmanianum | reverse complement strand
TAAAAACTAGTAAGATCGAAAATTGAAAGATAAGAGAGATTAAGAGTTGAGAGATGTTGACACAGCGATTTTTATACCGGTTCACCCCAAACCGTGGGCTACGTCCAGTCCTCAGATATCTTTATGAGATTTTACTATCTCTCAAAACGTTAAAAGTATTCTTTGTCTCCGAGCCTCTTCAGGTCTCTTATAATCAGTATTATTTCACACTTAGCCTCTGCAGGCTATCTGTACTACTTTCAACTGAAAGGTTTTTCGAGCTTCGTTACAGAAAAATAACTCTAGATTTTTCGCATAATAGTTTCTCTCAAGTATTGCTAAGCTTTTGTAACTTTCGTAACTTGTGTGTGTGTTTCGTAACTTTTTCAATCTTCGACTCTGACTCATATTTATAGTCTTTATCTTCAACTGCTTCTTGATTCTTGCTTCTTTCAAGAAACGGTGATTCAGTTGAGTTCTGTAACTAACTCAAACTGATTCTTGAATTTAGGTGGTTTGCTTCCGTTTGCTTTTCTTCGTTTGCTTTTCTTCCGTCTGTTTTTCTTCGTCTATTTTTCTTCCGTTTGTTTTTCTTTGTCTACTTTTCTTTCGTCTGCTTTTCTTCGTCTGCTTTTTTTCGTTTGTTTTTCTTCGTCTATTTTTCTTCGTCTGCTTTTCTTCGTCTGCTTTTCTTCGTCTGTTTTTCTTTGTCTGCTTTTCTTCGTCTATTTTTCTTCCGTATGCTTTTCTTCGTCTGTTTTTTCTTCTGTCTGCTTTTCTTCGTCTATTTTTTTTCCGTCTGCTTTTCTTCGTCTGCTTTTCATTATTAGCTTCCATCTGCTTTTCTTCGTCTGCTTTTCATTATTATTTGTACTTCATCAAAATCATTTATGTAAAGTCATTTTGACTTAACACTTGCAACTAGGAAGGACCCAAAAGGTTGAATAAGCACAGAGCAGAGCATCAATATATACCAACATTCATTGCTTAAGAAAATAAAAATGAGAGGTTGAGGAAGAGTAATAGCTATTATACATCTGTACAAATTCTATGTGCTACGCTAAAGATTACAGCTTTCAGGTTAGAAGATATAGTATGGACCTTCTCTCCCATGACTTCTTGTATTTGTGCATCACTTGAAATTCCATGCATGATATCACCTATGCTAACATCAGTATCAAAAAAGCTACACTTGGCATAGGACTGCTCTTAAACACTTGGTTCGTATTCGATGAGCTTATGATTCCCCCACCAATCTCTCGAACAGGTGATCTCTGTTCCATCCAAAACTTTTCCTTTTTTATGAAATGATACATCTTAATCTTGGTAACGTAGAAAACTACTATTAAGATCTACACTAGATTTGTATAGTAATTATAAAGGTATAATCATTGGTTTGACCATTACTGTGTTCTCCATCTTACCTAAATATGCACTAACCACAACTATTGCTGATAGACCGAACATCATCAGACAAATCTAAATTGCAGGAAAGAAACATTGCTACATTGTCATATAAAATTGATAAACAGTCTAATAAAATGATCATTTTCACTTGTAAGCATTTTATCTACCTTCTCCACTTCCTTCAACATCTGAACTTTGTTAGTTATTTCATAGGCAATCTTGTTCATGAACTTTCTGAAAATAGAAAAATATCATAGAAGAGATTCTCCATTTATGAGAGATCCTAAATGGTGTAAAAGCACAAGAACCATATCCCATTTGGTTGAGTACTTGAACAAACCAAAGAGACTAACCTGCTTTAGCGGCTCCTCATCATCTTCCGTGTTATTTGAGATAATGGGTAAATTTTCCTCTCGAGAGAAAAGTTAGAAGCCTTCATTGAATAGAAAAGACAATGACACATACGCTGGATTTGTCATGTAATAGACTTCATCTCCATTGTCGTCTTTAAATTTTTTATTTTCCATGTATATGTTACATATGTGTGTGTGTGTGTGTGTGTGTGTGTCTGTGTCTGTGTCAATCCTTTGTGTTATAAATTGAATCATCTTCTAGTTTCTAAATTATTATTAGGAACTAAGAGTTCCTTAAAAAGTCATTGTTTTCAGTAAAATATGGCTAGCTTAACTTCCCTTCAAATTTTGATGATGATTCTATTAATTTTGTGGATGAATGTGAATGAATTGGAAGCATTAAGATATCATGTGCTTATAGATATACATAGAAGGGATGACAGCAACTATCTTTTGTAGAAATTGTTGTGATTGATGTCATTTATATGTGATTACATTTAGTGATGGATGGTTTGAATAATATGAATGATTCCAATGATTGCGTGGAAGTAAATGAAAAAGATGGGGTATGGAATGATACTATAGAGATATATTTAATCTCCTTGATGGTTGAAGAAGTGAAGAAGAGAAATTGGACAACTACTACCTTTTCCAAATCTGGTTGAAAGAATATTAAGATAGGGCTTCAAACGAAATTCAATAAGGAGTATACAGATATTCAATTGAAGAATAACTATAATGGATTAAGGGCTAGATTGAAGAATTTCAAGAACTTACTTAAAAAAACAGGAATCGATTCCAGTTACAACTCTTTCACTAGTGAAGTTAATGCCACAAATGAATGTTGGGAAAATCTATTTAAGATAAAATATGTCTTTGTTTTATTAATATATCATATTGTATAATATTCATTCTCTTATTCCTTTTTCATCATTATAGGTGCATAAAATGGCTCACATATTCAAGAAAAAAGGATGTAAGAAATTTTTAGACTTGTGTCATATTTTTAGAGATACTATTGCAACTTGTGTGCATACACATCCATCAACTAAATCTCTATCTAATAGTACACAAGAGGAATATTGAAATGATGTTGATGAAGTTTACTCGTATAATGAAAAAGAATATCAAGATATAAGTTCTCCATCTAAAAGAAAGAAAGCTGTTAAGAATAAGAAGGAAAAGAAGACACATCCTAACATTGTAGAAGATGTCATACTTATACTTAGTGACTAATCAAAAAGGAAGAATGATTTACTTGAGAAAAAATCGAGTGAAACATCATCCACTACAAAGAATAGATCTCAAGAGTCTAACATAATGTTGTCTACTATCATCAATCCATCTTCTCTTATATCTATTTGAAAGGGCTTACCATTTTTAATTTCTTCTCTGAGCTTGCTCAAGTACTCATCTTGCTCCTGCAATTCCTTAATCTTCTCATTCAACACTAGCCTTATTCTAAAATTATCCAATATATAACCAGATTCGACTTGCCTCAATGACACCTTAAGTTTGGCTAATTCCATCAACAAAGGAAGGTATACTATCTCCACATGTGCCATAGTAGATCATTTTACTCAATGCATTCGCTATTACATTAGCTTTCTCCGAGTGCTAGTCTATCATCAATTCAAAACCCTTCAGTAGTTCTAATGGCCTTCTTTGCCTTAGATTTAACTCTTTTTGACTCATCAAATATTTAAGACTTTTGTGGTCTGTAAATGCCTTGGTGGTGACTTCATATAAGTAATGTCTCTATATTTTCAATGCAAAAATTATGGCGGCCAACTCTAAGTTATGTGTGGGATAATTCATCTCATAGGGTTTTAATTGCCTGGAAGTATAAGCAATCACTTTATCTCTTTACATCAACACACACCCCAATCTTTTCCTTGAGACATCATTATATACTATATATCCATCACTACTAGAAGGCAAGGTCAAAATTGGTGCAGTTGTGAACCTTTTCTTCAATTCCTTAAAGCTCTTCTGACATTCTTCTGTCCACACAAACTTTTGACTCTTCCTTGTCAATTTGGTGAGTGGGGCTATTATTATGAAAAACCTTCTACAAATCTTCTATAATAACTAACTAAACCCAATAAACTCCTCACTTTTGCTATACTCTTGGGTGCTTCCTATTTAACTACAACTTCTATTTTTCTTGGATCCATATGTACTCTTTTTTTTCTGAAATTACATGTCCAAGAAACACCACTTTTCTTAGCTAAAATTCACATTTATTGATTTGGCATACAACTCTTTCTTCCTTAATGTACAATCCTTAAATGTTCTTCATGCTCTTTGTCACTCTTGGAATAAACCAATATATCTTCAATAAAGACTGTGATAAATTGGTCTAAGAAAGGCTTGAAGACTCAATTCATTAAGTTAATAAAGGGTGCAGAGGCATTCGTTAATCCAAAGGGCATAACTAAGAACTGAAAATGCCCATATCGTCTTCTAAAGGAAATCTTTGACACATCATACTCCTTTATTCTCAATTGGTGGTAACTAGATCTCAAGTCAATCTTAGAGAAGACTTTTGCCCCTTGTAATTGATCAAACAATCATTTATGCATGGGAGGGGATATCTATTCTTGCTGGTGACATGATTGAGCTTCTTGTAGTCCACACACATTCTCAAAGATCCATTTTTCTTCTTCACAGAAAGAATTGGAGCTCCCTAAAGTGAAGAGCTAGGCTTAATATAACATTTCTCCAATAGCTCTCCTAACTGCTCTTTAAGCTCCTTCAATTCTTTCTGAGCCATTCTATAAGGTGGAATTGATATTGGTGCAGTACCTAGAAGAAGCTCAATAGGAAATTAATTTCTCTAGGTGGTGGTAGTCTTAGTAATTCCTCTGGAAAGATATTTAGAAATTTCATGACCACAGGAATATCTTCTAACTTTTCTCCATCTACCTTCGTGTCTACCACATATGCTAAGAATGTTTCATATCCTTTCCTCATCATTTTCTCTGCTTTTAGAGCCGAAATAATTCTAGGTGGGTTTGCTTTCCTGTCTCCCACAAACACCACCTTTCCACCTTTGTCCAACTCAAACTCTACTGTCTTCTGTTAGCAATCTAAATTGGCATTATTTTTTTTAATATATCTATGCCCAAAACCATATATAATCCTTCCATCTTCAATGGCATTAAATCCACCACAAATTTTTCTCCACTAATGTATATTTCACAATCTCTATAAACTTGACTAATAGTGATATACGTGCCAATTGGGGTACTAACCATCAAAGGACTATCTAATGGGTTCAAACTTTTACCGTGCACAATCCTACTTGATGAAATAAATGAATAAGTAAATCCTAGATCAATTAAAATAATAATATCGTCATTAAACAATTTAACCACACCAATCACAACCTCTGGAGTTGTTTCTACATCCTTCCTTGTCATTGCAAATACCTTAGCTGGTGCTTGCCCTCTCAGTCTTCCTCGAGGATTCACATTCTTGACTATAGTAGAACTTCCCACTTTAGTTGCAATCTTAACTCCTACAGTCTCAGCCCTTTTTGGAGCTTGCATCTGAGTTCCCTCCCATCTTGTATATTGTAGACACTCTAGCCATGTGTCCTTTTTTTCCACAATTAAAACAAGCTCCACTCAACCTACAGCACTCCCCCTTATGGAATTTGCTGCAATGGTAGTATTTAAGAATGCATGGTTTCTCCCCTTCTCCCCTTCTGTTGCCTCCAACCGTTGAGGCTTGATAAGATATAGTTCTCATTCTCCCCTTCTATTGCCTCCAGCGGTCGAAGCTTGATGAGAGATAGTTCTCATATGTTTAGTTCTGTACCACTACTCCGATCCTCAGACTATACGAGAAATATCCTGACACTCCTCTTTGGCATAGGACCACTACCTCCTCTCCTGAATTGTATCTTCCTTTTCTCTTTTTGTTTATTATGCTCTTTATATTCTCCACATTCTCAACCCTTAACACAACTTCTACCAGCTTTCAAAAGTCACAGAAATTTTGCGCCACCACTTTTTATCTAATGGCTAAATGCAATCCCGCTTCAAACCTACAACACTTAGCCACTTCACTCACTTCATCTCAATTGCATATCGGGACAATTGCATAGATTTACGCTTATATTCGCTCACTATCATCTCCCTCTAGGTGAGACTCAGAAACTCCCTTTGCTTTTGCTGGATATATACCTCAGACAAATATTTCTTCCTATGAGCAACTAAGAAGTCCTTCCATGTCAATACTGTTAATTTTATCTGACTCCCTGATAAACTTTCCCACTAATGCGGGGCATCTTCCTATAGCAAGCTGGCAGTTTATTCAACATGTTCATTATCCTCACCTGTGTTTTTAAACCCAGACCGGACCGATCGGTCCGACCGGTGACCGGTCGGTGGTCCGGTCCGAGTTATCCTTCAAAATCGGTGGTCAATTGACCCAGTCTGAACCGGTCAAAACTGGTCAATTGACCGGTCGGACCGGTCAGGTCCGACCGGTTTGACAATTATTTTTTTATTTTTTTTATTTTTTTTTATTTTTTTTATTTTTTAAAATTTTTTTAATATTATATATAATTAAATATAATTATTGCATAATTATTACGTCACACCGGTTCGACCGATGGTTGAACCGGTCGAACCGGTGACTAGTAAGGCCACCGGTTCGATGACCGGTCCGAGTTTCAAAACATTGATCCTCACAATCCATTTGTTCCAATATCATTTTTGTCTTCCTCAACCATGTTTCAGCTTCTTCTGGATTAGTTGTTCCATAAAAATCCACTGCCCCATACCTCCTAAGCTTATCAAATTGCTTTCCTTTCTTAGTTGGGGTTGGGGTAGAAGTTTGTGACATCTGGCTTATGGCCTGAACCAAACCATGAGCAAAGGCTTGGAATAGTCTAGGATCTCAGGGAGTAGGCACTTACTCTTGCAAAAGAGGTGACTTATGCGTTTATGATCAAAAGGGCTCACTACTATGCCCTACAGAAGCCTCATCATTTCTTGAGGCTTTAGACTCATCTGTGCCCTCCTTTCTTGGTGGATAGTCAGGTGCAGCAAATCCTAGCAAAACACCTCGTGTTCTTTTACGAGGTAGCATCTTACTCCAATTTAAACATTAATATTAGCTTACATTTCTTTTTAATCATATTTCCTACATGTATGCATAAAATGCATGTCACTCAATGCAATCAATCAATTCAACAATGTAAACAATTAATAAAATATCATAATAATTCATATCACAACATATTCTAAGCCTAGGAATCCTTAAAAATCATAGGCTATGATACCAAAAATGTTAGGCTTGAGTCTCGGTTCTTACTACAAGGCTACATTATGAGAGGATCGGTGAAGATCGTTTGAGAAGAAGTCTGGAAGCTCTAAATCGTAATGAGAAACTTAAAAACCCGTGTTTTTACCCAATTTGGTGAGTTCCATCGATTACCCTCATGCACTTCAAAAATTGCAAACTTTATATCATTGGAAAGCTAAAAGGATATTCTACAACTTTTATGAAGACAATTTTGTCTTATTCTACCTAGATCAATATAGATTAATCATTGAAATTAGGATATAATTTCTATCAGGGATCGAGCTGCAGCCTCTGCCAGCCCTAGTGATGTTATTATGTAAGGACCATATCTCTTTCATTCGAAGTCCAAAAATTTCATATGATATACCATTAGAAAGTTAAAAGGACGAACTACAATTTTCCTGAAGACAATTTTGTCCAATTTTGCCTAGATTAATGCAGTTTATTCATGGAAGTTAGAGTCACTGTTTCTGTCCAAGGTAGTATTGCAACTGAGTTCCTCCTTTTTCTTCTTTTACCTATTATGAGCATTTACAATTTCCAAAAAAAGAAAAGACCCGGATCTATCCAACCACTAAATGTACATACATGACTCTTAGCATAACAATTTATTTTAAGTATATCCAGGGTCATCTAACAACGTACTATTTAATTTCCAAACAACAATTAATAACCCAACGAAGAATATAGTTCTGAACATGTACAAAGGGAACGTCTTCAACCCTTAATATCATTACTTAAACAAAAACG
Organism: Erythroxylum plowmanianum; assembly: GCA_025531925.1. Taxonomy (NCBI): domain Eukaryota; kingdom Viridiplantae; phylum Streptophyta; class Magnoliopsida; order Malpighiales; family Erythroxylaceae; genus Erythroxylum; species Erythroxylum plowmanianum. The sequence goes on along the minus strand of JANVCQ010000005.1, from coordinate 30,598,708 downwards.
GAGTTTGTACATAGCTTTAATTACATATCAAAAGCCACGTCAATAGCATAATATAAAAGATAAATGAATGCTCATATTTGATATGTTTATAAAGCTACCCAAAAATATAGTCGAACTAACTTAGTTACAAAAGGTAGCTATCTTGGAGTTTGCCAAAGCTTTGCAAGGATCAATTATTTCTGCACCTGAGGAGTTAAAAAAAATAATGAGTTGAGCTGCGAAACTCAGTAGCTAATACGTTTATAGTCATTGATAACGAGTCACACAATCAAGTAACCCATACAACTAAACATCTTTGAGCAAAATAAGAAAGGAATCCCTATTGGAAAGTGTAATAAATTGGTAATTGTAATAATTACCAATCCAAATATATATATAGCTCAAAGATTCATAGTTAAGGATGTTATCATATAAAGCATATCATGTATATTTAACCATCAAAATATAACACCCAATTATGTATCAAGCCTCGATAAGTCAAAATGAAATGCACAAATATAATGGCTGGAGAGTCCCATGGATTGAAATGAAGAAACCAAAGTTTACACCATAAACTAAATGAGTCCATTTCTTAAGAGCTCATATGCCACAAGCGGGCAGGCGGGAGAAGTGTTTAAGTCAACATGCATGTGATGAATAAAATGGTATCTCTCTTGCCTAAACACAAGTAAATTTTGATGCTCAATTTATTTCATCACATGTTCATACTTTTATGTTTCTTGTGCTTTTTCCTCTTTTCATTAATACAAAATGCCGTAACATCTTTCAAGGCATAATGATAATAAATCATTGAGCATTTTCCAACAATCGCAATAATTCAAATCAAACAATTAAGCATACACACAAGCAAGAAATCAACCCATCATCCACAATAATCATAAACATATTACCCACCTAATTGCTTGTAAATCCAAACTTAAGTTTGCCTTTCCTCTTGCTCTTGTATTAGATTTTCTTGGTTTCCTTCAAACAAACAAATTTTCATTTAAACCAATATACAAATAGAAAATTCATAAAGCTTTAATAATTAAAAAAATTGAGCTTAAACTTAATCTGGGTTAATCTAGGATAGAATAACTAAGATCTAGTTGAAAATTCATGAAAAAAAAAAGGGGTTTCTTGGTCCTCTTCTTTCTCCCTTTGGGTTTCTTGGTCCTCTTCTTTCTCCCTTTATTTCCAACATAAGAAACTCATTTTCTCTAGTTCATTTTTCTACCAAAGCAAGAAGAAAAGATGAAGGTTACCTAAAGCTCAACTGAATCATCTTCCTTCTTCTTCTTTCTCCTCTTTCTTTCCACTTTTTTTTCCTAGCTTCTCTAGCACAATTCACGCACTCTTCACTTCCTCTTTCTCATTTCTTTTCTCATTTATTTAACACTTTTTGTCCTTCCACGTTTACCCTTCCACATTTAATGTAATGTCTACTTGTTCCTTTATTCTCTTATGTCTATTACATACTAACTTAATCCTAACATTTCTATTTAATAATTCTAATATCTATTCATGCTTGCCAAATTAATGGACTAAATCCTAAGAAAAAATTTGGGGTCCAATAGATTGGGACCAAAATTAAGGAACCATTGCAACCTAAGGATCTTTCTCTTTTAGTAGCTAATTGGAATATTTCTGAAATCATCTCTCCCACTATAATGGGAGGATTTTCTATTTCTTTAACTCTTATATTTTAGTTGTAAACAAAGTGGAGGAAAATAATCAATTTATGCATTTGTAGTGTCATCTAGAAGGGTGTAATGTAGCCTTCAATCTCTCCCTCAATTCTCGCAATCTCACATACATATTGGTGAAACTCTCCTCTCGGACCACTTTTACATGCCCATTCAAGAAATTGCTCAAATCACAAAGATTAGAGCTCCTTTTCGATATTTCAATGGTATCTCACAAATGGAGGGCTTTATGAATCGTGTTTTTAGTTTTTGGCGACCTGATATCAATGATTATAAAACATATCAACTAATGCAAAAATTGAGAAAGGTTAAAGATGCTCTTAAGTTATTCCTCAGGCATAACTCTCATCACCTCTTTGATCTCAAACAACGTCTCAAGACTACTTAGGACAATTGTTATCCTGATCCTCATGATCCTAACTTGCGAGCGGTGGAAACTAATTCTTTAAAGGAATATCAACAAACACAACTTACAACATTCCATTCTTAAGTAAAAACCTTATGTTAACTGGCTTTAAGAAGGTGATACTAACTCTAAATTTTTTCATTTGTCTATTTTGTCCAAAAGAAACTGAAACAAAATTTCGCTACTACAAAATGATGATGGCAACACTTATTCAGACCACACAACTATTTTGGCCTTGGCTAAAAATTATTTTAGTCATCTGATAGGACCTAAACTCACCGAAGAGCCCTCTTGCAACATGAAGCAAATCCTAACTAGCTATTTTAAGTTATTAATATTAATCATTTATATTCTAAACATATTTATGCCATTTAATGAAGAAATCAACAGGAGATCGTGCCAACTGTGGAATTGTATCTCGTACTTCAAAATAGAAGAAACTAAACATGGGAAACATCTATTTTACTATAAATCCCTAGGTTGGTCCATAATTGTATTCTCGCGACCTGCTCGTGGTATCCCAAACGACGACGTTGGCGGCACTGGATCGGTTAAATATACCACGTCGTACAAGAGAAGACTGAAGCTCACGACACATCTTCTTGTTTCGATGGAGGAGCAGCGTTCTGTAAAGCGGCTGAAGAAGACAAGCTGCAAGCAGCAGTTGCCACTCAACCCTAACTGGGCTAAACTCCGAGAAGTCTCTCTCTTTCTACCTATATAGTCATTATATTATTTAACACACATATATGTCCCCACGTTATCTCCTTCTGAAGTTCGTCTTTTAACTTTTGTGGACATTTGCAGGAACTTAAAAACTCTCTCTCTAACCGACCTTCTAGATCCTCCAATGACTTAAAGGGCCAAACCCAGAATTCTATATTAGGTAATACCACCCTTGGTAACCTGCTGACTTCTCAAGCATCATCAGTATTAAGTTTTTCTTGCTTTATATTTTTGTTTCTATATATTCTCTCCTTTGTTAGGTGCAAATTTACTTGTTTCTCTGAAATGTATTATGATGTAAGAGTGAGCATTTAGTGTCATTTGTTCTCATGAGTGGAAATTGAAAAAAGTTACCCTTAGTTTCTGAAATATTGTCTTTCTGTATATGATTTCTGCAATGATATTAGATACCAGAGATGGGTTACTTTCAAAAATTTATTGATGCACCCAATTTCACTATATAACAGTCTTTTTGGTTTGTGTGTTCCTATTACAGTGAAGGGAAAAGAAAGACCTGAAGTCGAATCTGCTGATTCACAGCTAAATCCCCTCAATCCAACCATCGATGATTTCAGGTGCGTCTTGATGTTTCAAAGCATACATCATCTACAATTTAAAGTGCATAGTTGGAATAGTGACTTGCCACAAGCAATTCTCAGTTCATATATCCAAGAATAACAAAAACATGATGCCTGATTAATTATGATGCTTCATATTCTCCTATCATTCAAATGTGAAACATCAAGAGATGAACAATTAATTGGATTTCATGTCTTTGTTTTGCTTTTAAGAGGCAATAGATTTGTGTAATGTTGTCTTTAAATAGTTTTTTGTGTAAATGATGTATCATGAATTTGAATAAGCAAATGATTTCTTGTTATTGTATTTAAGTTAGTAGGTTGAAGTGTTGTTCTTCGCAACCATGCTTTTCTTTCATTCATTTTATTTGAAGCTTAATGTATTTCTTGTCGTACAGTTTGACAAATGTGATAGCCATGGATTGTGAAATGGTTGGTGTTGGTCAAGGGAACAGAAGTGCACTGGGACGTGTGACACTGGTATATTTTATTTTACTTTCCTTGCCTCTTTTAGTACCTGTGTCAATTGATAAGACTGGATGTGACCTAAAAAGTTGAGCATAAGTTAAAAGTGGTGTAGGCATTATTTCGTTAGATTACTTCATTTGTAACCATAGTCACCCTTGGACTTAACCATTCTTTTTTGTATAGTAGACATAGTGTTGATGCAGAATAGCTTAGATTTTATAAAGGAAATAAAAGAGGGCAAATTAGGCCACTAATTAATTTGCAGAATAGCTTAGATTTTATAAAGGAAATAAAAGAGGGCAAATTAGGCCACTAATTAATTTGCTGGGATGAAGAGTAAGAGTTGAGGTGATAGCAAAGACAAGAAGAGCTCAAATTTCGTTTATGTAAGTTTTCTTATTAGATAGGAAGTAGTAGAAAGTTAGATATGTTATCCTAGTTGTAGTTATATTATCCTAATTGTATAGGACTTAAATGTATTTAAGAATATATAATTTTTATTAGATCAAGGTTCATTTTTGTTTTAGATATTTTATTTAGGAATCCCTTTCCTTTTAGAATAAGGGTAAGAATTGTTCAGTCGTTCAATAATAAGATCTTGGAATCTTTTTCTATAAATTTGAGTTTTCTATTAGAAGGTGCTATGTTTTCTTTTAAGAGTGATTCTTAGGCCCTAGGAGTGATTCCTAGTTTCTTACCCTTCATTACTTGTTTACTTCACTGAATTCTAACACTTTTAACTTGAATTTTCAGTAACTAAAATCCTAAATTCTAGTCATATCAAACTTAAATTTCAACTATAGGAAACCCTAAAATTCTGGCCTAAATTTCCATCAATCAAACCGTACAAATTGAGATATACCCAAATACGAAATTCCAGCATTCCAAGTTGAAATTCAGACTTAGAATCTAAATCCTAGCTGCCTGACAACAGTAAACAGCCCATATTTCCTAGTTTAGGTGAGTTTCAGCCACTTCTTGGTTTTTTTTTTCCCCAATTTGTCCTGTATTAATTTGGTATTAGAGTTTTGGATCACAATAGCAACATTTAGTGGAAGGGTGTATGGAATAATACTTGGTGACCTAAAGCAAGATGAAGTACTTATGAAAATTATGAAAAAATTAGACCTTAATGACTCTTGATCACAAGGTGCTCCAAGAATTACTCCAGAAAACAACATTGGACAACAAACTACACTTGATGTTGAGGGTGGAGAAAGTGAAATCCAAAATGAAGAGCTTGGAACTAATCAACAGTGAGTGGGGTTTGGGAATCAACGATGACTAAGAGATTAAAGACAGAAACCATCCATCAACACTTGGAGAGTTTCTGCGAGATTGTAGTGGCCATGATAGAACTAAAACACTTAACACACTCGATGATATTTCTAAGAAAGTTTGCTGTTGAAGCCCTTAATTTTGTAGGAAAGATGGATCTACACCTATTCTTAGACTAGACAATAGCAATGGAAGACTTTTTTGAGTAGTACAACATGTTAGAAGATCAAAAAGTCTAATTTGCAAAGACAAAGCTGGTGGGGTATGAAAAGAATTACAATTGAGCAAAATTTTATGCTAGCACCTAATACATCAAAATTCACACCACAAAACAACTACAATGTTGCTAAACCTAAAGGCAAAGCTACAGTTGAGACTAGGACAATGGAAGGCATCAATGACAAGAAGTGTCTTTGATGCAATAGGAGGGGTCACTTTGATTATGAATGCACTAACAGAGGTTTGCACATGATGGAAGAAGAAGAGGAAGAATCTGTTGAATATATGTGCGACATGAAGCTAGAGAAGAGTTGGAAGGAGGCTCTAGTGATGAACAAGTCGGTCCTACAAATTTTAATATGTTTACAACCCCTAAGGTGGAGGAACAAGAAAAATCGCTTTATGCTGCTCTTTTCCTTACTCAAATAAGATGTATAGATAAACTGTGTAAATTTATCATTGATGGAGGAAGAAGTATGAATGTGATATTGAAGAAAATGATGATGTGATTGAATTTACTTTCTTGGAAACATCCGCAGCCTAACAAATTTACTTGGGTCGATAATAGCACTATATTGGTTGCTTGAAGGTTCTTAGTGTCTTTCAAAATAGGAATATATGGAAACTCTATTCGATGTGATGTTATGCCTATGAAAATAGCTCACATTTTAGATAGTCGACCTTGGCTTTATAATTGCAATGTGCAGCATTTTGAAAAAGTTAACACCTATATGTTTATTTTTCATGAAAAGAAGATAATGTTGAAGCTTATGAAAGTGGACAAGGTAAAAAGGTAAAGAGAAAGTAACCAGGTAGCTATAAATGCGTAGAAAAATCCATTTAATATCTTTATAGAGGGAAAGTTTAAAGTTAGCAACAAGGAGAAATGAATTGTAAGTGTAATGGTAGTGAAGTAACAGAAACAACACTTGGAACACACCTTGCCTTACCAAAAGAAGAGGTGAATTGCTGGTTGATTTTGCAGATCTTACATCGGATGATTTACTAGGTGAATTACCTCCTTTCCGAGATATTCAACATGTTATTAACTTAGTCCTTGAATCTACTTAACCAAATCTTCTAACCTATTCGCTTAAATCCTATCGAGAATGAACAGTAGAATAGATAAGTAGAGGAGTTGCTAAAAAAAGTACTTATTCTAGAAAATCTCAATCCATATGCACTTCCAACAACATTATTTACTCAAAAAAGAGAAGTTGTTGAATGTGCATTAATTTTTGGGTATAAACAAGATCACAGTAAGATATAGGTTTCTAATCCTTCTCTTTGATGACATGTTAGACATGTTGACTGGAGCTACTATCTTTAATAAGATAGACTCACGAAGTGAGCACCATCAAATCATAATCAGACCTGGGAATGAATGGTAAACAACTTTCAAGACTAAAAGGGGTTATATGAATGGTTGGTGATGTTATTTGGGCTTATAAATGCAGATAACATTTTTATGAGAGTGATGAATCAAGTGTTTCGATCATTTATGAGCAGATTTTGGTGGTATATTTTGATGATATGTATATATACAAGACTAAAGAGGATCATTTATTACATTTGTAACAAGTCTTGAGAGTTTTGAGGCAAGAGAAACTTTATATCCACTTAAAGAAGTATTCTTTTATGCAATCAAGTGTTGTATTTTTAGGTTTTATTGTATCCTACCATGGAGTGGAGATGGATCTAGAGAATATTAAGTCTCCTATTCCAAAGGATGTACATGAAACACAGAGTTTTCATGGCCTAGCAACATTTTATAGGCAATTTATTCATAATTTCAGCACTATAATAATAATAGTCCATTAGATTTTTAAAGGAAGACTACAACCTTTTCTATTTTTGAAAAATGGGAAGACTACAACTTGTAATCTCCGTCCTGAACAATTTGTTTATCTATTGGTGCTCAAACATCGCCCTTTCCAAAGGGATAAATAGAAAAGAAGCTAAGGGATTTCCTTTAGGGAGGATCTAGTAGTTACAAGAAGCCTCCTAAAGTGAAATGGTCTACAATTTGTCAACCTACGCAGTTTGGGGGGTCTAGGAATTTCTTCTGTCAAGCTCTAAGCAAAGCTTTAATGGCCAAAAAATTTATGGAAGCTATGCAAGGATAAAGAGAATTTATGAGTCAAATGGACTCACCTACATCATATAAAAGCGGAGAGAATTTGGACTATTTCTATCAATCCTAAGATGTCTTGGACATCATAGGATTCTGCAAACAAGGGAGTAGATACATCCTTTAATCATACACAAAATTGGTGATGGATAAGAAACAATTTTCTGGTTTGATCAATGGCACACACTAGGCCCTTTATACAAACTACCTTCCTACAATTTCTTGAAGACACTGATCCCATAGAGGAAAAAAGTTAATGAGCTTATCACCGAGAACTCTTGGACCTGGCAATTTTGCTCTTGCAGAGGAATTGGTGACATCCTTAATAGCATGCCTTCATATGCATTAAACTCCTCGGTGCTTGATACAAATCAATGTGCTTTAGCCTTCAATTTTACAGTAGGAAACTACTAGTTTAGGATCTTACTTGCATACTCATTCACTCTATAGTTAGCAATTATGTGCAGGCTGGCAACCAAAGGTTCCCTTAAATTCAACGTCTCCAACACCAGCTGTGAATTATGTATAAGAAGCAATGAGATTCTTAATCATCTCTATTTTGGCTACAACTTCACAAAATGGATCTTGAACAAAGTGTTTACACACCTAGGAGTGACTTGCACTAAACCTGATTGGAATGAGATAGTACATTGGGCCATTAAACTTAAACTCAAGAACAAAGGAGATATTAAGCTATTTAGAAGTTGTTTTGGAGCTATAATCTACTACATCTGGAAAGAAAGGAACAATAGATTACTCGGTGCTTCTCCAACTGAATTGCAGATCATTTATCATAGAATTCTCCATGTTCGATTCACTATAATTGCAGCTAATGGTCAGAACAAACTATGCTTAGATATTAGAAGTAGATGGTTACTTTAGTGCTGCTCCTTTTCTTTCAAGTTTGAAGCTAGTTGGTATTTTCACTCTATTGTTAGTGCCATCATGTTAATGCCAATCTTTTGTTAAGGGTTTTTTGTTAGTGGCATTATTGCTGCCTTGTCAATTGCATTGTATTTATACATTTTTCTATAAATACAAATCATTTACTTTCCAAAAAAAAAACATTCATCACTATAATGATGTCCATTATAGATTATGTGAAGGAAAATTTACTTGGTCAAAGGCAATAACTAAAGCCTTTAAACAATAAAAAGATGATTGAATCTTCTATTTTGCAACTTCCAAGTTTTTTTTAAAGGTATTTGAAGTTTTTTGTGACACATCTCATTTAGGAATTAGAGGCATACTCAGCCAAGAAGGACACTCAATTACTTATTTCAGTGAGAAGTGAAAAGAAACAATGATACTTAACTTATGACAAAAAATTTGATGTAGTGGTACTTTCTCTTTACAATTAACATCATTATCTCTCATAATAGTATTTTATATTCGAGCCATGAATCTATTGAACACTTCAAGTCCTATAAGAACTTGAACAAAAAGCATGCCTTATGGAGTGAATTTTTGGAACAATTTAACTTTATTTAACATCAGGAAGGAGTTGATAATAAAGTAGTAAATGCATCAAGTAAAAAGAATCATTTGCTTAACACTTTAACGATGAAAGTTGTGAGGTTCAAAAAGCTAAAAAGAGAATATGTTTCAGATTAAGTTTTGTAATAATTTATTCAAAAATTGTAGTTGGACACAGGGATAATCACTTCCCAATTGTGGCACACGATGACTTCTTTTTCAGAAGAAATTGACTTTGACTACCCAATACTTTGGTCCACTTCAAAGCACGATGTGTCTAATGTTATATGACAATGTCAAGCATGTCAGTTGGTTAATTCTAGACTAAACACACCACTACCTGTATCTTATGAACTATGGCAAGATGTAAGTATGGATTTTGTCTTGGGAATTATTAAATCTATAAAAAGTTAATGATTCTATTTTTATGGTGGTGGATATGTTTTTAAAGATCCTATGACAAAATTTGGTTCTAACAGTTCTATAAATAGTTTAACTAGTAAGAGTCATTTTGAGATACTTTCGAGAAGTCAACCAAGGAAGTTTATTAATTTTCTTGTTTACCACAAGCAACAGAATTTAGTGTTGAAGTTGAAGATTTTGCACAATACATGAGGGATATATTTGATGAGGTATGACAAAGATACCAACCAACAACTTGACTTATAAAGAATATGCTGATCAACACCGTTGATTGGTTGAATTCAGTGAAGGGAAATGGTGATGGTAAGGCTTCATTTAGAGCATTTTTCAAAAAAAAATTCTTTCATGGAGTGTTGGACTTTATAAGATTCTCAAGAAGATGAGCGCTAGTACTTATGTTTAGGCAAGTGACATGGAAATTAGTCCTATCTTGAATGTTGTAGACTTAACTATTTATCATGGATATGATGATACACAATCTCCTGTTGCAGCTGTGAGAATTTCAGTCATTCTTCATCTTAAAGAAGAGATAGAGGATGTTTTTGATGAATAAATTGTAGCTAGCAATTTCTTGTTAAATAGGAAGGTTAATTTCTGATAGCACTTAAGACTTAAGAATTTGAATTTCAGAAGAGGAATCTAGACTTACATGATTAGTATCTGTCATATTCTACGTCGAGGATGATTTTAGACATGTCGGAGAGAATTTATGCAAAAGAATTTAGAGTTTATAAAAGAAATAAAAAAAGGCAAAATAGTCAACCACAATCTTTAATTTGGTGGTGTGAAGAGTGAGAGATTTGAGGTGACAACAAAGACAATAAGAAATGAATTTAGCTATGCTAGGTTTTCTTATTAGATGGAAAATAGTAGTAGGTTAGATATGTTATCTTAGTTGTTTCAACTTATTTAAGACTATAAAATTCTTATTAGATTAGGTGAGCAGGACACTGGTCACACCTCTGATAAGAAGTTGAGAAACCAACTTTTTGGTTCATCAAGACTAGTTTTTATGGTGTATTCCCCATTTTATTATGGGTGCTTGTGACAGACTACCCATTTCTTAAGAAAAGTCAATTACTCTTTTATCATTGTTGCTAAATATTAAAAAGGAAGACTTCATTATGTGTCATTGGACAAGCAACCGAAACTAACATACTATGTAAATAAAAGGTGACACTTGGGGTATTTCAATCCTGGCACTACATTGGAGCTTTTGTTTTGTTAGCCTAGAATCAAGCTTGTATGCCATTCATTGGTGAAATAACATGTTTCCAGATGATGATAGGTGAATCAGTGGGGAAACGTTGTATATGATGAGTTTGTCCGGCCAATTGAACGAATTGTTAACTTCCGTACACAAATTAGTGGGATTCGGGCACAAGACTTGAGGAAAGGTTAATTATGTCTGTTCTCTTTGTCTCTTTTACAAATTATGATGCTTTTCTTGTTTTTTGTCAATGTACCTGCCAGGTATTGTTCCTTTACTAGAATGTCATAATTTCTCGTTTTTGCTTCCTGAAAGTTTTATTCCAAGCATCAAAGTAGAATTAGTGACTTGTTTCACCATCACTCTGCAAATTTGTTATTCTTTTTAACTATATTAGCAGAGTACATACAAATTGACTATAACTTCTTATTTTTTGGCATTTTTGAATACTTTTGTTTAAGAAAGATTTTGGAGTTCTAGGTCTATTTGTTATATTTTGCCTATTGAGACCAATACAATATTGATTGTTATGATATTTAATCACAGAAACCAATAGCTAATTGTTTTTTGTAGCAACGGATTTTTCAACCGCTCAGAAGAAAGTTGCAGAGTTGATTAAAGGAAGGATTCTTGTGGGTCATGCCTTGCGCAATGATCTTAAGGTTTAGCTACTTCACTTTTCAATGGAAGTTTAATCATGAATCAATACGTACTGAGTTTATTTTTCTTTTTGGAAATAGGCGTTGTTATTGGGTCATCCCAAGAAGGACCTACGAGATACTTCAGAATATCAACCATTTCTCAAGTACTCAAAATTCTATGCTTGGATTATTTTCTTCTTGTCCGATACATATGCCTAATCTTTAATATATTGAGCACTTGGTCAAACAGGGAGAAGCGCAGAAAGGCTCTTCGGCATCTTGCATCTGAATTTCTTGGCGTGAAAATCCAGACTGGGGAGCACTGCCCTGTAAGTTGTTTGAATTCATGCTCTTTTGCTTCTGTGTAAATTTATGTCTACTCGGGCTCGCTGGCTTTGGCATTTCATTCGTCTCTTGTCAGATTTTGTTCGCAGCCCCTCCTTGGAGGTGTGGGTTTACTGTTACCAAGTTTTCTTATGAGTGCGTCACAGCATTTTTCCCAGGGGGATGCAATTTGTCTAACCACCGCGTCTATGTTATGCAGATAGAAGATGCCCGTGCTGCTATGCTGCTGTACCAGAAAAACAAAAGAGAATGGGAGAAAAGTATCAAAGATCAAATGAGACTCAGACGGCGACAGACAAAACGCAAACAAAAAAAGAAATCAAAAGAGGAAGATCATATCAGCGAGGGTGCAGCTGCAACATAGACTGTTGGTTCCTGTTGAGGTTTGTCACCGGTAAATTTAAGTTCTAAGCGCCATTTGATTCAATGGATGGATGTCCTGTATCCATTGAAAGCACACAGTAGCCGGCGTACACTGTTGGAGAATTATTTAAAGGAACGGTGATCTGCAGATTTATGGCAATGCACCATTTTCATTTTTCATGTACCAGATCCAAATTTATCATTCGTTATCATTCTAAGGGAAAATATAGCCACAAAAGGTATTAAATGATAAGTAAGCTTGTGTAATATGTATGAGAAATTTATAAGTGCTTCAATGTCAATTCAAAAAGAAACGTAAATATGAAAATGAGTCATAATTTATTGTCTTAAATTTTAAGTAGGAAGAATAATTTATTAAAATTGACCAGAGAAAAGAAGAAAGTAAGAATAAGCAAGGAATAATGAACCAGACAAAACTGTCTCACTTACGAGTGTTGGTTGAGGAACGAGGCCTTCATTGCTAATCCGGGTCTCTTACCATGGCCGCTGGCGGCTTAATCTGAGATAGTCACGGTATCTGGTGTGGTGGGTTTCAGCACCGCTTTGGTCGAGGTTCGCCCTTAGCAGCGGAACTTTGGAGTGTGTATTTCGGCCTTAATTTGGCCTGAGAGAAGGGGTACCGCCGGGTCATCGCTGAAATTGACTCGTTAGAGGTTATTAATATCCTCTCTAATCTTAATTTTGTTCTGACTGGGCTTTTTTCCTTGGTGTCAGGTATCCGTGAGCTTCTTAACCGTTTGTGGGAGACTCACCTCCAGCATGTCTACCGAGAAGGCAACCAGCGTGCGGACCGCTTGGCTCACTTTGCCGTCCACCTTCGCCCGGGGCTCTATACCCTTCAGGAGCCGCCTGTTGGTCTCAGGGAGTTACTCGGCCGTGATGCGGACGGCGCGCTGTATTCCAGAGTCTGATTTTTGATCTTTGAGTATTGTTTTGTCTTTCCCTGTTAAAAAAAAAAAAAGAAGAAATCAGGCGTGATTGGGGAAGAAGCGAGAAGTAAATGAGATAGGAATTTTTTTTCTTTAATCCAGATCCAGACCCTTCAGTAATCAAGAAATGTTAAGTGTTGTAAATGGAAGGACTCAGAAACAAAGTGATGGTTGGGTTTGGCAAGGGAGTATAACTCTGAAAGTTGTGTTATTCCTTGACTCATTTTCAATATATATATATATTCTATTTAATTTTTTAAAAAAAGAATAATTTATTAAAAATTATTTTCAATTAAATTCATTAAGAGAGTTAAAGATAATTAGAAATGATTTTCAAATTAAATTGAATATTTATCTGGAATGTAATTTTGATTTATTTAAAAATCATGGTTTAATCTAATTTACATAAGGATGAAGTGAGTTGTATATATAAGAAGTATATATAAAGATAGGATTTATAGTATATTATTTTAAGTAAGAATAATAATTTATTATTTTAAAAAATAATTTATCAAAAATAATTTTCAATCAAATTCATTATTAGGAGCAAAAATAATTTATTATTTGAAAAGCAACGATTTAATAATTGGAATTGAACAATATTTTATACTTATAATTTGATTATATATACATGAAGAATTGAATGTTTGAAATATAGGATATTTTATAATAAATATATGCTCGATAAGGCCATCAAAAATAAAATTATTTATTAAAATATTAAATACACGTTACGAACGTGATAATTGTCTTTCATTATTTAAGAATGAAACCATAATTCTATTTATTATAAAGCTTATAGAGCAAACTCAAGACTCCTTTAACCTAATTATATTATATTTTAAATTAGTAGGTCTTATTTGACTAACTTTGTATGAATTGGATGAGAAAATCTATGATCATATAAATTTAGAGATAGGGTTAGGAACAATATATAAGATATATTTTAAGACAAATTTGTCACCTAATGAATCTAAAAGACAGATAAGAAGTAATTAATAAAGTTATTATCTACCTAATATAATTTTAGTTAGTTTGTTAAGCAAACTGAAGATTAACTAAATTTAAATGGGATCCTGTCCCACTAAAGGGTTAATCTTTCCGAACAGCAGTGATGTTTATTATTTCAAATAAAATAGTATAGTAATTGAAAAAAATGATGAAAGTCCTTATTTTATTTGGTTATCATGACACCTAACTAATCACTTGCTTCCTTACATTTATTTTTTTTCTTAACATAAATTACCTTTATTTAGTAGAATTGATACTAAAGTGATCATGAAACAAATTTCTTGGACATGGGTTAGGTTTGAGAAGAGTTCTTAGAGTTGGAAAGGAAAATTGTATATCCACTATGTAACTTTGCTATAATCCTTATTAAGTATTTGGTGACAAAGTTTTAGAAATATGTTAATGTCATATATACATAACAAAATGTGATAACATTTTGAGCTGATTAATGTCTAATAGACTTTATTGAGATTATCTAAAATGGATGTCAACATCGCGATAACATAATGCAAATAGTTGCATAAAGTAGAGTTGAAAGATATAGTACCTTGATGAAATTGTTTCACTCTATTTAGCCTCCTAAAATTGTAAACATGGACATGATTGAACGCATTGGCTATAGGAAGATAATAGTTATCATTAGAAGAAAAATGATTGCATGACTATTCTTGCCAGTATATGATATAATAGAGATTGTATATATTTCTAATTTATGCTTTTGAGTGTTCGATAATAAATTTGGATTCAACATTAGAGTGCTTATTGTTGCACCACTATTAACCTCAAATGAGCAAATTTTGTTAATGTTCCTTTTGCTTAGAATAGTATTGAAGAAAAATTTGGTGTCCTTTTCTCGCTCGTTATGCTAATTAAATTTAGCTCTTTGTTTCAATATTGAGTGATGATTTTCTAAGGCCTGTGATGAAGCATTGAGAGCTTCCCTTTCTCTAACTCTAAGAGTAGGATCTTTGAGGAGAAGGTCAACCTGAGATTAAATAGAGAATAAGGTTTTTTTTGTCTCTTTTACTTTGGTAATAGTAGCTTTAGTATTCATGATCTTATTATCATACATTTTCTTGCATTCAATTTCATTTTTTGAAACTTTCTTATATGTTTGAAAGCTTTATAGCCCCCAACTTGAAAGCTTAATCCTCTCTTGATAGTCGTTTAAAAGCCTTCAATATGCTAAGAAATTACTGAATCTAAATGAAAATTTTTAATATCTAAACTTAGTTCCCATTACCACCTCATCTTGAGAGTGATCAAAGCAAAGAGGTTTATGGAATTGAGCCATGGCATATTTATATGTTGAGAACCATAATGGATTAACCAAAACAAGATTGAGCTTTTTCCTAATCAGTTAGTTGTCCTCCTTTGTTGCTCTATGTGTAAAAATTTCTATCAAATGTGAGATCAAAAAGTTGAGCTAAGCATAAACAATTGAGAAAGTTTTCATTTCTACTTTCTAGGCATGCAAGAATTATATCAGACGTAGATCTTCTCTTTGCATCTCTTTGTTTCACTCTTGGCTTTGTCAAATCCATTTCTAGTCTGCTAGATTTGTTCATAGTTAGTACCCTTTTCTTTCGATAGGCTTTTCGATATACGTAAAATGATGCTTCAACAAAAAGTTAACCGTACTTTCATTTTCCTTGTAGCTTGTGCTTTTCTGTGATGATATTCTTGTTTTGATCTGTCAAGTGAAAGGTTTTTTTTTCACGATTTGGTTGTTTTTGAAGTTTTCTCTAGAATCTTGTCGTGGTTAGATCTATTACTGCATAATATTTGCGACCTATATTTATGTTTGATTTGTCCTTTGTGGTTTTTGAATTTTCTAGATCTTGAAGTTTTAGTTTGGGGATTTATGGTTTTCTTTGGATTTTCCCTTTCCTTTCTTTTCGAAGTGTTTCTTTGATTGTCAGTCGTTGGTTGGGTCATTCGGGGTTTAAACCTTCTCGAAGATTTTTTTGATTGCTAGTTCTTTTGTGGTTTAATATCCATATTTGATTTTTACATGTGGGGTTAAGTTAGAAATGAAATGTTATGAAAATAATATGCTACCTCGTAAAGCTCCCTCATAGCCTTGAAGATCTTCAAGGACTCAGGTTTGTTTTTGCCTTTTGGGTACATTTGTTTTCTGTAAATATGCTAATGGTACGTCTCTTCAACTTAAAATAGTAAAGTTTCCTTCTTTTTGTTGTTATCGTTCATGGGTCTTGCTTCAAACCCCCTTTGGTCTTCGCATTCTTAAGATGCTGTGTCTTCTCTGGGATTTTTTGGTGTATGGTTTCGTTTTCCTATCATTGTCTGTTGACATTCGATAATTTTTGTTTTCAATATCATGTGTGTGTATGATTTCAACTTTATGCGTCTGATTTTTGGATTTCTCTTTAATCATGTTATTCTATGTAACTCTCTTTCGTTTCTTTCTTTGCATGATTTTATTACGATACTATGTAGGTGTTCGATGGAAAAATACCTCATGTCATGCATAGTTGGATCAAGGTCATCGGTATATGTTTATTTTTGGGTAATGTGCTAAAATAGTGATGCAAGTTAATGTTGTTTGCGCTTCCATCACTAACGCCAATATTATTCACTGCTAGTGGATTTCCCACGATCATCGACCCAAGTATGTGTTTTACCCATTCTCCAGCTGATCTCTATGGTCCTTTAGTGGAAATAAGCATCTGTTATTATTATTATCCTTTTCTTGAGTTTCTTTTTAGTAGTAATTTCATCATCATCATCATCATCATCATCATCATCATCATCATCATCATCATCATTA
>JANVCQ010000005.1:30567269-30581907 GCA_025531925.1 Erythroxylum plowmanianum | reverse complement strand
ATATTTATTCTAAGATAATCTAAGACCTATTCTAAAGGAATTTAAACAACTCTAAAAATTTGAATTTATTTCCAACAGAGACGATTCAATGCCCTTTTGGATTGAAGGAGCTACAATAAGTTCACTTTCCCTCTCTAGAGGGGGTAATCATTGGTTTTTTTAAGTGTACCACAGGATTGGATTAAGAATGGACATTAAGAAGTTCCTCAGAGAGACCTGGCTAAAACCGTTATATCAGTCCTATCAATGAACTTTAAAGGAAGGAAAAAGCAGTGGAGGTCCATTCAAGAAAGAACCAGCCGACGAAGAGAGGAACCTAATCTTGTCAAAGGCACAGGATTCACCCACTAGTTGATTCCAAGTCCTCTTTGGAGCCGAAAGCAAGGGAATTAAAGAGTCGTGAACTTCCTAAAAAGCTCTAGGAAGGGATAAGTTAAGACTAAGAGAAGGAGGATTGCAAGGGGAGGGAGTTGAGGTTCCATTAGAGAGTGGGAGCAATAATAGGGGGAAAAGAGTGGAGGTAAGGTTTAGGAGAAAGTCAAGCCAAAGAAGAGAGCATGGTGTAACAGGAAGAGATGCCTGATTCTCTTCGAACCTAATAGGTGTTATGGCTCGGGTTATGTAGAAGTCACAGATAAGGAAATAAAATTGGGTTAAGAAATCAATGAAATGTTTACTCGGAAGTTATATCAACATATTTATCAAGAGAGCAACAAACGTACAGACTGATTTGTGAATTTTGTAGAACATTTTGATTTTGAAATCACTATTTTTGATATTACACTCATTGAGTGCCACTATATCCTTTTAGAGGATATATCAGGGGTCTATTTTCCTAGACTAATCATGTAATTGTATCATTTTTCTTCTTTTTAATAAAAAAATGGGTTAAGAAAAAAGGATAAAGAAAAAAGAATAATCTTCTTAAAATAAGTAATGGTTTTTTAACTATAAGAAAGTGAATACGAATGGAACTAACAACAAAAGAGCTGTGCTGCTTAAAATCTATTATCTGAAGTGGCATCATTTATGACCATTCATTTCAACAATATTTCAATTTCTGTTTTCATTCATACGACGAAAAATGTGATTTTCAATATTCTACAAATGCTTGAGAGAAGAATTCGCCTTGCATGCTTACTAGTGCAACTCATCCAACCCTGTACTTAATCCATCAGACTCGATATTGTTTTCTTATGCATATAAAAAATACTTTGTATGAGAACAAGTTGGATAAGTGACAGTATGAACGAAATCAAATTAACAGTCAATATCATCCTAGTTGACAACAGACAAGGGACAGTTAATAAAGTTAGTACCAGCTCAAGCATTGAACCACAGAAAAGAAGAAGAAAAACAATAAACAAGTTAGCCCCTAATCTGATTCTTAAGGCAGCTTTAATGCATACACCCTTTGTCTTCTTGTGGTGTAAATGCGTAGTCAAAAGCCCCTCCCTCCCTTTTGAGGTACCTTTGACCCACTAATAATTTCGGTCATCATTTTCTTCTTTTGTGTTTACCCTTTACTGCTCTCTCTGTGATATTTGACAGTCTGGCTCTCCATTGAAAAGCACTGTTTATGTGGCCGGGAAAAGAGTACGGTGATCTCGGCTGTAGAAGTTGCTGGTTATTTTGATGACGTCCACGCGCTTTTCTACTTGCCATTTCGATACGGAAGGAGGCCTTCAGCCTTCAGCCTTCAGGCGCGTGGGAAAGGTATTTAGGATGGGTTACGAGTTACATCGCTCGGACCGTGGTCACGTGCACCCTTGGATTCTTCTCTGCTTTTATTTATTTTCATCTCGTCGCCATCGATGCTTGACCCCATACCAAAAAGCCCGTCCTTTCCCGACTTAATTGCGATAGCGCAACCTTTGTCTTTTACCTTCAATCAAACGGCGAAACTTTGTGTTTCATTCACGTTGGTCCTTGACAGAAAAAGCCAGGAAAGGGACTTTTGCAAGTTTCCCATTTGGTTTGCTTGGTCTTTATTACGTTCCCAGCGGAGGTCTTGTAAGGTGGAAAGTCTTGGATTTCTGATAATGCAAAAGATGAGTAGATACTAGATAGGCTTTGGAGGTTGACGTATCACTTGATGGGATTGAATAGATTGATGGCTCTTCCTTGACCAATCACACTTCTAGAAACAAGCCCTTTTTATCACTTGGGATGTATGGTTTAGACTTTAGAGCGACTCAACAAATAATGCACTCTTTCGCAACTCAATTTAATCAGTATGAATAGATTTATGCATCTCAATTATCTATGCTAACAACCTTTAGAATCTTAGAGAATTTGTTCAATCAGTGGTATTAATTTTAGTCTTAAAAACATTTCGAGAGCCTTCCATCACCAACTAGACAATCCTTAACATCTTTTCAATATTGTCACGTATTTCATTTTTTCATAGCTATAATTAAAGCGTCATTTCTAAAGTATCTTAAGAGAGGTTTAGAGAATTTTACTAATTAAGATTAAAATAGTTCTAACCAATATTAATCAAAGAATATTAATTGGAGATCTCACCTATAAATAAGAGACTACTTATCATTTTCTTTTTATGTTAAAACTACAAATTCAAATAAAGTATTGATACGGGAAAGCATTGAAGTGAAGCTTGTGCCAGCAAAATTAAAAGTAACAGTATTTTTCATTTATGACCGTCAACTTAAAAAGAGATGAATAGAGAGAGATAGCTTATGTGTTTAGTAAAAAGTTAAAAGGTTATCACGCACTTGAGAAACATAAATGTTCATTCTCCTACACGTTTTCTTGTTGCGTGGACTTTTCCTTCATTCCAAACTCAAAGCGACGCATTATTTTATATTATTAGCCCTCCATCTTCTACCATATGCTCATGTTGTGGCAAAAATTATGAAATTTCAAACTTAAGTCGGCTCCATAATAATTAATAAGTTACTTTTGATTATTCATTACATTTTTCAACTCTAGTCTTTTGATATTCGATATTGTATTTTTTATACCATTTTAATTAGCAAGTTTAATGAAAAAAGTATAATATATCTTCCCTATTATTTTATACTATACACCTATCATCATCGTGTCATTATGTTACTTTATTATTTCACCTTGTTCTTTGCCTATCGTTTTACTTTATTTCTTTTATTATTTCACCTTTTTTCTTGCCTATCGTTTTACTTTATTTATTTACTTTGTATTTTTCTCTAGTCATTTGATAAATCGTTTTACTTATTGTTTATTATGTTTTTATTGTCATTTAGTAGTTTCACTTATCATTTGGCTTGTTGTTTCACCTGGCATTTGACCTTAGATGTTTCTCTTGATGCTAAAAGTAGAATATATTTTTCCTATTATTTTTTGCCACATGCCTATCATCATGTTATTTTGTTAGTTTATCGTTTACCTTTTGTCTTGCTTGCCGTTTTTTAATTTATGTGGTCTTTGATTTTCTTTGGTCATTTGGTATATCATTTTACTCACTGCTAGTATGTTTCTTCATTTATCATTTAGCACGATATTTTGCTCAGAATTAGGACCTAAGTGTTTCTCTTGTTGTTAGGCATGAGGTGTTTCATTGATCATTAGTTCTAAGTTAATTCATTTAGCATTAGGCGTTAGGTGTTTTGCTTGGTATTAGACTTAAGGTGTTATGATTTTTCTTAGGCCTTATGTATTTTACTTGGCATTAGGCTTACGGTGTTTCACTTTTTATAAGGCCTTAGGCATTTTGAGGTGGTTCACTTATTTTGATATAATAATATAGTTATAATTTTTTCCCATTATAATGACGACTCTTTTGAAATAATGTGCCTGGCTTAGTGCATAATTTTTTGAATATATTTCATGTAAATTATGTATTGCTTCATTTCATGCCTATTAAATAAACGCAATCACCATCTTTTAAATAAAAACTAACAGAAGTAAGGCTTATGGTGTTAATTAGTGTATATCTTTAAAAGCTCAAATACGTCTAATTATTCAAGTATATATCGCAATTTTGATAATTACACTTACTTTCTATGCTTTATTCACGTCTTTATAACATGTAAGGTTGTACACGTTTGCAACATTGTATATATTTTTATAGTCGCTCCAAGGATAATTTTGCTTCCTCTAAGTCTATATATTTTCCTACCCTTACTTAAACCTCCTCAGAGGAATAAATTATATCCATTTGAAGGGATATCTATAGTGGTTAGTGTCTCTTTAGTCCCTTCTCAAAAGCAACAACTTCTTATGAATTTGAATAAGGTTACCAACTCTTATGGCATGTTCCTATTAATTTTATAAAGTTGAACTCTAAAATTTCAATCTTAATTTTGTAAAGTTGAGATTTTTATGAATTGCCATTATCAAAGATATTAACTCTTCAATTCTCACTCACTTATTATTTATTTATTTATTGAAGATATCAACTAATAAGTATTAATTATATTATATTTTAACATAATTTTGAAAGTAATTGGCTTATGTTAAAATATTTTTTTATATGATTTGGTAAATATGAATTATAGTTTGTTTATAAGCCTTATTTTAGATCTCTAATAAAGAAAAAATAAATTTGAGTAAGTTAGAGTCAAATTGGAGAAGTGTTGAGATGATCTCATGTTTATGGCTTTTAATTATGTATTCTTAACATAAATCCTTGGATTTGCAATATAGGAGCTATTAAGCTAATATGGACGCAACATTAACTCATGTTTAAAACCCATATAGATGGTAATTTTTCACATAAATTAAGATTTTCTATAGTTATGAAGAATAAGATACTTACAAGGGTTTGGGTTGGGACTTATTGGATTTTTTTAGATTTTGTGAGAATATAAGTTGAGAAACTAAAAAGAGAGAGATTGAAAGGTTGAAGAAGAGGAGAATCAAGTCTTCATTTGAGGAGACACTAGGGTGTAAAGTATGAGTAAGGAGTCCTATGACAAGATTCAGAAAAAGACACTTATTGTGAGGTAACCCAGTGATTTATATATTCTTATTTCATATTAGTAGCTTTGGGAATCTTTTTCGTTAATTTTTACTATGTTTTCACATGATTTGATTATTATTGTGTGTATTTTAAGTTTAAAGCAGTTTAAGGTAATAGATTCAAGTTTGCTTTGATGTTTTTTTTTTGTTAGATCAAGATATACACCTCTAGTTCACACCGTTCAAAATGCAGCTACAAAGCTTTTTATTATCAAGGGAGTACTTGTTATCTTAATTTCTTTCTTTATCCTCATTTTAAAATTTGTCGTTGTTCTTGTATGTCATGTAAATTGGAATAGTTGTGCAATTCAAGTGTGGGAGATTTGATAAGGAAAAATTCCTTATTCTTATCAGTTTTGTTATAATTAGTTTAATAGGAAATAACTTTGAAAGAATAATTATTGAGCTAACTCATTATAAGTTTGTTTATTATTGAGATTTAATTTGTTTAAGAAAATAGTTATGAGCATTGAGATAAAGTTAATTTTTAATTTGTTTTATTAATTTTAAAAAAGGATACTTGATTTGAACTTTAATACCTTTTTTTTGTATAATCTCAACATATGATTGAGTTATAAGTGCATTCTTTTTAAATATTTTAAAAAAAGAAAAGAAAAATGTGTGGAAAAGTTAAACGTTAAATAAATTCACTATGTTGATTTCAAATCAAATAAAAAGGTTGAATTTAAAGAATGATGCTAGTAGCCATTTGAAATATTGACCTAATTGAGTGATCAAGAGTATTTATAACAAGGTATTTACTCAGCATCAAAAGGTTAGGTGACTTTATAAATAAGCCTATAAATGCTCTTGTGTGTTGTTTCGAAGTCGGTTTTTTTTCAATAAGGGTTATAGAAAAGTTTAAAAGTTGAAGTATCTTTCTTATATATGGTCACTTTATGCATTAGATCAAATTTTGTGACTTGAGTTAAAGTTTGAAGGATTATATAGTGAATTGAATTGATTTATAACTTGAAGCAAGTACCTAAATGCTTCATAATTTGATAAACTTTAGAATTGAATGCATAATTTAAAGACTTGATTTATCCATTTGATTTGTTAAGTTCTTTAGCTTCCTAAAGTTGCCAACTATTTAAGTTATAAGTAATGAAATTGATTTGTTTGATTACAAATAAATGCTTAAGTATGGGAGAGTTTCATAAGTGTTAATTATGTTTTTAGTGTGATTTTAGATGTATTTGCCTTGTGTTTGAATCAAAATAAATTTAAGCATAGAAAGGTTTTAGAAAAATTCTTATATGGATCTTATTTATCTTAGATTTTTTAATTCTTGTCTATTGTTTTAGTTGGTTATTTTAGTTTCTAACTTTTAGTGCAGCTAATTACATCTATCAATTCAATCATCACTTTTGTTAGATTAGATAATAAGAATACTATTAATATTAATACTTGTAGTCTTTATGGAATCGACATTCATATTCATTTAAGCTATAATATAAGAACGATAAGTATACTTACCAAGTGATTGTTAGCATATTTTTAATCAGACACATACATCATCATAATCAACCCCTTAAATTTATTTCTTTTACAATTCAACTTTGTTGCTTATTTCTTTTATTATTTCGTATTACAAAAAATGAAAATTTATTTTTGATTTTATAAATTCTTTTTTGTTTTTTAACACACTAAAGTATACAAAATGCACTAAAAAAATAATAAAACTCCTTCATATTATCTAAATACAGGATGAATTTTATTTCTTATGTATGACACTTATATATTATTCTTACTAGTTATAAAATTTAGTTATATACACGACTTTAGTAATAATTCACAACATACCATATATCATATAACAAGTTATATATTTATACATTAATCATAAACTTCATATTTTGTTAAAAGAAGATGTTGGTGTCGTTGTTGCAAAACATGGTTCATTCATATGTTTTTAGTTACTTATAACTTTTATAAAGTTATCAACTTTATTATCCCAATAATACTCTAACGTTATTACATTATTACGTTATGAATGTCTCTTAATTTCTATTGTCAACATATGAAATTGTTTATGCTATACATAAGACTCACGCTTATACTCCTTTTTACCCCCACAATCGTGTTTTTGTTCCATTTTTCCTCCATACAGTGTATATATCATACAGACAGACACCTTTGAAAAAACATCTTCATATTTTGTCACAGATATCTACTTTATTCTTCTACATTTATGGAGGCAATTCCTAACTCTTCTTTTTGGAGTGCATCGTAGAGGGGAAATTTTGGACTTATTGTCATGATTTTCATGTTGCCTTGCAATTTGAAATAAGATGTTCCTATTTTATTTGGTTCTATTTCATTATTTCACTAACAGAAGAAAGCAAAATAATTGTTAATTTCTCATTTTTCTTCGTATCCTTTCTTTATATAGAAATTGATTATATAATGAAGTAAGGCACCATCTGTTAATTAGAATAAGCCTTTTATGAAGTCTTATAAGTTATGCATCTAAAAAGAATTAACATTAAAAACACTGTCTTTTATGCACTATAAGAAATTATGTATATATATTATTAGATTTATATATTTTATATACTGTATAGATAAATATAAATTAATCTCAAATAATTTACAAAGTACTCATTAAGTATATGTATATTAGAAACTATCAGTCATGCATGTGTCATTAACATACAAAATAATTTCTCAAAACAAAGGTAACTCAAAATAAAAAAATATTAATTAATATGGTTCTCTTTATAAAATTATAATTATTTGCCAAAATCTAAAGAAAGAGTTAAACTGTTAACTATAGACGTAAGTAAATTGATAGGTAACTTGATTAAGGTAAACAATGGAGATGCTTTTTAATGTCAAAGTTAGCATTATTGCTAAATAAATTATAAAAATAAGTTCATAACTATTTTAAGCAAGTGCTTCAATTCCATTACGATGAATTTGAGGTATTCCTAAAATTTAACTAGAAACAAGGTCATTAGAGAAATTAAGTTTGGAAAAAAAAAAATAAGTAATGAATGTCTATACTTCTAAAGTTATTTTCTCATTAAACCATTTGGATACTAGTTTTGCATATGGATTAATATTTATTGTCTCCCTTTGAAGTTTATGCATTTTTTTAACTTTTAAATTAATTTAAGGATCACTATAATAAATAACTAATTATATCATATACTTTATTTTTGAAAAGAAGTTTAACAAATTACAGTATTTATTTGGTTTAAATATTGCATGATACATTATTTCAAATAAAACCAGAAGAATAATATTTGTTAATAAACACTTTATGATAAACCAAAATATTTAATTTAAGCTTTAATATTGTAAAAATATTTTATTTGAATTGATTCAATAAAAAAAATGCACTCCGATATTTTTTAAAATATTTTTTTTGGATCTCAGCTATTCATTCATCGCCAGAATCTCCCTTCAACAGCAGGGTAGAAATTAGTCTCTTGCCTTTCTGTTTAACGAGACCAAAGAACCTTTTGTCTGTAAAATCACCTTTTTTAATACATTGAATGGGCAGAAATGTCATTCCAATAAATTACCAAGCTCAGCTCGACAAGTAGCGCTACTACATACGACATAACCCCCTCATATCATTTAATGTCCTTCCGTTATCAAATATTGTTCAATCAATAACACTCCTCCGCTTCTCTTTTGCCAGCGCTCAGGACTGTTAACTCTGCCTCCCAACACTCACATAACCCAACAACGCCCACCATTATTACACCACCCTCCTTCCTCCACGCCCCTAAAATATCTCTATTTCTGCCTGTCAAATCTGAATTATTTGCACATGACCGAAGTACCCAACAAGGGAATGCAACGCCGCAACCAAACAAAACACATGGACGCCGCAGATAGACCCCATCAGCAATCGCAGCAACAGCAACAATAGCGCTACCACGAGTACTGAGCTCTTCATTTACTTCACTCCTCTCCTCTTCATCTTCCATGAAGATCTCTTCCAAGTCCATTCTCAGCCCCGGTCGTGCCAGAGAGCCGACGTCACAAATCTCACTCTCCAACTCTCTTAGTAGAAGGCTGCGTAGCAACGGTAGCATGAAAGGTGGTCAAGCGTCCCCTATGTTCTCCACTGCCAGTGCCAAGAAACGGGGCTGTGGTTTCGAAAACCCCGAACCATCTTCTCCCAAAGTCACCTGTATTGGTCAAGTGAGAGTCAAGACCAAGAAACAAGGCAAGAAATTGAGAAAAAGATCGACCAGAAGAGGAGAACCGAGTTTTAGAAGAATAGAGCAAAACAACAACGACGACGACGACCACAACGTTGAAGCAAGTAAGAATCCAGATAATAGTCAAAATCATGTAAACCATCAGTTTTTGAATCACCAACAACCTCGTGAATGCTTGCCACTTAGAAACCGGAGATGGGTACATTTTCCTTTGACAATATGTGAAGCCTTAAGGGCATTCGGGGCTGAATTTAATTGCTTTCTTCCTTGCCGGTCTTCATGTATGGCAAGAGAGAAAGAAAAGGACGAGAAGGCAGTGACGGATTCAGGGAACGATAGGTCATGCGGAGCAGTGTTTACAAGGTGGCTGGTGGCGGTTCAAGAAGCAGATGGGAAGGGAAGAGAGATAGAGCTGGTGGTTGGAGAAGAGGATGAAAGAGAAGAGAGTAGTACATACAGGAGGAGTTATAGGAGGCATGTGTTTGAGGAGATTGAGTTTAAGGATGAAAGCTTTGAGGGAGGAAATGGGAGCTGTCAGGAAGAGGAAGCAAGGGTTAGCATTTGCATTCCACCGAAGAATGCTCTGTTACTGATGAGGTGCAGATCTGACCCTGTGAGAATGGCTGCTCTTGCTAACAAGTTTTGGGAAGCCCCTACTCCCAAAGTGGAAGAGGATGTTACTGAGGTGGATGAAGAGGTGGTTGAAGATGGTGGGAATGACAAAAACCAACAAAAGGAAAGGAAAGTTGAGCAAGGACTGCAACATAATAAAGAACAAGTCCTGGTATGTGAAGAGTTGCGTTCTTGTGAAACAACTGAAGACGTGCATCAAATTCAGGAAGCTGAAAAAAGCTTGGTGCTTTTGGAGAGTGAAGATGGTGATGAAGAGAAAAGACCAGATATTGAACTTCAAGCAGTAACTTCAGCAATCACCCTAGAACAAGAGGTGAGTGGGTCAGTGGTAGCAGAAGATAATTTATACGATGATTCTTTACTTGAAAAAATATCAGATACAGGATACTTGCAGAATGACGAAAATGAGGAAAAGATGCTCCAATTTCAACAAGATTGGGAAGAGCACAACCCAAAAAAAGACGAAGCACAAGAAATTGAAATTCCAGTGTCAGTAGAGCTTAAACAAGAGGTTGTCCAAAACATGCAAGGACAAGAACCCCGACAACCTCGAACCTTAGTTCATGAAGAGCTGGAAATTGCAGAGTCGTCAAGGGAAGAGAAAGAAGAGGCGATGATGACCCATGAAAGATCCGAACCCGAAGACAGGCAAAAGGATGTCAAGTCAAGGGAGAGAGAGAGTGAGCCATTATTGCCAGATTGCTTGCTACTCATGATGTGTGAGCCCAAGCTGTCAATGGAGGTATCCAAGGAGACATGGGTGTGTAGTACCGACTTCATCAAATGGATGCCAGAGCAGTGTAGGCCCTGGGTCAACAAAAACAACGGTGGAGATGATCCCATCAAGAGAAGAGTTAGCCGTGACTCTATTCCTCCACTGCCGGCTAACAATACCCTGCAACAGCCGCCGAGGTCTTCTTGTTCGTATCCATCCAAACCGCGGCCACGAGTCGCCGGCGCAGAGTCTATGGCGACGGTGATTGGACAGAAGCTCTTAGGAGACAAGGCTTATGAACCGTTTGTGCTCACACGTTGCAAGTCGGAGCCAATGAGATCGGCAGCTAAGCTTGCACCGGATGGTTGTTTCTGGAAAAACCGGAAGATTGAGCCGCATGGGCCGGCTACTCTTGGAGTGGGAGCGGCTGGGGTCGTTTAAATTCAAGCTAAAGACAAGTGGTAAAAACAAAATGTAAAGTTTAGCTGGATGTTTTCCTGTCCCATTTTTAAATATTTTGTTTTATATAGCAGCAGCATGTAAATCTTAATTTGCACTAAAAAAAGGTTCACTTTTGGGTTAGTGTATATGTTTTAATCCGTAATTTCCTGTTTTTTTTTTTTGCTGTATTTTAAAGATATGTTGGAAAATTATAGATAAAAAGAGCATTACTGTAGTGCATCTTAGTTATGGTCCACCAAGAGTGACTGAATTGATCATGGAGAGGACGATCTGATAAAGTTACCACAATAATGCGCGCTCCTTTAATTATGATTACGTGTCTAAATTCACCCAGATTTAGCATTTTAGGCAATATGAAAATATTATTATATTAATTAATGGAAGAAATTAGGAATTCCATTCAGCTTAACATCTGCCGGACAAGTACTGACCAATTGAATTTCCAAGGCACAAGTTATTGAACCGGACGCTCCAGTCCTGTTCAGGCAGTTTCTTTTTCCAGGCGGTGCTTGATGACAGATGAACAGAGCTGTCGATTGCTTCCCAAGCGCACATGGGTCTCTCGGCATAAAACCTATAGTCGATTTAAACAGCTTCCGCTTGGCCTTAGTATGTGACGTTACTGAATTATAAATAAACCAGGTACCATAATCTCTTCAAATTCTATTATATTTGTATCTAATGTCTTATCTACAAGGACTTTGGACTTATTTGGTTATTGACTGATCATCTATATTTTAGCTTATTGATAAAAATCAGCTGTTTAACTTCATCAAAAGTTAATGAATTTATTTGATTGTTAGCTGGTTGAGTTGATTGATTCAACCCAACTAGCTAATTTTATAGAAACTCATTGTTACCAACATTTACGCAACAATTGATTAATTTTTTCTATAATCCCAATTTTGCCTTTTAATTTTTTCCCTACCTCGTTACCGTTTTTGTCTCGTTTTTTTCTAGGTTCTTCTTCGCTCTCTCATTACCATCTCTCACATATCTCACATTTTCAGATCTGTGTAGCTTGCATGGACACAACCACCACCTGCGATGGTGTCGGTGGCGAGGCACACCTATATAAAACTTGAAACTGACGGCGTCGAATCCTTATTTATAAAAGGCACATGGTTCGATTCCCACTTCGACTTCTCCATCTTTGACGGTCTCCATTCTTGGGTTTGCAACGGTACTCACATTAACACTTAAACTAATATTCTTACTTTTTTAGTATTTAGGTGTTGAATTTTGGCACAGCTAGCGATGAAGAAATAAGAGAGAGAGCTGATCAATGGGACCAATCTGTCACTGACTACATTCAGTTAGTCAAGAAACACTTGGGTTTCCAACAACCTGCTTCTGTTTATCGATTCTCCGATGTCGATAGGGGTCATAAATAGGTTAGTTTTGGGTTCTTATTTGAAATGCTTGGTAGTTTCAGGAATTTGTTGCCTAACACAAGTTGGGTTCTAAGACCTTCTCAAGTCATACTTGTCTTAAGCTCTTACTGATTGTTGAATATATGTTCACTCATCTTCTGACAACCTCGGAGGGGTTGCTTTGAGATAAGGGAAGAAGGTGGAGAAAAGTTCATCAGTCTTCTAGTAACTGAAGGTGCTCTAAGCTTCTTAGAATTGAGGCATTAGTTGTGTCAGCCTCCATAAAAGTTAGTCTTGCTACTGCTTTGTAGTTTGAGGTGAAATGAATGATTCAATTCTTAAGCTCAACTGCTTGGTTTTTGTGATTATGCTAGATTTTTGGCCTTGGTTCCCATAATCTTTAGCTGATTGTAGTGATAAAGTTCTAAATTACAAGTGAAACGTTTTCTTCTTTGTTCTCCGATGAAATTAGCGCTTGACTTAATGTTTTGTGAAATTGAGGGGGAGTTCTAGACTTGGTTGTGTCAACTTCCATAAAAGTTGTCTTGCTACTGCTTTGTAATGAGGTTTGTATCTTACATCACACCTATGTTCTTGTTGCAGATATAGGGAAAACCGCTATGTGAGTATGAGTGCAAAAAAGTGGTTGGACTTTGACCTTTAGGACTCTACTCGAGATTGCTTCAAAGCTCTTGAATCTCGAGGTTATCGAATTGCAACAATCCATCTTTGAAGGGATACAGTATGGATCCTTTTTCCTTTGGTTGATTGAGAATAACCAACTCTTCTCAAGGTGTTTTGAGATGCAACTACTTAACTAGCTCAGTCGCATGTAGATATTAATTAAACAAAGTAATCAATGAATTATGTGTTTGAACAAATACTAAGACCAGTGTGTTCTGAGTTGAGTAGCTTTTTTGATGTATTATTATCTTTTATGCATTGTTTATGTAACATCCCATCACTGATGGGAAGGTTATTTTGGTAAAGTGAGATGGGTTAAGTCTGTACTGCACTTTATCGATTGAGCATTTATTTTGCCTCTAATTTTAGAGGTCATGAGTCAATTAGTACATGCATTCATGATAATTTCCCGGTATTTGATTTGTGAATGTGATAGAAATGGTGAATGTGTGAGAAAATTTGAAGTGAATATGATTTATTGAGAATGTGGGAATAATTGGGTTTTGAAAATATGAATTGGAAATGTTTTAGAGTGATTAACAATTGATAGTGATTCTTTGAGAGAAAATGTCCAGACCGGAAATTTTTCGAGTGTCGGACAGATTGACTATATAGTGCTAGAATAATGGGTATATGGTAATGGAAAATTTAGATGTGTGATATTAGAATTTTATATGTCGAGCTACTGAAATTTGGAGATGAATTGGACCGGTAATGAAAGTGAAAAGAGAAAGAGATTTGAGGATAAAGACAAGAGGCTTAAGTGTTTACCCTTTATATATTTGAGGTTTGAAATTGGCAGAGAAAATTCGTTTTCTCTCTAGGGCACGATTCTTCTCCATCGATCGATCCTCCGTTCTTCCTCCTTGCGCGATTGATCGTTGGTTTGATGTATGCTTCTTCTTCCTTGTGCAAATCCCAGCCTAAACCCTAGGGAAGATGATGTTTTGGCATGGCTTTGAGAGCTAAACCGTGGATGTTAAAGGATTAGGGATTTTCGGAGATTCGAAGATTTAAGCTCGATTTGGTAAGTATCTTGGTTTTAATGTTGTTATTTATGTGTTAAATGCATTCATGGGGTTAAATATAAGAGATTGTGGTAGTTGGTTGTGAGTTAGGGTTGTTAGAGAGAGAAAATGGCGAAAAAGCAATCGGAGAAGACGAACCAGGGCTCGCACGTCGCGACGAGAAAATAATATATACGTCGCGACGAGCGTGCGCCACGACGAACGTGAACGTCGCGACGAAGAAATTGCTTTGACGTCGCGACGAGTGAAGTGGACGTCGCGACGAGCGTAGAAAATCCGCGCCGCGACGAGCCTTCTCGTGCGCCGCGGCGAGCGACCCATACGTCGCGACGAAGGGTCTTTGGAGTCGCGACGAGGGGAGAATTTCTGAAGTGATTCAATTAGGTTTTTGAGACATAACTAATTGTGTAGACCTCCGATTGAGGTGATGTTTGATTCGTTGTGACCTAGAGAAAGAGGTCTACAATTGAGGAAAAGAATGAAGGTTTGAAATTTAAATTATGAGAATTCCGATTAGTGAAAGAGTGTTAAGAATGTGATTGTATTTCAGTTTAAGGATTTTCTCGATAATTGGGGAATTTTATGAGACTTTCGAAGTAAATT
>JANVCQ010000005.1:30548777-30561462 GCA_025531925.1 Erythroxylum plowmanianum | reverse complement strand
TGACATGCTCAATCAGTGAATGCAATGAAACCTATCAGTCCGTCCCAATTTACCAAAATACCCTTGCTAACAGTAACAGGATGTTACAGGCCTAGCCTATGGCTCAACGTATACTGGTTAGGTGCCATATAGGCTTAGCCTATTAATCACCCATTCGGTGAACAGCAGTTCCTAATCTAATACTTAAAAGCAGAAAAACATAGCATGTATGAATCAAATCTCATCAGAAAACAAACATCATAATAAACTAAAACAATTATGTGTGTCACCACTAGTCGGCCAAACTAATATGCACACCCACTGGTCCTCAGTGTTGACTTGATTTTCATCTGTGGTGAGTCTGAACTACAGTCGATAAGAGCGTCATAACCTTAGGTGATGACCTCGTCAGTGTCTAGACCCTAGATATGGAATCACCCGCGAGTCTCATAAAAATCTGTTGATATGGTGACTCGACTTTCATGTACCAGTGACAAGGGTACAGGGGTCACTTAATCAGTTATGGCCAATATACGATTGGCCAATCGTTTCCTCACCAATCACAAAAATCATATACAAAAATTAAATTAAAAAAATCAAGTAAAGCATCATATTTTTATTTATCGATCCAACCGATAAAATAAAACCATACCATGGCTCTAAGCCAAAAGAGAATAGATACATGCAGAATACATGACTCGGTTATGCTTACATAAATTTCAAAACAATATTTCATGCAATAAAAGTTATCTTTTGCAATCCAAGTGCAAAGTTATTCAAAAATGTAGTTTCATAAAATAAAGCAGTATTCTTCGCATTTTAAACTCAGATTTGTTAAAAACAATAACATCTCTCAAAATTTGTAATAAAAATATCAACTTCAAAAACCATGTTGAAATATTATTTCATACAATAAAAGTTATCTTTTGTACTTCAAATGCATATTTGTTCAAAACAATGACATTTATTAAATACCTAAACATATTAGCATCCATTTGAAATTCAATTCTACCATACATTGCCTAGGTTGAAAATTCACATACCAATCATCATACTTGTCTTAGGATGTTCTAATCCTATTTGAGAAATACGATTTCCCCAACTCACCTCAAAATAAGGTATACTCTCTTTTTGCTTCAACAATCCTAGGTACGGGCTCCTTGATTCACAGCTCCCGAGCCTTTATACATAAAAAGGGTATACAATGAAATTACTACCTAAATATAAATTTCATATTTATACCCCCTCACATAGGTGTATAAAGCACAATATCACTCCCTATAAGCTATAGAATTTGAACATTAAACTTCTTACAGGTTTACTTCCTTACTAGTCACATTAGCTTTTTCTTATGCATTTTCTAAGGCATTTAATGCCTTTAATTCAATACTTACTCATTTCAAAACATAATTAAGCACATTTTTATCCAATCACATTAGGTCATTACTCATCAATCTAAGCAATAATTCAAGTTTACTCTAAGTACAAATTAAAGCGTCTTTCCAACGCACACCATCAAAATCCTTAAATCCTAAGCCAAGTTCTCTTAGGCATTTTATCAAACACCTAAAGGCATAAACTTGAAAGCATCCTTCTAATGTACTTATTCCTCATTTTCCATCATCAATTCACCTCATACATACATAATTAACATCATAGAGTTGCCATCAATTTCAAAAGATATTCAAAATTTCACAAACTTTCACCGAAAGGGGGCAATTTCAGTTTTGACCTCAAGAACCCACTCCATGACACATTTCATTCATTTAAACCATGTTTCATGCATATTCAAGCATGGAGAACAACATATCTTAATTCCAAACTCAAAATCATAATGTAGAGAGAGATGAGACAAAATTTGCCTAAACCATCCTTTGATAATATCTTCAAATCCTTTGAGATTTTCTCAAATCTAATGATAGGTTTGAGTTCCTTGACCCCAAATTAGCTTAGAACACCTTAGTTTGAGTTGAAAAATCAAAAAGAAGGGTGAATTTTGATGATGGCCAAAACTTCCTCTTCTTCCTCTCTTTTCTCCTTTCTTCTCCTTTCTTTTAATTAAAATTAAGTGTCTTAAGTCTTTATTAATGGGATGCACGACCTTACATGGAGAAGGGTCTAGAATATTGACCCTTCTTTGACAAAAATATGGTGAAATAACCTTTTTGCCCTTAAGTTGTATGAAATTACCATTTTACCCTCCAAACTTTCCTAAATTTGCAATTAAGCCCAAAGTTTAGTAATCTCCAAAACTTTTGTTTTTATTTTGGTCCTTGGACTTTTGGAAATAATAACTAAGCCCCATAATGTATAAAATTACATATTGGTCCTCCACGAATTGAATAATTACGTTTAAGTCCTTAACTTTTAGCAATTGCAATTAAGCTCTTATGTACGTCAACTTTTCTAGTTAAGCTTTCTAAGTGTCCAATAAGTCTAGAAATTATGTCTAATCACCCCCAAGTCATTAGAACACATATAATTCAACCATCATGGTTATATCCATCCAATGGACTCAGTTTTTACACACTTAGAAGCTTACATGTCAGAAATCCCCAAGATTTCGCATACCAATGAACTCTAAGTTCATGTAAAGACATATAACAATATAAATTATTACATATATATCCAAAGGACTTAAATAAATATTTGAACTCATACACAACCATGTATATATCAATATACAGTAGTATCTCAGAGTTCAACGTTATAGTTTGAGTCATCCTACAGACCTCTAGATTAGGGGATTTTAGCTGCATATGAAACCTAATGCATAGAAAGAAAAATCTATAGAAGATACTTTGACTTAATTCTGGCTTTATGACATTGGAAATTGGGATCAAAAATGGTAACCTGATGTTGCCTCTATTTTGGAGTAGCTTATGATATTTGGCCTATATCTCATGATTGGGAAGTTCAACTGGTTTGATTGTTAGTGATATAGAAACTAAAGACAAAGAGTAACAAATTTATAGAAGATCTCAAAACCTAATTTGAACGTTTTCTATATGCATATTAAGGAACAACTAGAGCTCATCATATGATTTGCTTTTGGATTGATTGTTTACCTATTTTTAAATCATCATAGGCTTAGCCCAAATTGCACAATTTTGAGTTTATTTTTGTTTCCAATTTTTACCGAATGTATCTGAACCTTTTTTAATGTGTATGAAACTTTTGAAACACTTAGAAATAAATGAAATAGGATTTACCATATGTGAATTGGGTGACTGAACATAGGAATTTAATATTGAGCATAATGCATACTAAAAAATTTTATATGTGCATGAATGATTTGTTTGCATATTCATTACTCATATATGTATAATATGATTATAAAACTATGGTTTTAATACCCTTCAAATGGTGGTGAATTATGACTTGCATGCATGAACACGAATATAGATTTTATGACCTGAACGTATATCATATGACTTCTCAATATATTAATCATGAAATTGGTAAATGATTAAAAGAAAATGTTACAGTGCCTACTTCATTGTCTTGGTGATGGATAGATAGGCATGCCTATAGGGTTACAGTCCAGTTGCTACAGTTTGATACCTTCAGGTATCCACAGTTTGATATCTTTAAATAGCCACAACACCCGACATCCACACCCATAAAAATTTGCAAGCTTAACATAGAAAGGAAATTTAACTGTCATAAATAAGAAACATAACATGAAAACATGAATATTTGGTATTTATGAGCATTTCCATTTGTATTGATAATTTGTATCAATAAATGTTGGGTTTCAATGTTTGGCTTATAAGTGTGAATTTACAATGTATAAATAACGTATTGAAGCATATTTACGTTATGTACTTTCCTTAAGTATGCCATCATTGTTTACATGAGCTTTGAATATCAATTTTTGGTTCATGAATATGAATTTATGGTATATGAGTTGTGATATTTCTGAATATGGGTGCTTGGTGGATGACTGTTGTGAGTGGTAATCCAAATTAAGTGTTTCCCCACTAAGCTTTCAAGCTTAGCATGGGTGTTAATCTGTGTAGCTCCAAGTAATATAAGTATGGCATAGGGATCATCTGCAGGGATCAAGGCCAACAGATAGGAGTAAAAATACTTGTGGATGTGTCTTTTGGTTTAAGATGATTGCACATATAAAGGAATAAAAGAACTTGTATATTTTCTTTTCGAATTATCATGTAAATATAATGATGTAATACTACTTTTCAATGATAATGTTAAATAATGAGAAATTTTGTAGTTTGTATATGTGTAGCATTGAATAGAAAAACATGTGATTACAGTCCCTATATATGAATAGAAATATATGTCATG
Organism: Erythroxylum plowmanianum; assembly: GCA_025531925.1. Lineage (NCBI taxonomy): Eukaryota > Viridiplantae > Streptophyta > Magnoliopsida > Malpighiales > Erythroxylaceae > Erythroxylum > Erythroxylum plowmanianum. Next base: position 30,557,172 of record JANVCQ010000005.1, on the reverse strand, counting down.
ACTATTTGTATAGGAATTTGGTTGCCATGTAAGGGGGTGGTTTAGGTTTCATATAAGGGGTGTTACAAGATAAATAACTGAAAGGTAAAAAAGAGAAGAAATGAGAAAAGTTGCAAGCTAATGATAAAGAGATAGTGTCATGGAAGATGGGACTAATAAGAAATCCAAAGGAACTAGTACTAACTTGAAGAGTTTGAAGTAAGAAATGGATAAGTGGAAAAAGTGACCTAGAGAAAATAAGAGAAATAAAAAAACTCACATGGGGGAGTATATAGGCTAATAAAAGTTGGGATTAAATTTTAATTTTTAAATTATTGGTCAATTTGTAAGCAATATGGGCTAATTAGCCACTCGCAATGTTAAACAATAAACTCAAAACATGTTCAAATCATTTACTTAATAAATTATTCAATTTTTTCATCTTTCTTAACAATAATAAGTCAAGTTTAAGCTAAGATGCTTGTTAATGATGATTTCAATTAACCTAATGCAATTGAATTACAAAATAATCTCCTGTTTATTTTGTTAATCTATTTAGCTCAATATCCTTATCTAATTTCCCAAAGTTGTAATTCTTTGAACTAAATGTAATTAGATTGGATGCTTATAAAAAATAACATGCTCAAAATAATCTCTTAACTAAACTTAATTTGTATATTATCAATAATGAACTATCACAATGCATAAATATAAAGGAAGTAAAAAATGTAAGGAAAGAATAAAATTTAAATTGAGAAATATCTTTGAGCCCTAACATCAATGTTGCTTGCTATATATTTTTAAATAAATGTACAAGAACTTAGTGTTATGCAAAAACACTGATAAGGAGAAAATTATAAAAACATAAAAGATACTATAAATAGAATTAATCACTATAAATGCTAAATTTGAAAATAATATAAGTGAAAATTGAATTGTGTTTAGAATGTATAAGGGGATGAAATATCAATAATTATAGCAGTCAAAACAAAAATATTGATCCCCCATCAAATGAGTAGGAATATTCATTTCATCTTTACTTTCCTAAGGATAAAGAAGATAAAGGAATAGATGTCTCACAAAATCTATGTAAAACCACAAACTTTTCTTTTCACATGTCTATAAAATTTCATTTCGTGTGAATGATGTTTTCAGGCTAATGTAAATTTTATTTCGCTAAAAGGTGAATTAGGAACCCAACCCTATATGACAAGGGTTAAATTCAAATGACAGTCGAAAAATGTTAGAGTTAACTAGCATGGAAATGGGCCAAAAATAAATTCAATTAAATGAATTTATAATAAATAAAGATTGACCTTTTTTAAAATTACTGTGGAGTAAATTTAAAACATTCTTGGGTTGAAACATAAGGACATAAGAATCAGTAATAGTTACTGATACTTAAAGTAAATCGATCCAACTTATATGTTCACATAATTAGGTGTAACATGTTATTAAGTGGACATGAAATTTCTATCAAAATTGGACCGTTTTTCTTAAGCCATTTAATTCTTTTGGAAAAGAAATAATACATGTACATGTGAATGAACCTTAAGTGGCAGCTATGAAATACACAAAAAAGTTCTCATTATTTTGAAACAAGAATGCATGAAAACCTTATCCTGTCACGTTTATGAAGGAGTAGATGTGAAGGACATAAAAATTCATTACATGAGAGACCAATTTATGGTATGGACATATGACATTTTGGTGAGACAAAATCAGAACAATTTGCTATATTTAGGGGACAAGAATTGTCATGGATGAGGTAAGGAGTTAAACGATTAATTAAAAAAAGATGGTAAGAGATTATATAATGGACAACTGTTAGAAATTACTTTGCAACGTGTAGGACATCCCTCTTCAACGTGTAGCTTAAACAAGAATGATGAAGGAGTTGCTTCACCTTCATTCCATCGAAGCCTCACTTATCCTTTGGACCAGAATTGATGTTATTAAATTGCAGCTGCTCTCTTCAAGTATAGATCTCCAAGTTGTTTCCTTTAGGAAGAGACATAGACCTAATTCTAGCTGAAGGATATTGAAAATTGAGATTGATTATGGTAACCTGATACTATCCATATGTTTAAACAACTTGTGATTTTTGGTACATGTTTCACAATTTAGAACTTGAAATGGCATCATTTTTTATGATATGAAAATTAGAGTCATAGGGAAATAAATGTCTAGAAGAATTCAAAGCCTAATTTGAATGTTTGATATGTGAAAATTAAGGAACAAGTAGAGGTATAGTTAAATGAAGAGGAAAACAATATGGTAAATGGAGAGGAAAACAACATGTATATCCATATCTTATGTATGTTATTCAATGGGCATTAATTGGCAATATGTAACACCCTAACACCCCCTAAGAGATATACAGATTCCATAGAAAAATTACCTAAAACATACTAAGATATTCCAGAAATTCCTACAAAATAAGGCAACATACTTCATATTTCATAAGTTGTTAACATAAATAAACATAATACATTGTATTTACCAAATACATGCCTTAAATTCAAATCCATCCTATAATATAGTTATTAAAAACCATTTACACCAAAACTTAAATATATCTTATAACATTACACACTACTCAAATACTTAAACATAACATCTTCCAAAACATAACATGTCCTTCTTTGGCCACTGTAGTTGTCCCAGCCTTAAAGCTTCTTATCATTATCAAGACCTACATGGAGGGAAAACCATCATGCTAAGCATATAGCTTAGTGGGAAAATGAATTAAACAAGATACAGGATGATGACTGCTTCTAACAGTTGTCTAGAATTTACATACACTGAATCATGTTATGTCCCAAGCAATCTTTGATTATCCACGTTATAGAATAATCCAATTATTAATTCCATTAGAATAGAACATAACATTATTATATCATAACATAACATAATTGTATCAAAACAAGATATAATGCATAAAAAAAGATTAGAACATAACAGATATCAAAACACATACAGAATTGCTTGCTAATCCTTTTCACGAGTAAGTAACGGGAACAGAACAGAAGACACCTACAATTGGTATCACCAGAAACAAAAGAGACTTAGGTCTCTGAAACGGAACACTGAAGTGTCTAAGTACAAAAGACATCATTGTTAGCCCCCAATTTTTTTTATGAATAAGCATGATTTAAATTAATTATGAGGTCTTTATGGAATTATTTATGGAGTTAATTATTATGTTAATGTTAGTAAGATTATATGACATAGGCTAATTGAATTAAAGTGTTAAGGTAGTAAGATTGTATAAGGGTATTTTTGGTAGTTCACTTAAGGATAAAAACCATAAGACATATAAGGAAGGGTAAGACATTGCACACTCATTCAGGGTAGGATTGGAAGATGAAAATGTGGTCTTGCTTTTTAAGAAGAGAAGAACGTGCATTGAAGGGAGAGAAGAAGAGAAGAAATAAAAATAAGAGAGAAAAAGAAGAGAGTTTCGGTGGTTTGAGAGGAAAGAAGAGATAATCAACTAGGATTCAATTTTTTAAGCTTTCAAGAGAGATTTTGAAGTTGTTCAAGAAGAGAAAAAGGAAGAGGAAGAAAAGAGCTTTCTTTTGAGCCAAGAAACTCATTATTTGGTGAAGATTCAAGGTAAGTGCCTTTTGGATTCTTTGGAATTTTGGAAGGGTTTTAGTTTATGGAGTTTAGAAAATGCATGGGTTTAAGTATTTTAGGATCAATTTAATTGATGATGCTTTGTAGGTTATCAATTTTGCAACCCTATTGAATTTGGGATTTTGCCTATGAAAAGGGAATCAAGAAAGACAAGGGGAGCAGAGGAGAGGCACATTTTAGCAAGCTATAAGCAAGAAATTCAAGGTGGGTTAAATCTTTATAGTAGATTTAATGATCCATTAAAGTTTTCTTTTAAATCAAGAGAATAAAATATTTTTAATTGCTTCATAAAAATTGTATGTATTGCTTTTGAATGATTTGAGAAATTGTCATATGTTTGGTGTGTGAATTTGGTTGATGAATTGTGAAATGCACATGGAAATTGTTTTCGAAATATTTCATGCTCATGAAAAACAAGTTTCCAAAATATGTCATTTAGGGTAATATGTTTATGCCATAAATTATATGTCATGTGGATTTGTGGTGGTCCCCTAAGTTAAGTCAAGTATACTTTGACAAAAGGCTTCTCCTACCTGCCACTAGTGGCATGAAGCTCCTTCATGGACTCTCATAAGTTCACGGCTACGCAAGACCATTATGTGGGATTGCAATAGTACATTCTGTTAATGGCTACACATGAGTATTATATGGAAATGTGTAGTACGTTCTATTTTGGACCTACCCAAACCATTCTGATGTGCTTATGTGCTTGTGATATATTGACAAGATTGATGCATACATGATTTGTATTATTGTGAATTTGGTTGGGAATTTAAAAACTATGCATTTTATGAATTCAATATGAATTTTCTATGACACATAAACAATTTCAAGGTTTTGCTTGTTATCTGTTATAAACTTGTTACCCATGAGCTTTTAAGCTCACCCTTACTGTCCTTCCCATATTCAGGTAATGAGTAAGAGATCGATTGAAAGAGAGTCAAGGCATCACTCCAATTAGGCATATTTTTGTATTTTAAGCTAGACTTTGTAAACACGAGGCTTTAGTCGCATTTCAAGTATTATTTGTTCAACTACCTTTAGTATTTTGGGATTTTGAGAAATGTTGTATTGTGGCTCAGAATGCCCATTAAATCTTTGTAAAACTCTTATATTTTGATGATAATGAAATATGATTGTGTTTTTGCTCATGACTCTCAAAATTTGTACATTGCATTTTCAAGCATTCATAAGGGTAAAATTTGTGTTCTAATTTCTAGGGCAAAACTATATTGATCTAGGCTAAATTAGATAAAGTTGTCTGCTTGGAAGTTGTAGATTATCTTTCTAGTTTTTCAATGATATAAAGCATGAAATTTTTGGATATTAGAATTGAGAGATATGATCATTATAATTTAGTAATGCTGCATAGGATGCATACAGGACAGCCATAGTAAAAGATGAAAATTAGTTGTATGTGATGAATCAATTGAGCTAAGATTTGGGAGTTTAATGAAATCAATTTGCTAATTGAATGTTTAACAAGTTATATTGCATTATAAGAAGTGACTTTGGGAAGATTATGAGTGAAAGTGATGTTAAAATGGATGTAGGAACCATTGGAGATGCTTTGGAGGGAGTTTTGTCTCACCTATGTCCGTTAGACAGACTTTAGGTCCATTAAATGGACCTTCTAAGGTCTGAAAATGTCCTTAGGCTAGTTTATGTCCATTAAACGGACATTAGGTGCATTAAATGGACCTTCACAAGTTTAGAAGACACCCCAAAGCCCGTGTATGTCCATTAGGTGGAGGTGTATGTCTGTTTCAGAAATTTGTAATTTTTAGAAGGCAAAATCTCTCTTCAGGGTCTTCATGAAATTGTAAATCTCAAAGTCCTCTTCATAACCATCCTAAAAAGACCTCAATACGATAACTCTAGTGAAACTTATGCCAATTGTCCCAAGATAGGTACAATATGATTGAGGACATAATCATGTTCAACTCTTTTGGCCATAACTTTATCATCCGACCTCTAAATGAAGTGATTATTGAAGGTGTTGATTTGAAAAAGATTTATGGAAAGAAAGTGAGAGAATTAGTTGGAAGAGCTTGAACTGGTTACAAATATATTTTGGCTTTTTAAGCATATCCTGATCTATATTGATCAAATTGGAAACTTTTGGGATGTTATAAAAATGAAGATGAACTGGTATTAACTAAGGAGATTTCATGGAAATAACCCCATAGGATAGTACGCTCACATTTTATGACTTTCGGATAGTTGGGCTTCAGAAATGGGGTTTTTAATGAGGTGATTCTTGATTCAAAATAAACTAGAGACATTAAACTACAATTGTTCTGAAGATGTCATTTTGAAATCCTAATCTGAAGATTTCTAAAATTTGTTATGAAGTTGAAGGAATGAGTTTGAATTTGGTGACTGACTGGTGTGAGCATGCCAACCTTATGGGATGCATGTTCAAATGTCAGTTAGGACGTCGGGCATGTGTCTTGCGAGGGCAGGGTGTCTAACAACCATAGTGTCTAGGAATAGAAACAATTACAAACCCTTCTAGGCATGCCTATTTGCCCACAACTAGAATTTAGCAAGTTTAAAGCAAAACACGTCACGTTTCATAATCACATGCAAGAGAAATAATGCATAACATACGAATTTATCCTTATGCTCAAATTGAGTGCATTCATTCATACTAGAACAAATTCAATATGCCTTATGAATTTAAGCATTTGCAACAATGCATCAATGATAGCATTAAGTAATTACACATTATATATGTTCATACAAATTTCTAATTCTCAAACATTTATATCCAATTTACATTACTTATATCCTTTGGATGTGACCTTCATCCCTTGAATAACTCATAAATTCCAAAATTAGATACATTGATATCAAATAATTCATTCCTTAAGTTATCACCTCAATTAATAATCCAAAACTTTCAACCTTTAACCAATTAATCCAACATCAAACTAGGTTCATTTCAAATCTTAATCATGTTCAAATACACCGTTGTAAAGTGTCTTATCCTTATGTGGTTCAACAATCACACAAACAGAATTTTTCTTCTTTTCAAGCATTGCCTATGATCGTGGGAAGGAGCAAGCAACTGTCCACGATCATAGGACAAGTGACCCGAAGGTTCACTATCCAGTTGCCTTCAATTTGTTTCTAGATTTTAACACTTTCATGCCCAATTCAATTCACTTTCATCATAGTACATTAATTAAACCTCAATTATGCCTTAATTATACTTCAATTCCTCATCAATTTCATATCCAATTCCAATTCAAAATTATTCATTTGGCATCTCACAAACTATTGTCTTTCATGCATCAAAAACCAAACCAAAATCTATCATACAAGCTTTATTTTTCCATCACTCATTTTATCATCAACACACCACATATTCTATCCCAATTCAATCATCATAGAATTTGTATTTTTACTTGCCATCAAGTTTAGAATTCCACTTACATGTTTAACTTAATTTCCTACCTCAATGAACAAATCAATCTAGCCTTCTATGCAAACAAGCACAATTTTAAAATCAAGGTGGAAATAAGATGATCTTAACACCAAGAAGACAATAAAATAGAAGATAGCATAATGTAGCTTTTTTGCTGCAATATTTGATTAAGAGCTTGAAGTGAAAGTGCATAGAATTGAAGAAAAATTTAGAGCTAAAGGAGGATGGATGATTCAATGGTGAAGAAGAATGAAGGCTACAGAAACTATCCCTATAGTGGCTTAACACATGAGTTGCTAGGTGTCACTATCTCAACATGGAATTTGTCACCAATGCATGTAGTCTAATTATCCTATATATATGCTACAAAATGTCACTTAATTACTTAGTCCATTTGTCACTCCATCATTGCTGCCATTTGTCATTTAATTGTCTATGCCAAATGTTATTCAAATTTACTGCCATTTGTCTCCTATTTACTTATGCCACAAGTCACTTAATGTATAGGCTTACTCATCCACACTTTCCATGTATCAACTTGTCTTACCACTTGACAATTTCCCTAGTCTAAATGTATATTTTAATTTTTCAATTTTCCAATTGCAATAATAAATTCCAAGTTACTAATTATAATTTTTCAAACCAAAATTCAAGACTTAAGCAATGTTGGGACCCTACCCTTGCGAGTCACATGCCTGATGTCCTACATGACATCTGGATGCGCATCCCACAAGGGTGCCCACACCAATCAAACATCAAAAGCGATCTCATTTCTCCTATTTTTGAACAAATTTTGGGAAACTTTAAACCAAAATTTCAAACTGACTCCTTTTGAACATTTTTTTCCCATTGTCTTAAATCTCTAATGACACTAAAATCATGCAATTTGGCACAAAAATCTAAAAGTTATAGCCCAAACATTTTCAGATTGTTAATAAACTTAAACATCACACTATACTCAAATTCCATCCATAAATTGAAAGTCCTAGAGTCCTAATAAAAATTCAATATCTTTATAGAATGTGTATATCTATGCCTCTAGTTTATTTAGAAACAAGAATCATCTCATTTGGGACTCTATAGGTCAAGATATCATCAAAATAGTGTGAAGCATGTTCAATAAAGTGTCCAGTTCATGCTCTTCCAATTGATACCCTCATTTTGATTAGAATAATCTTTTTTGAATCAATGCCAAAACGTATAAATTTTTACGGAGAGATAGAGGAATGTGTTACAAATCCAATGCTTTAAAAATCAGGTCATTTAGAGATTGGACTACAAAGTTATGGTCAAAAGAGTGAAAGATGTTCAGGTGGGGGGGAAGAACCTGCGGGGGGGGGG
>JANVCQ010000005.1:30525029-30542555 GCA_025531925.1 Erythroxylum plowmanianum | reverse complement strand
TATTTTTTAGTCAGGGGTAAATGTGTCATATGAAATAATTGAATTCAATTATAATCTTATTGGATTTGTTCCAAACAATGTAATTGAATTCAATTCTAATATTACTGGATTTGTTCTAAACAGTATAATTGAATTCAATTCTAATATTACTGAATTTGTTTCAAACAGTGTAATTGAATTCAATTATAATATTACTAAATTTGTTCCAAACAGTGTAAATTGAATTCAATCCCAACTTTATTAATGTAATTGAATTCAATTCGTTAATAAATTCAATTCGAATATTTCCAAACAGCCCGTTAAGTTCTTTTGGATTTTTGTATCCAAAATGTTTTAGCTACGAAATAATTTTGATAGTTAAAGGTTATATTCATAGTTTTTCTGCAAAAATAACGTTGATTTATGTCCTTAAAGTGATGTAAATCCTAATTATGAAGTAGCAAAACTATTTATGCTTCTCACGTTCCAGCAGCTGTGCTAGTGGTCCGTCTTTGTCTCTAGTGTTCGTCCGTCTTCGTCTCTAGTGTTCGTCCGTCTTCGTCTTCGTCCACACAAGGGTTTTTGTTCCTCAGGCAATTCATCCATCTTTTTACTTGATCTTATTAATAGACAACGGGATGTTGTGTTTGTTTGGTGCCCTTTCTGATGACCATGAATGGCATTGCTTAATTTCAACGTTGAAGCGTTATTCTCCACAAGATTGTTCCTCTTTGTCATCAACACGTAATAGGGTTTGGAATACAACTTTTCTTTTCTCTTGTTTCGCGAGTTTATCATCTTCCTTCTTTTTTTCGCGGCAGCTAGTCTTAACAGAGGTTTTCTTTGCTCTACTTTTCTATTTTATTAATTGTTTTCATTTTGTTTATTGATAGTTCCGCTTTTACTATAGATAACTTTTGGAGATTGAATTGAATTTATTAGGATTCTGGACAAATGTAATTACAGTGTTTCTCGTTCTGGAAAATGAACTGGCATTTATACAATATTTGTTATATAATGCAAGTGTTCTGCAATACTTGACGATCAAGACATCTAGAGAAAGTACTTTTTGACTTCATGAAGTAAATCAATTTGATTGGATATATTCTCCGGACCTATAAAATTTTCCTAGAAACTGGAACTACACTCTCTGGAACTGTAACTAACTACTCTTTACTTGGTTAACCCATATCTCTACCATTGCTAATACACCTTTAAATGGATTAAACTTCATGAAATATTATTAACGATTTCTCTCTAACACTACGAAGATCATGTAAGTCTCTCTTGAGCATCCAATTCAACTCCCTTTACCTAAGACATGATCTACTCATAAGCAGATTCTCACAGTCTTTCACATGTTAATTATTAAGACTAATAAAAGATAAAATAGTTCATATCATAAATTAAATCAAATCATTTCATAACAAAAAAAACCTTTAGGTTTTCTGTATATAAACATAGAAAAGTGCTTAGTCATAAAACTTGTTCAAAACAATATAATTAAAATACGAAATTAGAGAAAATATGGTATAAATAAATCTAGATGAAATGCCCATTTTTTTCAAAAACATGATCTATTAAGATGATGTTTATTTTTTGATTCCATACAAAAAAAAAGCATATAATTTATTTCCCAAGGGATGGGGAAAGCTAATGATGGCTAACTCTAGCTTTTAAAGAGAAAAGGTTGTTTAATGTGTATTTTATCCAAAAGATGACTTAGGGTTTTAACTTTAAATATATTTTACTCTACCTAGGACACGATCTAAGGCACATTCATAGGCCGGGCCATAGACCTTATTGAATCCTCAAGGAGATAGACTTGGACTTTTAGCATAACCATACCTTCAAGCCATGGATCTTTTTATTTCTTCGAGATTAATACTTGACCTTTAGCACGACCATGTCTCTAAATTGTAGATTTTCTATGACTTAGGCCATGTCACTTGTTGTACTTGATTTCTTTAGACCACAAGCTAACACACAAAAGAGGGCCAAACCGTGTTCCTCTAAGAATTGTGAATTTTTTATATTTTTGCTTGAAATGACCTATAATTCTTGTATAGTATCATCCCAAGGTCAAATTTATACAATTACTTAAAACAAAATAAAAAATAAGAAAGAATGGTAATTTGACATTAAAATTAAGCGACTTAAAACAATATTGCATATTTCATGTACATCAAATATCCCCACACCTATATTTTTGCTTATCCTAAAAAAGTTGATTTCACTACTCTTAACTTGAGAGTTTAGATGAGTGAGAAGCTCTACCATCTTTCTAATTCCTCCCTTCTCCATTATCATGCTCCATAACCCCTTGTTATGTTCTTTTAACCATTGCTTAACTTATTCTTTCTTTGTTTGCTTTGTTTTTTGGCAGCCTCACTTCTGCTCCCCCAACTAAAACTTTTGCCTTCTTGCTCTATTGGTTTTGTCCCTTGGGTGAAGAGATTTTTGTGGTCTTAAAAGGCAGTTCTATCCTTTCATAAAAGAGACTTTTCCACCCTCCCTTCTAGTTACTATATTTGGAACATATTTTAAAAGTTGACCAAGTGCTACTTTCAGCCTTTGCCTTTCAGGCTTATGACTTTTAATATGTTTACTGATGGTACCACGACCTTATATAATTTTTTCTTTCGACCCCTCCTTGTCAACTAAGCTTCCGGCTTGTTTGCTCCTCATAATGGAAAATCCCATTTGTGTATAGGCTCTCACTTTGCTCCTTCTGCTAGCAGGGTTAGGGTGGATCCCCCAAAAGAAAGGGTGAAACATTAGAATATTATCCTCCTAAGACTATTGAGGGATGCGTTATGATGTCCACTGATAATAAGATTCTTAAGAATGAAGTAAGGAGCTAGGCAACAAAGTTTGTTGGCTTTTTTCTATGCACACGTGCTTCCTTCTCAAACATAAAAATATTGGCGGTGAAACAATATAAAGGAAATTGACTCAAGGGGGTATTATTATTGGAGGGAAACATGGTCTCTTCCAAATTTGACACTAGTAATAGTGTAGAGAATATTTTAGGTGATGGTCTATGGCATATTCAAAATAGTCCTCTAAGTTGGGGATATACTTAGAAAATATGAAAAATGTACTAGTGTCGTAATTTAGATCAGCTTACATGATACCATTGGATTATTAATATACTAAAGGCTTTAGCATGCTTGGCTCAATGAAGTAGAGTAGGATATATGGGACTTTATATAAGTGTGGACCTAGGGAACAAGCTTTTGAAAACCATAACTATTTTGGGAATTAGTAAAGGTGAGGCTTTTTGAAGATGTTGCAAATGTGGCTTACTAATGGAGACCTTCATTAAAAGAATAAGGGAAGCAATGGAGAGGCGTTGACACAAGATTTGTGAGAAAGGATTATGAAGAATTGATGGTCCTAGAAAAAATGATTAAATTAAGAGGTAGGAAATGTGACAAATTTAAACCCTTGTTAAGAGACTGTTATGGATATTAATACAAAGGTGGTAGAAATTAGTTCTAATAAAGTAGTTAGTGATAAGGTGACTATTGCCCTAATGACCCATGAAATACAAACAAATAAAGAGGTGAAGAAGGCCCCTAAAGCTCCTTATCTCTCAAAGGAATGAGGCCTTAGGCCCTTTTGCTCAAATGATCCAACTTTTACAGCCTCAATTTATAACCAGAATGAGGAATTTCAGACTGACAGTAGAAAGAAATCTGGTAGGAAGAATAGGTCCAAAGGACCTTAACTTAAAAATCCCCTTTAATATCAATAATCTTATGGAATTTAAGAGGGATTAACAATCCTTCTAATCAACAAATGTTAAAGGATTTTGTTCTAGATAATAAGCTTAGGCTGATAGGTATTTTGGAGACCAAATTAAGCTAGGAAAATTTCTCTTATTGAAGGTTTTTGAGGGACAAATGGTCTATCTTTTCTAACCATCAACATCATCACTTTGGCTCTGTTGTCACTGCTTTTCACAATAGCTTAGTAAAAGGTTAACTAATTTAATCTACTAGCCAATTAGCACACTTGGAGGTCTTGTTTTGTCAGGAAAATACTAGGGTATTAGTTTCCTTAGTTTATGGATCAAATTCCTTATTTTAGAGGAGCTTGCATTAGGAGAAATTATGGTGAATACACACTCATATTAATGACTTATAGTTAATACTAGGTGATTTAAACAACACCCTCTTCCATTATAATGTTAAGAGAAATATGTCCTTACACCCTCTTCCATTATAATGTTAAGAGAAATATGTCCTTAAAGAACTTCACAACTTATTTCAAAAATGCTTGGAAAAAAATAGGGCTGATAGATCTAAAGCTTGAGGGCTCCTCCTTTACATGGAGTAATAAACAAAATAGTAGATAACATATTAGAAAGAGACTTATATGGATTTGTCAATGGTGAATGGCTTGCAAAATTTCCTATGAGTAAAGCTATGGTTTTAAAGTCATCATTTTCTAACCACTCTCCAATAATAGTATAAAACATGTTTAAGAGAAGGAATAGGCATTTTCCTTTCAGATCCAATAAATTTTGGCCTAAAGCAGAAAGGTTACTTGAGGCAATTATGAATGGATTATCACATAACTTTAGTGGTTACAAATCTTTTTTCTGTGTGAAGAAGCTAGGAGAAAATAAAAGAAGAGCTGAAGAAGTTAAATTATAAAAATTGGGGTAGCATTTTAAGAATGTTAAGTATATAAAAAGTAATCTAAGCAAAATTCAATAGGAGATGGACAAGAACCCTAGTTTCATGGTTCTCACTAATAAGGAAAAAGAGATCCTTATGACAATGCTAAAGCTGTAGCAACTCACATCTCTTGATCTAATAGAGGGTTTAGGGATAAATGGATTAAAGATTATGATAAATGTCTAAATTCTTCTTTAACTCAGTCTTGGGAAGAAGGGATACAAATAGAATTGATTTTATTTTTAACCTTTAGGGTCCTTGTAGCTTCCCAAAAGGATATCAAGGAAGGAGAAATCTCTTTTTTCAAAGGAACCACAGGTACCCTAGCTTAAAGTTATTCATCTATGCTTCTCTTGAAATCATTCATTGATAGCCATTTATTTGATGAAGATATAGAAGTTTTGATCAAACCCGTGAATGCTTAAAAGAAATAAAGAGTGGTGTTTGAGATGAGCCCTAAGAAATCCACTAGGCTTGATAGGCTGAATGGTTACTCTATCAAAAGGCTTAGCCTTTCATCAAAATTATGGTGATTGAAGCTGCTATAGAATTCTTTGAAAGAGGTAAGATTCTTAAGGAAATCAACAAAACCTTCTTATACTTGATTCCTAAAGTTCCTAATTCCAAGACCCTTAATAATTTCAAACCCATTTTGTGTTGTAATTTTATCTCTAAAATAGTTGCATCTAGAAAGAATAAAGTGTTTGAAGCTTATTATTAGTGACTCAAAAGGTGCCTTCATTGATGGAAGGCTGGTTGTAAACAATTAAAGATTATTCAAAAAGAAATGGCCTTAAAATTTGTGCAATTAAGATTGATTTCCAAAAGATACAATTAGCTAGAATGTTATCAACCACCTACTAGAAGCCTGTGCATTACATATGAAATTTAGGTCCTTGATAAATCTTTTCATATCTACATCTTTGTTTAGTGTTTTAATCAATTGTGAACCATACGATATATTCTATGGAGCAAGGGGATTGAGGCAAGGAGATCCACTATTTCCATATCTCTTTATTCCTTACATGGAAGTTGTCATAAGGTTGAATAAAAATAATGTTACTTCCAATTGCAGCTTTAAATTCCTTAGCAGATGTAAGAAGTTGGATTGGTTTCTTTATTGTTTTCAAATGATCTAATACTATTTTCAAGGGCATATGGCTCTTCAATTAGTCTACTTATGGCTTCTTTGAAAATCATTAAGAAGATTTCAAGATTGAAGATCAATAAAAACAAAAGCCAGATGATCATCTCAAAGAGTGCACAATCGATTATGGCATGGTTTCAAAGTATTACTGGTTTTCTGATCATGACTCAGCCTTTATATACCTAGGGCTACCCATTTTTATAAAACTTATGTTTAGAGATTGCATTCCCTCTATTGAGAAGATTTAAAAAGGGCTCAGATGCTGGTGCAATAAGTCATTGTCTGCTGCAAGAAGAGTTAAATCACTTCTAAACTCACTCAAAGTGTATTGGCCAAAAGGGGTGATCAAGGCCATTTAAAAGATGATGACAAGACTCTTGTGGGATGGAGGGAAGGAGGGGAAGTTATTCTCCAAATTGGGATAGAAAGAAGTTTGGTAACTGTTAATAGAATGAGGCCTTGGTATATCTCGTATCAGCATCAGTAATAAGGTTTTTATAAGTAACATATTATGAAGATACACTCTTTTTTTCTAAAAGGGAAAAGTGTCTAGAAACTAGGAAATAAACGTACATTCTCATGGTTTCTAAGGAAGTTGTTAGAGTAAAATGGGGACTTATTTTAAATGCATGATCAATAATGGCAAAACATCATCACTTTAATTTAACAACTAGAGAGGGTTGGTCCTCTCTATAACTGATTGAGCATGTTGTATTTTGTCTTATTAAGGAATTTGAGCTCCTCTTTGATCCCCTTGAGTTGCAAATAACTTAAATATGAAAGTTTGAGCCTTTGATGATAGCTTCTTTAAAACCTTCGTCATTCACCAAATGGTTATTGATCCTAAAATGGAAGTGAATTTTTAATATTGGACATAGGAGTGTGATTTGAGAAGCGAGGATTATCAAATACTACTTTACTACCTAGGAAGGAGGTCATCCACTGTGAACTGACCTTGTCTGTGTCCAACTTCTTCATAAGAAACCACCTATTTTGTTGCAAGATGCTATTAAAATCCCCAATCGACATTCAGGGGGCCTGAATATTGGCGTGAATATCCTACAACTTTCTTTGGACAGTAGTCCTTTAAAATACAAAATTGGAAACATAGATGAAGAAACATGAATACAATTACTCTGATGCAGCAGTACTATTTCCAGATGAAGTTGGTTAGTGATGACTAAGCTTAACACCTTCAACTACTCTTAGTCATAAGCTAGCATTATTCTCCCATAATGATGGGTACAATGATTAGATATTATATCTTATTTGTTGTTTAGAACCAAGCTATTTTTCAATTTATTTATATCAATTTAGTTCCCAAAAGACCTAATAAATTAAATTTTATTGAATAAAGTGATTGCTTTTAAGGGTTATTAACCCTTTAACATTCCAAAAAGGAAGTTCATTTGAAGAGGAATTTAGATCTTCAGCTTTTATTCCTTCTACTAGATTTTCTTTTAGCAATTGGAAGGAATTCATTCTATGTTCCCCTCATAAGCAGTAAAGGGAGCATCCTGGCTTTCTAGAGATGAATCACGTTTGTTACGAGAATAAATGTCATTATTGATCACAGAAGTAACTTGAGTAACATCTGAAGATGGAAGAATAGGGAGTTCCAGAGCTTCTGTAGAAGGAATGGATTGATAGGATTGAGCTGGATTTTCTTGAGGCTTACCTGCAATAGTTGGTTTATTCCATTAGAGTCCTTAGTAATAACTTTTAACTCAAAATAGTCCTCTTATTAGAATCTTCTGTCAGTTGGTCTCCACATTTTCCCTTGACGATGTGAGTGTGATCTCCAGTGATAAGTTACCACAATTGTATCATCATACACACCACCTGCCAAGCCTCATCAAAGGAATTACTTCGAAGTTCTTGGTTGATCTCAATTATTACGTACACTATAACTAATCCTTTTTAAGTTAGTTGTAGCCTCATCCATTCATATGGGCTTACAGTGAAGCTGGCAAGGTGACTTAAACTAAGGGTAGTCCAATATTCAAGTTACACGTTGTGTAAGTTGGTTCAAAGTGGAATATGTCTCTGTTTAATACTTTGAAGTTAAGCTCTTTGTGGCCACTTCGAAAGGAAAATGAGCATGCCATTGAAATTTCATGGACCACTATCAAGAATCCTCTGAACTTGTGATTTGGAGTTGAACCGTAAAATGAAAAGGTTGTCATTAGAATTAGTGGAAGATGAGTCATTAATTACTAGGAGGGGAAAGAGAGAGGGCAGGGAGAGAGTAATTGAACATAAGCCAACAAAACAAGAAGTTTGAGAGAGAAAGGAAAGAAGGGAGGGTAAGCTGAGAGTGAAAAGAGGCCGGAGCGACTAGAGGAGACGGGAAGAGGCAATAAAAGTAACTGGAATTAACGGTGAAGCTAGGTGTCCAGGGAACAAGGATGGAAACATTGGACCAGTTGCTGAAAGAAATGAGTTTGAAACCAAAGAAGCATATGGCGAAAAGGAAGAAGGAAACACATTGAAGCAATAGAGCTAGAAAGAGGACGGATAGTTCAGAAAGAGAAGCCATGTAATTGATAAGTAATCAAATTCTTGAATGCACGCCCATGTTCAGTTTTGTTGGTAGAAGGTAAGAAGAGCTGTGGAGAAAAGTTGAATTGTTAAATTTTAGAGTTTAAAAATGAATTAAAGTCTGAGTTCATTCACTTGCAACGTTTTTCTTGTCAATCCACTCTTTGGTTCTTGTCTTGTACTTTGCGGCAGAAGAAATTAGGACCAACAAAACTTGGCACGTTAAAAAAGAATATGCTTTCTGGTTTCTGGGTGTATTATCATTGTTATCTGAGAGTGGAGAATCCCCCACTTTCTTGCCACTAGCTGGTGATCCTTTGCACGTGCACCCAACACATTCATTCATGATAGTTGGATAGATACCTTCCCCTTTTCTTAAACTCTGGACCTATTTTGTTCGTTGAGGTAAACGTGTAATATTCACGAGGAGAGACTCCACTGATTACATTATCCTTTGACTCGTATATGATATAAGAACAATATGTAGCTTTATTTTGTTTCCAGAAAACTTTAGTACCCGTTCGAATATCCAAGAAATCGTCTACGTGAAACGGAACAAAAGCTTCATATCTGTTCCAAATTCAAGATGGTAATCTAGAACAAACTCAAAAAGATTACGTTACAATTGCTTTTATTGTTAAAAATAGCAAGGGATAAGGATAATAGTTATGAATATGATGACATTGTCATTAAGCAAAATAATTTTATTCAAATTAATTAAAACTAAACTTGAATGTCATCTCTATCTAAAGTAATAATTCTCAAAAACAAAAAAAAAAGGACTTGTCGAATGCAGCACTGTGCGTGTACAAAGCAAGTTGTCGTATGGGAGCCACGTTTTAGGGCAACAAACCCTATGGTCCAATCTCCATAATCTTTATTCTTTAGAACCATTTAGCTGCTTGAGACGTATCATTCAATTTGGAAGACCAATATGTGTTTCATACCACAGGTTGTGAAATTACCATTTATAATCACCCATATAGCCAAGCAGCCTTTCCCTTTTCCAATGCTTTCTAGCAAAATGCTAGTCAATTGTTGCAACCTCAGCCTAGACCTCAAAGGCTCAGAGCCTCTAAAGAACTTTTTCCTTTTGGTGTGAAACTATTTTCTCATTATTACCTCATCACTTTGATTAAAGACCACTAAAATTGATTTATTAAGGAAAAAAGGAAAGACGTATATTAATTCGCTTTACATTAATTTAACTAATTCAGTAATTGTGCAATACCTTGTATATGTGACAATCCTTGAAAACATTAAGTTTTATTGTCCACATGTATGTATAGATTCAAGTCATCTCCACGAGGATGGATGTCTTGCAAATTAAGCTCATTATTAAATATTAATAATATACAAAAATAAATAAATAAATAAATAAATAATGCTGCCTTCAAAATATTATGTACAATTAGTTTACGGAAATTATAACCCTTTGTCATCCCTAATAGCTTTTAAATTTAAACCAAGATAATTAATTTTAATATATTAATAAAATAATATTTAATTTGAATTATTATATTAATAATATTTAATTGGTCATACATTAATTATTTTGTCATTATTTTTAACCAAAATTAACGCAAGAGTTAAAAATTAAAAAGTTTTTAAATATAAAAGAATTTCTAAAATTTCAGATATTTATCTTTTATCATTTAGAGCAGTAAAACGGTTAAGCATTATTTTTCTCCTTCTTCCTATAATAGGAAAAGAAATTAACTCCATTAATTTGTCTGTATAAGTAACAAAAGCTGCAATAAACAAATGTTACCCCCTCTCTCTCTCTTTTTCGTTGTTGCTCCCTCTCCTCGGTTCTCCCTCTCTCGTAATCACTTCCCTCTGGAGATCCCTCAGAAAATTCTCAACTGGGTAACTCTCCTTTTTCCTCTCTTCTTTAATCTATCCTTAAGCTCTGATTTTTCTGATGACTTTAGGGTTTCATGTGATTTGCGTTGTGGACGTTAATTCCTAGTTCTTTTTAATCCTTATTATTGTAATACGCAATCTGGGTTTTGTTTCTTCTTCCGTTTCTTGTGGATTATGACTTCTGCCTCATTTAATTTTTTCAGGCATTATATTCTAAGTTTATCATCGGTGAAACTTAAGCTCGGGATTTTTTAATGCTGATAAGGTACTTGTATCTTCCCTCTCTGACCGTGGATAAAATCTGAAGCTTTAATAACACTCATAAAAAAAAACTCTTTTCTTTAAAACACTTGCTGGGTTCTTTTTCTTTTCCATCAAACATTGTATATTTCTCACTGTGGCTAAATGTTTCATGGCTTTTTCTTTTCTTTTCTTTTTTTAATTTTTAGGTAGGCAGACGTCATAAATTTTGTCAAGTTAAAATATTGGTTCTTTTCGTGGAAGAATTCGTTTAACTCTCTAATTACGATTACCTAGTTGCTATTTATGAAATATATGAACTGGGTTGATATCTATGTTTAAGAGTTAAGATTTGGTTTGCTCCATAACGCAGATATGTCTTTAACAAAAGTTTTTGCGGCAGCCAATATCAATCGTTTCTATTGAAGGTTGTTTTGGTTTCTTTTCAGAATCTCTTTGTAAGACAAGGTTTATCCCATGTGTGACATGTAACTTGATTCTGATCCTTTGATTGCAGCTTCCACCAGAACTTGTTTTTATGTTCTTTTTATTGGTTTCATGTCAAGGTCTGAACATATCCATTAACCTGGGAAACCGTAATTTGATTGCTGCGAGATGGAATTAGTTTCAAATTTTATTTTTTAATTGTCTTTTTGTTGCATGTTACCCACATATTTCTTGTGGTCAACTTGTTTGGATTATCTACTATCTTGTGGTGGCAAGAAATAATTTTTTATTGTCAAGTTTGTACAAGTTGTAAAAGGAGTAGCATTTTGCGTGTATGTGATTATGCTCTATTCTTTTGCTAAACAAAGGAACGAATTCCATCCTAGATTTATCTGACTATTAAAATGATTTCATGGATGAATATGCTATTTAGATATGGGGATTTAAGGTAATTTAGAACCTGTGGTGGATGAGATTGAATTGCATAATCTGTTTTGGAGGATTTTCTTATGCAATGCTATAGAAAATAGCATATTTTGGAATATCTCATTATGTTTGAATTAGTATAGCATGCCAGTTAAACATGCCGAATGTAGAAACGGAACAGTAGCCTTGTTACTTTTCATTTCATTTTCTTCTTTTACATTTCTTTTGGGGTTCATCAGGCATGCTGCATTTACTAATATTACTTTGTGATCACTGTCTTTGTATGTCATAAAGGCCTTTGGTTTTGCTATTTAATGTAGAAGATCCAGGGTAGTTTCATCAAGTGCCGGATTCATGTAGAAGGAAATTTAAATTTTCATTTTCCTGATGTGACATCAGGATGTATTATTTTAGGATAGCATCCCTTTGGGTGGATATTATTTATGCATGAGGACTTATGTAGAAATATATCCAATATTATGCATTCTCAGTGCCTTCAAGAACTTTATTCTTGTGGGACTGTTGGTAGTTTAGGTTTTAAAGATTTTCTCAAAATAAGTATCAGTCTAATGTGTAGGATAAATTGATTTAGAATGTTAAGCCTAAGAAAATTTGCCCCAAGGGACTATATTTATATGAGGCTCTGAGATCAGACAGTTTTACTGGCTCATATCTTCATTTCTGTAACAAAATGATGTTAACTTGCATTCCAGATTTCAAGTTATCCAAAATGTTAATCACTAAACAGTTTTTGAGTAGAAGACAAGAATGTCACACTTGTGCTATCTTGGAATAAGATATAAATCTTCAGTCTGAAACCTAGTGAATTTTCAATAGAACTTATACTTACGAAAATGACTATTAGTGATAAAATCTTGTCTGATGAATGCAACACTAATGCAAGAATCAGAGTTTGGTCAATTTTTTGGGTCATATTTTCATTTCTAGAAGCAAATTATTGTTGTAAAGGGCTCAAGATTTCTAGTTTCCAAAAGGTTTACAGGTATAAAGTCTTGCAATAAAAAACAAGAACCTTGATGCCCTAATGGATGTAGATTAATAAATGACTTCACAATGTGAAGCTATACCAAGCAAAAAATTGGCTATTGCAAACTTTTTTCATAAAACTAAGGGAAACAAAAAAATATTATGACCATGTTCTTTTCACCCAATTTTAATAAGATTCTGATCTATATCTAACTACAGTATATGATAGAAGCCTCTACTGGTTTCATGCTAAATCTTTAAGAAACTATATATACATATATGCATATAGAGAGAGAGATAGAGAGGGATGGGTAGATGATAGATATTGGTTTTACTGGTTGCTCTATTAAGGTATTTTGCAAGTTCATTAAACCATAAAACTGTTGTGAAATTCGCATGCTCAGTGGCGAGAAGAATGTATGCTGCTTTTTTAGTCCTTGAGTTAGGTTGTTTGAATGGACTAGTCTCACATATTAACATTGACCAGGGCACTTCACCATTTCTATTTTTCTTTCCTCTTGATAAGTTCATGTGATCTTGACTCTTTTCTCAAAGTCCATTGGTCCCTCATGTACAGTTTTAGGTGGAATATGCTGTTCGATTAAGGTCTGTTTGCAAACAACTCAAGATTTACTGGTTTCCCTTTGCAATAGAAACTGCTTGTTAAGGCTCTTGTACTTTATCCTTGGCAATGTGCATCCTTGTTCTTATCTGCAAATGGTGATTCTAATCACTCTATTCCAACATATTCTAATGCGTTCTATTGAACATATTTCCTTGGAAGCAGGGAAAATTAGTGAAATGGGACAAAGAAACATGATATGCTCTAATCAAATGATGGATATAGAGATGAATCAGCGTAGCCGTGGTTATTTACGTCCTGAACCTTGCATCTTTTTAGGAGGCTTACCAAATCTTCCTCAACCTGATATTCAGACAATAATAACAACTACAGGCAATACAACCAATCTTTCCCATAATCGAGCAGAATGTTATGATGGTGCTATGTTCTATGGGGTGCCACAATACCAAGGGGTTCAGCATCACTCACATCATCATCCACCAAATCCTGATTTAGGTGTTGCTTCTGGACCCAACTTTTACGTTCCTTACATGGCCCAGCCTTCAGGTATTCCTCAAAGTCACAGATCCTGTGATCAGTTATCATCTTCCAGCAGTTATGGAGTTATTGGAGTTCCTGCTGATCACCATATAGATAATGTGAGAGGTGCATACAAAAGAAAGAATGCTGATTGCAACCTCGGGAATTTTCAGTACTACAATGCATTCTTGAGCTCAGGTACTTCAGTGTCCCCAGTAAATGCAAGACATCCTGATGGGATTGCTCTAGTGGATGCTGCAAGTTTCACACTGCCTCAGTACGGAGGAAATGGTTCTCCTTCAGTCAGGGAAGTTGAAGCTCAAAGAAGTACGAGGAACAGATTAGGAGCTAGTGGGCTGAATCCTGTCCTGGCACAAAATCAAAATCATTTGATGCATGGAAACTACGTAGGCCGGCCTTTTCACCCTGCTGGCTCAATTTGGTTGGATCAACAGTTCAGTAATAACTCTAATGATGCAGGTGCTTCAGCATGGACGCAGAGCCTCAGTGTACCTTTAATACATGGTATTTGATTTTGGTCTATTTATTTCCATTTATTTGCTGTCCTTACACATTATGTATTTTTGTGTCAGAAGTTGAAGTTAATCGTCATGAATGTCAATTACATCATTAGGATGTTCACTGAGAATTTACAAGCTTGTTTTCTGTAGGAAACAATGTCATGGGAGGATCTCTAGAGACTAGGGAGATGGGTCCTCAGCGGTATCATGAATCAACTAGCAACAGAAGTAATCCCAGTTTCTTGCGTCCTTCTGCTGTCAACATCCAGCGACACAGTTATGGTTATTTTTCCCATCCAACTCAAGCGGTGAGAGGCCACAACATTAATATTCATCCTCAAGTTCCAGCAGCTTCATATTCAGTTCCCACAAGTTATGCTTCCCAGGCACAGAGCACTGTGAACACATCACAAGATGCTAGTGATATAGGATTTAGACATGTGGGATCTGTTCAACAAAGTGGCCTTAGGATATACAGGTCTCACCATGAGGGAGTCCAATCTGATACACCTCAAAATCACCTCTATTTTCCTTCCATGAGAATTATGCCAACTAATGTAATGTTCTTGTTTTCTGATATATGTCTTCTTCCTTTCGAAGTTATCAGCCATTAGAGCTATGCAAGGTGCTCTTTTAATGAAGTGGCTAATATTCTCCTGTTGTAGGGCGTAGCACTGCTAGATCTTCCTGAATATTATGAAGTGGAGAATTATGATCATCACAGAGAAATGCGTTTGGATATTGAAGATATGTCTTATGAGGTAAGTTCATATACTATGGCCATATCAGTTTTCACATTGAAATGCTCACTAGCCTGCAGTGAAGTAATCAGTGGTGAAAGGTCCGAGTTATTAAGCACTCTAGTCTTGGAAATATAGAGAAATGGAAGTTACATATGCACTATAGTCTTGAAACGCTCACTAGTCTGCATTCAATTGGAAATGCAGGAGCTTCTTGCACTGGGGGAGCGGATTGGGAATGTAAATACCGGATTATCAGAGGAAGCTATCAGAAGTCAATTAAAAACACGAATTCATGTATCATCCTCAGTGTTAATCAATCTAGAAGAGCCAGCTTCTTTGGATCAGGAACAAGACTATTGCATTATATGTCAGGTATTGTAAGAGCTAAACATGCTTGTAGGAAATTGTGCTGCAGACCTCAACAAAATGTCTAACTAATAAACAAACAAATCGGTTATGAGAGTTCCTAATGATCGTTATGGGACTTTGCAGGAAGAATATAAGAGTGAGGAGAAGATTGGAACCCTTTATTGTGGACACGAGTACCATGCAGATTGCTTGAAGAAGTGGCTGCTTGTGAAGAACGTGTGCCCCGTATGCAAATCCGAAGCATTGACTGCAGAAAGGAAGGATGTATAATGGGGCCTATTTTAGCTGGGAAAAAACTGAAAGTAAATAGTAAATGAATTTTAGACAAGGGGTGATATTCTAATGGCCTACCAATTACAGCGCTGCCAAATTTGATTTGTTTATCGTGCATGGTGACATTTTGAGTCTGTATTTTGTACATTAACTTGCAGATATACAACTAACAGTCATGCTTTCTTATACCGTCTATTTGTCGGCTCTGTATGTATCAAACCTGTACAGACTATACATTTGCAAATTTAGCAGTAACTCTTCCCTGATGTGCAAATTTTCTTCTTCAGTTCAACCTTTAATATAATTTGAATGAATATACTATTTCCATTTTTAGCTTTAGAAAAAAAATGTGCATTTTTCGGCCTTAACATCATAAGAATGATCCACTGTTAATGCTACTATTGTGCCTTGGGGGTAGAAGTGCCGAAAGCCCCCATTTTTGAACAGGCTTGCAGTGTGACTGGACTAGTGGAAATGGATGTTAGTAAAGTGCTGCAGCGCACTGATTATGGTCCGAAAAGGAATTGACAAAAACCCCATTGGCGATGTAGTCATTGAAGTAAAAATATGGATCCAGAAACCCGAGAAACCGAGTCCGTGTCATCAAAGAGGCAGCCCACCAAGTTTAATGCAAACTTAAGTTGGAAATTATCTAAAATCTTTATTTGAAGAAATTAAAGTTCTAGTATTTTCTGCAAATTAAGTAACCTCGCCTTCACAAATTATTTTGATAAGACACAAGTTTTTGTTAAACTCCTCCTATCATCCTTGCTCTAATCTTTACACCTTTATACAAATTTTTAATAACTTGTATATAGGTCATAATAACTCCCTTAACTTCTAAAAATCTCCACATGATTTCTCTAAGTACCGTGTTATATGTCTTCTCTAAATCAATAAAAACTATGTGAAGGTTATGCTGTCTTTGATGAGATTTTCGGGCTCTTAACAGCAATAACATTTATCACCTTTGAGAATCCGAAACGCCAAGACCTGTGTGAATATGGAAACCAAATCCAAATCAAGTTATACCTTTTTGCAGCGAAAATATGCGGAGAAATTGGTAGTGTTGGGAAGAGCACATCAAGTGTCGCACCTCTACTGGTATCTACACTCTCGCGAGACTAAACAACCCCTTCTGATGTGCTAGCACCACTTTATGAGACCTCTCTCTCTCTCTATTTCTAACAGAGGACATCTCCTTTAGGGTTTTTAAGCAGATGAAAGTAGATGAGATTCTTTTTATCTTTAAGTCATACTATATCCATATATATAGTAAAACCCTAAAGCCTAAAGCCCAAATCCGATTAAGGCACACTAAATGTTTAATCTACTTGGTGTGCGACCCTGTAGTCTTATTTAATATTAGCAGAATGCCTAAATTTCTTTTAGGCCCATAACTTTTAAGCAGTCTCTAGCAAAACATAATAATTACCTAATATTAAATAAGGTCAGAATACGACACTACTTAGATCACAACTGATCAATTAGAGTACATCTTATAATTAGTTTGCGGTTCATACACCAACAATCTCCCACTTGCAAAAGAACCAATTATCCTTAAGTAGTCCCTTTGTCTCGTTATATCTCGATTGAGCATAAGGCAAGAAATAGTGTCATCCTTATTAAACTCAATTATGTTTCTCGATTTCTGAGTTAGACTATGAAACAAACGATTAACATTCACCTTCTTTTGTGCACAACTATGCAACTTTTCAATCTTAACTCATCGAGGGCCCCCAGAGATATCTTTCACCCACTATTTAGAAAAGACAAATTCCATCTTGTTTATCCACATTCCTCCGCATGATTCATAGCATGCCTGGATATTATTTTTATAGTCACCTTTTACGACTGACGTTTGACAATGTCAAAACAAACTAATCCATATGTAAGAATCCGTGAAAAACTCAAGTCAAAGGACTATATTCAAAAGCTGTGATGAGAACCACTTATGACACTTATATAATTGTAGCGCCCCCTTACCGAAGGGTACACACCGGGACGCTCGCAGGTCGTTCCGACACGTAACCCACGATAAGGATGCACTACCGAGCAACCAACTACACTTCACATGGCATCAAATATAAATATCACTAAAAATTGAAACCAAATTTACCTTTCATTCATTTCTTAAATCCATACTTAAACAATTTATCCAAATACACTGTTCAAAAGAACTAAATACATCCTATCT
>JANVCQ010000005.1:30474952-30524041 GCA_025531925.1 Erythroxylum plowmanianum | reverse complement strand
TAAGTTTGAGTTAAATTGATCAAATGCTTAAATTGCTAGATATGCATGTACATATGCTTGAATATATGGTCAATTGCTAATGGCTATAAATATACTAACCACTGAGTTGTGTAGCTCACCCCACTATTCCCTCTTCAGGTGTAGAACAAGAAGGTTAGCAAATCCTTGCAAGGCATCAGAAACTCTAAGATATTAGAAACTTTTGAAACTAAGTTAGTTTAATCACTTTTGGATAACTTCATAAGCATGTTAAAAGTCGAGCATCATATATATGTTGTATTTTTGTGTTAAGCCTTTGTTTACAATGTTAATATGTAATTAAAGTTATGTATGAGCTTCTGTTGATTTGGTAAATGAGTTAAAACTGAAAAGTTCCACAGGTGTGAGTGCATGTTTCTTTTGTAGTTGTACATTTCAAAATCCAAGTCTTTTTGAGGTGTAGAAATTGTGTGCCAACTTTGGGGGGAAAATTGGACTAATTGAGGTAAAATTAGTTAAAGTTGTCTTCTAGAAAGTTGTAGCTTATCTTTCTAGCTTTCCATCGGTATATAGTAGGGAAAGTTTGGACTTCTAGATTGCAAGTTATGGTCCTTATAAGGGGAGATGCTTAGGAGTATAGAATGTATCTTCTGTGATGATGTCATATCATCTGTAAAAATGTATCGCTGTGATGACATCATGTCGTCTATAGTTGACTTTCTGCTTTTGTCTGTTGTTGATCGAAACTTCTCCTTCTACGTACTATCATCTGCTCCATTTTTGACTCTTCAAACGATAGAATCTGCCTTCAAGGTCTTCATAAAAGTTGTATATCTTGAAGTCCTTTTTTGAACCATCTAAAGAACACCCTAATCTAATAACTATAGGGAAAGTTATGGTAATTTTCCCCATTCGTCTACTTTTTCCCATTCGTCTGCTTTTTCCTTTGGTTTCATCTGATCCTATCGTCTGCTCCATTTTTTATCCTTCAGATGATATAATCTGCCTTTAAGGTCTTCATGAAAGTTGTAGATCTTGAATTCCTATTTTGAACCATCCAAAGAACACACTAATCATATATCTGTAGGGAAAGTTATGGCAATTTTCCCTATTCGTTTGCTTTTTCCATTCGTCTGCTTTTTCCTTTGGTTTTGTCTAATCCTATCGTTTGTTCCATTTTTGACTCTTCATTCGATAGAATCTGCCTTCAAGGTCTTCACGAAAGTTTTATATCTTGAAGTGATCTTTTAAACCATCTAAAGAACACCCTAATATGTTATCTTTAGGAAAAGTTATGGTAATTTCCCCATTCATCTACTTTTTCCATTCGTCTGCTTTTTCCTTTAGTTTGGTCTGATCCTATCATCTGCTCCATTGTTAACCCTTTAGATGATAGAATCTACCTTCAAGATCTTTATGAAAGTTTTAGATATTGAATTCCTCTTTCTAATCATCTAAATAACATCTTAATCATCTTTACGAAAAGTTATGGTAGCATCTGTTTTTTCCCATTCTTCTACTTTTTCCTTTGATTTCCTATCGTCTGCTCCATTGTTTACCCTTCAGATGATAGAATCTGCTTTCAAGGTCTTCATAAAAGTTGTAGATATTGAAGTAATATTTCAAGTAATACAAATAATACCTTAACCTGAGTTCTCTACAGAAAGTTATGACCATTTTCCCAATTCATCTCACCCTTTCATCTTAGGTTGACTTTCTGTTTCGTCTTAAGTTGACCAGAACATTTTCTGGTCCAAATTTGACCTGCTAGATGATATAATTGGTCTTTAAGATATTCATAAAAGTTGTAAATCTTGAAGTCCTCTTTCAAGTTATCTAAAGAAAACCTTAATCCTAGTTTTCTAGAGAAAGTTATACTAAATGTCCCGAAATAGGTTTAGTATGGTTGAGGGTAAGTACTGTTTCCGCCTATGACTCCGAATGTTGGGCTTTGAAAGCAAGGTCCAGCAATATGAATCTTATATTTATCTAAAATATCAACAAATTCCAAAGACTTCCCTATAAAAATCCTGATGTTCTAGGAAGTACTCCAATGTAGGTTTTTGGAACTTTATGGGTGTTTATCATAGACGAGGCTATTGGCAAATACAAGTAGCACACTAGCACTAGTTTAATTATGTTTCTCAAACATCTTTATTCTAGTGCAAGACGAGTGTCAACATGTAGAAAAAGATCAATCTTGGGAATGAATTTGATTCATCTTGAATAATCTTTTTTCTTACACCTCCATAATTAATTCTTGTGAAACTACTTTAATGTATTTGGACTTTTCCCTAGTCTATACCGCCAACTTCTTGCAAAGTATCATAAGAATGGTTAGACATGGATGTTGATGAAACTGATCTCAATCATTCTCTCCCTTATCGAAAGGATTCATCCTTGAAGCACCTATATCATATATAGATAAATAAGCAATATAAAAAAAATACTCACGTCACCATAATTTAATTAGCAAATTTAATTTGTAAGCATTTTCATTGATCTTCTCCAACACTTGAAAAGGGCTATCTCTTTTATATTGCAACTTGAAACTTCCTTTATGTAAGAAATCTCACATTGTACATATGAACTCAAATCCAATCTCCATGTTCAAAACCAATCTTTACACATCCTTTTTTTTTATTTTCCTTGTATATTGCTTAATCTTTATCTCTATATTAGCACGAACCTTGGCATATAAATCTCTAAAAGATTATGTCTTATGCTTACTGTCTATATCAACATATTCATTATTAAACAAAGATAAAAACCCAAAGTTGTTAAAGGATTAAAGTCATACACAAATTCAAAAGGAGAATAAGGGTTAATATCTTGAACCAACCTATTGTATGCAAACTCAACCTATGAAAAAAACACTTCTCTCATTGTTTTAAGTTCTTTTGAATGATATATGAAACAAAAGAGTATATGTCCTATTAACTACTTCTATTTGTCCATCTATCTAAGGATGTGAAATAGTAAAAATAAGAGTTTGGTTCCTAACTTAGTCTTTATAGGAAATAGTAAAAATAAGAGTTTAGTTCCTAACTTAGTTCGTATAGTATGCCGAAAAATGGCCTGATAACTTAACATCTTTATCACTTACTATGGTTCTAGGCAATCCATGCAAACATGCTACATCATTAGTTTTAGAACATGTAATAAAATATGTCATCTTACTAAACCTATCAACAATAACAAATATGGTCTTGACCACTTGGAAACCTAGGCAAATCTAATACAAAATTTATAGATATATCAATCCAAAAATGACCAAGTATAGGTGAAGTGCATACCAACCATATGGTATCACTTTAGATTTTACTTGCTTATATGTTATATGTAGTATCCCGTGTCTCAAATTGTTGAAGGATTTAAAGTGTTAGACTATTGAGTCACATGAGTGGCATTTTATAAAATGAATTCAGTACACTTAGAACATCATTTTATGATTTCAGTCATATGCATAATAATAGCATACACACATGATTTATGATTTCGAAAAACATTGCAAAGATGGTATATGCACTAAATTGACATATTCCGGGGCATGAGAGTTTCAAAATGAATGTGACATGAATGTGCATTTCCAATGTCTTATACTTTGGTTTCCCAATAACAAGAATTGATGGATTAGAAATTGTAACTTGGAATTAATTGGTACAAATGGAGAATTGATGAATTAATATGTACACCTATTCTAGGAAAAATGTCAAGTGGCAACACAAGTTGACATATGAGAAATTAGGATGAATAAGCTTATAAATTGAGTGACAAATGGTAGTAAATATAAGTGACAAATGGCAAATTTATAGAAGGACAAGTGTGCCAGCTAAGGAGAGGGCATGTAGCTTGCTTCTTAATATGACAAGTGTCCTTCATGTAAGAAACTCATCTTACCCATGGCAATGTCATAGTCGTCTTCAATTGTTATGTTTTTGCTAAAGACTCTCCTTCTCCATCTCACTGTCGTAACATACACATCTCACTCACATATTGGAGTTGCTAAGCATTTCCACCCAAAATCCATACAAAACCCTTCACGAAAATAACTATCATTGGCTATCATCTCTTTGCCTTCGCTAAAATCTATTCTACTTTCATCTTGTTCTTGAAATGATCTTGTATGCAAGTAAGGTTAAGAAAGTTGATATTGAGGTGGCATTATAGCTAATTAAGGAAGTGAAATACTAATACATTGTGGTATGTTTAACAAAAACTTTATTATAAATGATTAGGGATGGATTGAATGTAGTATTGATATTGAAGTGGTGCTGGAAAATGATGCATAAATGATAGTTTATGTTTTGTTTTTTGCATGCATGAAAAAACAATAGTTTATGAGTTGTTAAATGAATGATTTTGAGTTGGAATTTGAGATGAAATTGATGAGAAATTGAGTTATAATTAATGGACTATTATGAAAGTGTTTTGAATATGGAAAATTAGGAATGTTAGTGTATGTGTAGAAAGATTGTTAGTGACATAAATGAATAAAATTTGGAGAGCTTTAATGTAACCAAGATGGAAGCTATATTAACATGAATTGAAGTAGCTTTTGAGATTATGAGTTTTGGAAAATTTGAAGTGTTAATGATGATCCTAAGTAGAAGAAATTTATGAAAAATTGAGGGAAATTGAATAGAGCACTTTTGGGTCACTCATCCTACGATAGTGGGAAGGCCCACCACGATCGTAGGCAATGCTTTGTAATGATAATTTTTGTTTTGTGTAATTGTTGAACCACATAAGGATAAATCACTTTACATTGGCGTATTTGGACTTGATTGAGGCTTGAAGTGAACCTAAATTGTTGCTTGATTCATTGGTTAAGGGTTGATAAGTTTAGGTTGTTAATTGATGCCTTCACTTAAGGAATGGATTTTCTTGATATTAATGTATTGAAATTTGTAAATTATGAGTTGTTAAAGGAATTAACATATTCTTATGAATGCAAATATGATTCAAAGGATATGAGTAATGTGTATTAGATATAAATGAATAAACATTGGAGAACATGCAGTAGTTGTGAGTGAGAATTGGATAATTATATGAACGTATGTGATTGATGAATAAATCAAGCTTACTTAAGGTATAAACCTAATTACAAAATGGTAGTATACAAGTCATAAAGTTTGAATGATTTGAAAATGTATAAGTACATTCAAGATCTTTGTATATTAATGCATACCCAGAAGGTCAATTGAGCATGCATTGAAACATGATATATATACATGTGAATGAATGAATAATCATATGGTTGATAACTTAATGATGTGTAAAATACGTGTGTACTGCATGAAGATAGATATACAAGTTGATCGTCAACATCCAGACATTGTCGAATCATCAAGGCAATAGCTTATCTGGAGCTTATTGTGAGTTAACCTAGATATTTAAACTCAATTATATGTGTTTCTATCCGATTTATATGTTGAATATGAAATGTGAGAACAATTGAATGTGAAATGCTAGAATGAATATGAAATGTGTGAGAAATTGAATATTAATTGCCAGCTTAGATTCGATGAATTTGATATATGTAACAGAAGCACGCAAGGATGAAAGGTAATTAAACATGGCATATGGAATGATGCATCATATTGAAATGTATGATAAGATAAAGGAGTTATGATCGGAGTGACTAACGTGAAAAAGAGCTTTAAGCTCAAGATTGTGCACAAAGAGCCACAAACTCATTTATTAATGAGCCCAGTATCCACAATAGATTCGGGACAGTAAATAGGTGCTCGGTCATAACAAAGAAAAATAAAATAGAGTCATATGTGCATTTGCATATCATCCTTATGTGTATCATATAATTGAATTGAAATGAATTATTGAATTGTTTAAAATATAGTTAAAAAGTAAATAGGGATGTGTTGTGATATGAAATGTTAGTTTACCTAATATACTTATGAAAGTATGATAAACTTGATGTACTTGATAAGGTATGATGAAATGTGATGTGATATTCAATACTGGATGATATGTAATACTTATTGAATTAGGATATGACTTGGCTCTGTGTATATGACTTGAGTGAATACATCGATGATGGTTCACTCACTGAGTTCACAAACTCATCAAAATTGTAATGTTGATTTTCATGTTTAGAGGAGATCTAGTTAGACTAATTGAAGTATAGCTACTGTAATTGGACATGAGTTAGTGGTCGGGATCAGTTGTACCTGAAGTTGTATCTAGTCATTATGCATCAAAAACAGCATTTCTCACCTATTGTCAAATGTATATATGAACTCTGAAGTATAATGACAATTGTGATTTAATAATATGATTGTGTACAAAATGATTCAAAATGAAAGCTTGAAATGATTTGTATATATAAACTCTGAAGTGTAATGACAATTGTGATTTAATATGATTATGTACAAAATGATTCAAAATGAAAGCTTGAAATGCTTTTTATATATGATGCCTCCAATAATGTGGTAATATGATCGTCTTAATGTGCCATCCTCATTGAGGATGTTCTTGAATAATCATCGATATGTTCGAGCATATGCTATATGAGGGTGTTATGTTGCATTATACATTTAGTTTACAATGAAGTATCTTTAATAAACTTTAGATTACATGTTATACTTTATATTTTAATTGCTTACTTGATATACATATCTGTAATAAACTCAAAACTAAGTAATTTAGTTTACAATGAAGTAAACAATGCATACCACCTAGAAAATGCATTAGCTGCAATGTTTTCCTTTCCATTCTTGTACTTAATGACGTAAGGAAACATTTTGCTAAACTTTAACTAATTGGAATATCTTTAATTAAGATTAAATTTGGATTTCAAAAACTTTAAGCTCTCATGATAAGGATTATAAATTCCTTATCTATAAATAATGTTGCATGTTTGTAAAGTTCTTAGTAATGCATATAGTTCATTGTCATGAGTATAATAGTTCAATGATGCCCAATTAAACTTTTGATTGAAGTAAGTAAATAGTTTGGAATCTTGCATAAAAACATTTCCTATATCTATTCTAGATGCATCACATTCTACCCTAAAAGTTTTTCCAAATTAGGAAAATATAACGAAGATACATTAGAAAGTTTATCTTCCAAGGTATTAAAAGCTTTCTCACACATTATCTCACTTAAACATAACATTCTTTTTAACAAGTTCACTTAAACGTATTGTAATAGAACTAAAATCTTTTACAAACCTTCTATAAAAACTTACTAACCCATAAAAACTCTTTAACTCATTCACATTCCTATATTCAAGCTAGCCCTTAATTGCCTTAACCTTATTTTCATCTACACTTATTCCATACGAACTCATAAAAAGACAAAATCAGGAAAAATAATGGATTCTATACAAAACGCACACTTTTTAAGATTAGCATACAAATTATGCTACCTTAAAACACCAAAAAAATGTAAATATTTAATATGATTATCGAAAAATTTTATGCACCTAAAGTTTATCAAAGTAGATTTTATTAAAATTTTCAATGAAATCATGCAAAACATGATCCATTAACCTAAAAGATGAATAGGTGCATTAGTTAAACTGAATTACATCACTATCAACCTTTATAAACTATATTTTATCTTAAAGACAATTTTCCATTTTCTTGCATGTGGGATTTGATAATAGCAATTCTTTAAATCGAATTTAGAAATATAGACAAACTATGCAATTCGTCAAGCATATCATCTAACTAAGGGATCGAAATTAGAAATATACACAAACTATGCAATTCGTCAAGCATATCATCTAACTAAGAGATATGATGCCTATATTTTATAGTAGTTTTATTGATGACTCAGTAATCGCCACATATGTTCTATATTCCATCTTTCTTTGGCACCAAAATCATGTGAAATGAGCATGGATTCAGACTCTTCGTTATGAGTCCATTTCGCACTAATTCATCTACTTGCCTTTGAATCTCTTTTGTCTCTTCAAAATTGGTTCTTTGGGTTGGTATATTAAGGATTAATGCAGCAAAAATAAAGTATATTTGGTATTTTATATCTATTAAAAGAGGTTAATCATATGGTATTTTCTCGAAAAAAGAGATTTACAAATTTCTGCAATAAAAAACAATCACACTAGGAAAAGTAGGGGGTAAGATTGTTAGTTGAAAAACTAACATCCTTATATAAAAGCACAAGTATTACATAACACTTATAATCTCACTAGTACTAGCAAAAATACTAACTCTCTTATTTTTCTCTTTCTTTTGTGATCCGTTCTCTCGAAAATTTTGCTTATTGCCTTTTTCACTCTTTTGCACACTTACTTTTTTTTTTTTTGTCATTCTTCTCTTTTTCTTCAACGTTCGTACATTTTCACTCATATTATACTCTTTTTCTTAAGTTATTTGTTTATTTAAACTACCGATGATTCTAACCATAGTTGTCTTACGATCCTTTAACAACTTTCTACATATGTACCTAGAATAATAGCTAACTATGAACCTCTTATGTATCATTATCTTCATCTTTTTCCATGATCAGATAGGTCTCTCACTATTTATATGCTGATTGATTACAAAATGATCTTAACAGATACTATAATAATCTAAGAACTCAACTACAACTAGTTTAATCTTCTTTTCCTCATAGTAATTATGAAAACAAAACATATATTCTACCTTCCTCTCTCACTCTAAATATAACTTGCGATTATTTTTCCCTTGAAAGATAAGGATTTTCATTTTAATACAACCCAAATTGCTCTCTTTTTCTTAAAACATTATTTTTATCCTTGCTAAAACTAGTTTTATCATCATCAATATCTTTCTATTTGTTATCGTCAAATATGTATTTGTCCAGAAGATCTAGGCCTAGGTGGGGACTCTAAACGATCCAACCTCATATTTGAAAACTTGAATTGGTCTTGCATAACTTTCATAAACATCTTGGGATCAACGTCATCATTATCTCTACCACTACTCATGATGAACGACAAAATTAAAAATAAGAAAAAAGAAGAAAACAAAATTTTAAAGGATAAATAACATTTGATTTCAAGAGTTAAAGCTTTGATACCAAATAACGCAAATCTTAGTTGTAACCACCTAAAATCTAAATTATAAGGGATTAGAACTCTAAAATTGTTCTAAAATCAAGTAAGGAAACTTCTAATCATATTAATTTCTTGTTAAAGAACAACGAGGAAACTCTCATAAAATGAAGAAAATTCTCACTCTGATTTATGTTTTAATTAATTATTAAATTACGTTAATAATATGCTTTTTATAACCATAAAGTACCCAATAAATATATTCCTAAAAGAAAAGAACATTTGTATCATAATCTAAGTATAAAATAACTTTGAAAAGTTACTCCATTCTAAATATAAAATGGAAGTTCATCAACACAATTAAATCCTACACATCTAACGTCTGTTCAGGAAGCACTCCAATGTTGGCTTTGTTATGGAACAAGTGCCTTTCATGGAAGAGTCTAGCTCCGAACAATACACACGTAGCTCACCGGTGCCATCAAATCTCCTAATTCTAGTACAGACCGATGTTAGTCACCAACATGACACTAGCGGTGATTATATTCTGCTTCCTTATTCTCCAAATTTTTCCAAACACTGTTCTTCATGTGTTAAGCTTATTCCATCTTCAATAAAATATATATAATCACTTTTGGAAATGCATATGATTCATCTTCAATAACCTCCTCTTCGTGCATCTCCCCGATTAATCCTCCTAAATCTACCTTCATGCTTTTAGTCTTTGCCCTAATCTTACATCTCCAACTCCTCATAAATAACTACAAGAATGGTTGGAACAAATGTCAAGAAAGGTTGCTTAAAGATAAGCTTCGAGTTCGACCTATCTAGATGGTCCAGATAACATTGACAAACGCACCAAATTCTATACAAAAATGAGAATTGAAATATGAAATTAACTCTCCTTCTAAATAAGGACATTCGGTGAGCACCGTCTTATCGAGTTTTTATACACTCATCTTCAAAATTGAACAGTAGCAATACGCCGTTGAGTTGAACTTTAATTCCATCTTAGTTTTCGTCTTATTATGAAGCTTAGCTACCACTTACCTGGTTTCCAGTTACAGGCAGCTTTTAGTTTCTAAACATTCCAACTTCCAGGATGATATAGTTTGCGTAAGAATCGAAAAGGTTTTATCAGATTATTCAGTCGGGGTTTGAAACTGAGATTGTATCTCAAAACCCTAAATAATGATAAGGTATCACGAATTATACAAAAACCACCTAAGGAGGAACTTCCTATAGCATTTTGAGTTAAACCCCTTTGATGCATTTCCATTCCAATGAACTTCATCTTGTCTTGTTTCTTGGCATGTAGGCAGCTTATTCATTATTATCCCTACTCTTCTACTATTGTGGTAAGGCCAATTCCATTGATTCAAGTGTTGGAGTTCTTTTATTTTGTACGATGGTCCTCTGTTAGTCAACCCAACTAATGTTAATTCTCCATTCCCAATGTTGTGATAGACCAGTTTCTAGGTCCATTGTCTCGTTTTTATAACTTTACAACCCTTGCTCTCTCAAATTTTGATATTTATTATAAATGATTTAAACTAATCAAATAATTAATAGAAAATGAGCTAAATTTAATTAGAGAGCATTGAGAATAAAGGATAATCATTATCATTATTTGTACTAATTTATATTCAAAAGTTTGCTTCTTCTAAAGAAATACCAATGGATACAAATAAAAGTTAACGGCTGGTCTAAGGTATTGCAAACTAAAATTTATTAAAGCTATATATATAAAAACCTTGCACTTCATAAGAAGTTTCTGCCCTGTATGTATCAAAGATGTAAAGACTTCAACACATGCAATTGCAGCTGTAACTCCCTCTCAATATGTCATCGTCAAGCAGAGGATAACTCTGCAGTTGGCATCAAGCAGGCACCAGGATCCTCGAAAAGAATCTTCAAGCTATGTATCATAATAGTCCTCATCATCCATGTTGCATTTTCAAGACAAAAGCTACCCATTTTTGCTTTCAGGTCAATTGAAGTTAACATTACTTGTTTCCCAGATTGAACAGGTAATTTGCATAATCGTCCTAACCTCCATGACTGTACAGTTCATGAATACGAGGACTCCGATCTTAATATATTTGCATCAAATCATTCAATTGGGTACACAAATAACATCCTCTCTGAAAGCTCTGCTAAAGAACCAATGAATACAGAGGTTACATAAACTAAGAAATGAACCAATACAAAAAGAAAACCTCGAGCAATCATGGAGAAACCGACTTCAAACGGGCAAAAAGGGCAGCATGAAAACCAATCTAGAGGTACAGACATATCCTTTTGGCTGCAAAATAAATTCAGCACCCTTATAAATAATCAGTTTGGTGAGAGGTCATGACATGTGGAAATTTAGTGTCCCTATACACAGCTAAAGTATTTCTGACCACCTCAATCCTCATACATAATATTACGCAGAGCAGCAACCAGCTTTCTTAACGGCTGAGACATCATCCTTAACATTGACTGTCTGTCCTTTAGGCAAAGCAGCTGGATCATCCCCCACTTCAAGGGCTTTGCGGCTCACAACATGATATATTTGAGTTAGCACTTCAGTAAATGCATTCTCAACATTCAGGGACTCAAGGGCAGATGTCTCCATGAAGAATGTATTCTCCTTCTCTGCAAAAGCTGTACCATCTTCAGTGGAAACTGCACGTAAATGTCGCAAATCCGCCTTGTTACCCACAAGCATTATCACAATGTTAGCATCAGTGTGATCCCTTAGCTCCTTCAACCATCTCTCAACATTCTCAAATGTAACATGTCTTGTAACATCATATACAAGCAATGCACCAACAGCTCCTCGGTAGTATGCGCTTGTGATTGCACGATATCTTTGGAGAAAGATATACAGTAAAAATAACCAACATAAGCAACCAAAAATTAAAAAAAAAGCAGAAAAGACTAACTTTTCAGGATTAGTGTCCCTTCCAATGTAAAGATTAGGAAAACAACATTACAAGCAATAGAATAGAAACCAATCTGTCCATAGCACTTAGAATATTAACAGTTCCAATAATTACTCCCTTGTTGCAAAAAGAGCAGGAAAGTCAGACAAGGAGAACATTAATATTTGGATAGCTGTGCAACCAAATAAACAATTGCATTGAGAACATAATACTTATGCTATTCAATTAAGTGCATTCTTCAGATTCAAACAATTAGCTAGAATTATGCTCAAAGGCTAATCTGCATATAACAGGCCACCTTGATCATGCAGACAACCACGCTGAACATATGTTTACATATAATAGATCTAATAATCGGTCAACATATTAGATGGTCACCATTAGTGCTCCCTTTTTAGTGAATTCCAGGATCTGAAAACATAAATTCTAATATGGGGTTTTAAGAGGCAAATGCAGATCTAGGAAACAAATTGATGGGAAAAGATAAATAGTTTAGGTGTTATTTCCTTTTGTAATCAATTTTCTTTAATAGTTTGTTTTCCTTATTAGAAGTTAAACAGGAACAACTATAATTCAGCCCTTACTAGGTTAGCATTAAACATATATTACACTAAAATAAAGACTCCTCATTTGGCTATGATTAAGTTGGCAGGCTTTTAAGTTAGCTGTTTCAGTTTCTGACAGACAAGGTATAGATTTTTGGATTCTAGCTTCCAGTTTGAAAGTGTGATGCTTTTCTAAAATAAGTAATTCTCAAACTTACAAATATTATTGTAAGAATTGATGTAATGCTAACAATTTTTTTTTCAAATCCAAAAGTAATTCCAAATTCTTGTTACAACCTACAAAAATTGGTCCTCAAAGCTATTCTTTTCTATTAACTCGTTAGTATTACAATTACATCAACCCTAATGTTGAAGGCTATTTATTTAACATCTTCTACATTTATCCTACATCAATTTGATATCAAAGCTTTAGCTTCCAACATAACAACAATTTAAGAATGGACATATAGGGATTATTGAATGACAAGAGCGAGTGAAACAGGGGCATCTACAAATTAATTTTATGAAGTCTTGAAAAGATAGACAACCTTGATGCTCATTTTCAAGGTGTTATAATCCTAGTGCATTATGTAATTGGCTAAGAAATTGCACTGAGAGGTCAATGATAATGAGGATGATACAAAAAATTCCTGAAGTGAAAGATATATATCCAAAAGGAAATGACGGAGAAGGGATTAGTTGAGGTGTAGAATCTTTGTTAGTTGAGGTGTAGAATCTTAGTTAGTTGAGGTGTCCAGTGGGAACAATTCAGTTGTTATTTTCTTTAATTTTCATCTTTCATTATTAGAAGATAAACTAGAATAAGTTTATTTCGAATCCATGTTAGGTATGGTTCTCCAACGATTGGAGTAACATGAAGAGTCTTTCTTAAGTAGGATTAAATTAGCAAAACTGTAGACAAGTTAAACAATTAAGAAGACAGGAGCGATTTTAAAAGTTCTGAATTTCATTTATTTTGATCTAAAAGTGTTTCATAAAGTTAATACTCTCATAAACCCTAGAAGTGGTTTGTAACATTACTTGTGTGATAACAGTAGTTTTATTTGTACAGACTTAGAAATGATTCCTAATTTTTGTTACAGACCCTAGGAATGATTCCTATACCTATTTCTGCATAACTCTTTAAAGCCAAAAATTAGAGTAACCCAGAGTCCTAGGGTATTTGCTACCAACTGTCATTGATATCTTCAGTAGCTGTCCTACGTCATAAATGTCAATTTGGAACAGAGAAAATAATCAACAGTAATAAGAACAAAGATGTTATGCCTGTACTTCTTCTTGTATCAATGGTTCCACAGGCATTCCGGATCAAATAACTACCGCCATTTCTTGCATCAATTGGCGAAATCTTAGGAAAAATGTCATCCATGTCGACAAAAGTGATGCATATGGCAGCTACAAATGTTTCAACTTTCCATATACAATTTCATTAACATCTTATCATCAATTTAGAGAGCAGTGGGAACAACATAAGACTTATCTAGTAACGTAGAGAATGGCATTAACAGTCAGTAAGCTCCTCAGATCTCAGACCCTTTAATTTACTATCATAAGGGTTCCCCGTTAACTAACAGAACCATAAGCTTGCATTCGCACAGGTCATAAAACAAAGCCCCCTAGAAAGGGAATCTTCCCTAAACAATAAAATCAAACAGGAAACCCCAGAATGTCAACATGTTTGCACACATTTCTTAGGAAACCAAAGCAGATCAGGACGATATTGAAACCATATGAAAATGCAAACCTTTCTTGGCCAGCAGTATCCCAAATCTGGGCCTTTACAACTTTGTTTTCCACGTGGATACTACGGGTTGCGAATTCAACGCCGATGGTGGACTTGGATTCAAGGCTGAATTCATTGCGAGTAAAGCGAGCCAAAAGATTTGATTTCCCAACACCAGAGTCTCCGATGAGTACTACTTTAAATAGATAGTCGTAGTCTTCGTCAGCTCTGTACGCCGCCATCTAGGTGACCAAAAGCACCGCTTAGTCTGAATCTCCTGGTCGTCTCCTAGTATAGTCGTAGTAGTCCGTTTCCCTCTCTGCTCTTCCTTCCTTTCCTTCCCTCACTAGTCGGGGCCGGGTCGGGTCATGTACTTGAGCGCCGGAAAGAGCAATATTATTCTAGTTATTGGATCAATAAAAGATGCCTGCTTCTCTTTTTTTTTTTTTTTGGGTATTCAATGTATTTTCTATTTCACGTGAGGTCTCTTTTACATCTTCTACCCCTTAACGCAAAGGTGCCGTGCTTAAAGTAAACTCTCTTTCTTCCACTAGTCAAAAGTTTAATTAGATAGTTTAGAATTAGTTACACCTCAAACTTTATTTTTCATTTAAATCAATCCAAATTGGTCCTAAGCAATATTAAACATTTAGATAAGCTTATAATAACGCCATAACATTAATATTTTTTACGAGTGATAAAAAGTTTTAGAAAAGGACACAAATATATAAAATACTCTTATTTACATAAGACGTATATATATTTCACTATTGTTTTGCTATGCTTTTATGCCTAAATTAAGTTAGTTTATGCATGTTTTTAGGTAATTACAAAGACATTATTATAGGATGAGCTTTACTAAGAATTGAAGGAAATTATAAGTGAAATTTTGAAGAAAATATTTATTTTAGCTAAACACAATTGTGGTTAAAGTAGGGTTCCTCTCAAACAATCTGAAGATGAAGATGTAGTAGTATGTTGTCATGTGCAACTAAAATTAATATCATATTCTCTATACTTATGCAGTAGATCATAGAGTTTATATCCTTGTTATCTATATTTATATATGTGTGTGGGTGGGTGGGTGTGCGTGTATGTGTGTGTGTGTTTTTAAGAAATAATGCAAATAAAGATAAGGAGAAACCATTGAAAAACAAATCTTGGACTAGTCTACTTCTAACTTAGGAATTCTATAATAATCAATCAATTTATAATTTGAAGTTTTATTATTGGAATCAATTCTTATCTCTACGTAATTGTAGTTAACTAAAAGAATACATATTGCAATTAACCGTAGCCATTGAATAATCCATAGACATATGTCTAAGATTCGATTGACAGGGTGTTTAGAATGGTATGAATTGAATTCAATTGCAATATTGAATTTAATTCAAGTGTTGGAAACAGAAAAAAGGGATGAGTCCTCATTATCCTTTATAAATTGAATTCACCTGAAAATGCGTCAGAATTGAATTACGAATTGGGACTTCAATACTTCTTTTGAACGTTAAAAATATATTGAATCTCATCATCCTTTATAAATTGAATTCATCTAAAAAGGCATCGGAATTGAATCACAAACTGGGACTTCAATTCTTCTTTTGGACGTTGAAAATATCCTTTCAGTAATACCCATCTAACCTTACCATATATCTTTTCACCTCAAGTGGCCCCTCTCACTTCAAACAGCCCCTCCCACCAAAAAAACAAAACAACAACATCTTCTCCACGAATTAGCACTTCCTACCATATCCAAGTTTTCCCTTTTCCTTGTTTATGGATGTCTTTTTCTTTTTCATTTTTTTTGTCTATGATCATCGTTCTTTTTTAGATCCATCATTCGATTTAGCTTCTCCTTTCATTTTCCCATCTTGTCTACATTCTTTTGCATTTCTCAAATTTTTTTATATATCTAGATGTTTTTGTTTGTTTGTTTTTAGCTACATTTTAAGTGAATTCTTATTCCATTTAGGATCTTGAGGGAGAAATATGTTATACTAGGAGGTAGAATATTGTGAAGTAGAACTTGAGAGAATTGTGTTTATAGATTTATATGCATCAATCACCTAGGAAGCGAGATCATGAAAAGAAAGGGGAAAAAAAGAAAAAAGAAAAACTAACACAAGAGAAAATGGAGACTAGGCAATGAATTGAAAGATTCTAAGGAGGTTGAATCAATTTCTTCGTTCTTAGGCATAGGGACCATTGAATTATCCATTTCTTATGGTACTTTTTGGTTAATGGTAAAGGTTTGAGTATGAGTTAGTCTCGGGATCTCTTGGAAGATTGTTAGGTTTAGAAATTTGGGTGTTCTAAATTGAGCTTTACTTTCTTTTTTAATGATTTGGCTTCATCTAGCTGTGAGAGTATGCTAGTTTCGTTCAGTATTAAGAAACAAAACTAGACAACAATGCGTATGTTTTTCTAGTAGTTTGATGCACTACAGAACTTTTGGTAGCTTACATTTGATTGTGCAATATCTACAGTATAATTGGTTCCTTTTTGTGGGTCAGTCATGATACGACTATTTTTTCATGGTGCCTCTGAGGTCTTCCCTGCTTATTTGTACATTTTGTTTTGCGAACTTTGATTAATATTAGTTGGTTTGATTGGTTGATTTAAAAGGTATTGATAAATGGAGAAGCATATAGTGGATTATATTGTTTAGTAGGCATTGTACGAAAACCTTCTAAGGTATTAAATAAGCATGAAGAAGTATTTCCTACAAATCAAAAGGTTGAATCAAGTCATCAAGTCAAGATTAAGATTTATAAAGCGTGCCATGAAATTTAATAGAGAAAAGGAAAATTCCCATTATTAGACGATGAAGTGATAACTTAACATGTGACTTTATTGTTTTATTTAATAACGAAACTCCTTCATAGCTTTCTATAAATCCCTTACATGTATTTAGGAGGGACAACATTTGTTACTAACTTCTTGCATAACAAGTTGCACCCTTATCTATACAATTAGGTCCACATTCACATTATTCATGTTCTCTTAATTCGTTAAAAGATTCTCGTGTTCCTTTCATTCTAAATGACATGCATTGTGTAACCATAATGAAGCAAGTTCCCCATTCCAAATTATGAATTGAGTGTTTTACATATGGAGAATATGGCTTTGGCATGTTTAGCAAATAGCTGCAATTTTGAAAAATCATAAATTGTTTTTAATTTTTCATTTAACACTAATTCCGTTCATTATAAATAGATATAAATGTAAACTTCAAATCATTTGAGAGAAAATTTTAAAGTTGCAAATTATTTGTAATAAAATTGAGATATTTGGTAGTATACTTTAATGATTGAGAGTGTGTACAAAGAGATATAGAAAAATAAAGGCTATACATATATTGTTTATTACATTCCTAAAAGAAAAGTAGTAATAGGCGACTTTTTGGAATCCCGTAGGATTCTTAGTGTGTATTTACATTTTCACTATAATTTTACCTTATATTGATTTATATGAAATAGTAAATTTTTTGATAATTTCTACATTTATCTTTTGATAATTTCTACATAATATTAGTTGGATTGATTGGTTTCATTTTAATTCAGTTTTCAATTTTTAGTCAACATCAAGATTTTTTCTACTTGTTTTATGACAATAAATAAAATTTAAATCCAGGTGATATGAGGGGATTTGAAAGAAATGCTCTACTTGCTATGGAAGCTTATGCGGGTTATTTGGTTTACTTGAGTTATATATATCAATATATGTCTCGAGCTAATAAACAACTAGTACATCCAAGAAGAGGTCATAGAGAAATTGTACATCAAGAATTACTAACCACAATAGAGATACATTATAATGTACGTAGCATTTTACGCATGAGTTATGATGCATTTATTCGTTTATGTTCATTTTTTTTGTGAGAGGGGACTGTTAAGAGATAACCAATATAGTTTGGTTGAGGAACATGTTGGAACATTTTTACATATTTTAAGTGGTAGAGCTAGCACTCGTTCATAAAGTTTCTTTTTCCGACGATCTACTAAAACAATTAGTCGTCACTTCTACCAAGTACTCAGAGCAATAATTACCCTCGAGGGTCAATTTTTGGTTCAACCAAATAGTTTGGTTGTCCCTCCCGAAATAATCAATAGTGGAGGAAGATTTTATCCATATTTTTAGGTATTTTTTATAAACAATTTATATACATTTACATATTTTAAGTGGTAGAGCTAGCACTCGTTCATAAAGTTTCTTTTTTCGACGATCTACTAAAACAATTAGTCATCACTTCTACCAAGTACTCAGAGCAATAATTACCCTCGAGGATCAATTTTTGGTTCAACCAAATGGTTTGGTTATCCCTCTCGAAATAATCAATAGTGGAGGAAGATTTTATCCATATTTTCAGGTATTTTTTAGAAACAATTTATATACAAAAACATACTTTTTATATTAATAAAAAATTCTAATACATTGTATGAACTTTTTAGAATTGTATTGGTGCTCTTGATGGAACATATATCAAAATAAAAGTTTCAAAGGAAGGTATATTAAGGTACAAAGGAAGGAAGAGTTATCCTACAATGAATGTCTTGGTTGCATGCACTTTTGACTTGAAATTTACATATGTCCTACCTTGGTGGGAAGGTTCAGCCTTAGATTCAAGAATTTTAGATAATGCATTAGCTAGAGAAGATAAGCTCATTATTCCTTAAGGTATCTTTTAGTTGAAGATTATTAAATTCCATATTATATACAAAAAGTGTTATTGTCAATAAGCATATAGAAAATGGTTTTAATTTTATTTATAGGTAAACTCTATTT
This sequence comes from Erythroxylum plowmanianum, assembly GCA_025531925.1. Classification (NCBI taxonomy): domain Eukaryota; kingdom Viridiplantae; phylum Streptophyta; class Magnoliopsida; order Malpighiales; family Erythroxylaceae; genus Erythroxylum; species Erythroxylum plowmanianum. Next base: position 30,505,054 of record JANVCQ010000005.1, on the reverse strand, counting down.
AGTTTATGCTGGATATATACTGAGGTCTGGATTTATTGCTTCTTATAGAAGCACACGATATCATTTAAAAGAGTATTCTCGGTAGGCTCTAACTAATGCAAAAGAGTTATCCAACTTATGATATGCTTCATTACGTAATGCAATTGAAAGGGCATTCGATGTTTTGAAGTCTAGATTTCCCATTATATCTGAGATGTCAAGATGTGATGTTAACACATTATCTAAAATTATGTTAGCTTGTTGTATTTTAAATAACTTTTTGATACAATATGATCCGAATGAAGAAGCAAGAGTTAATAGAGAGCTACTAAATAGTGATCATAAGAATGATAATGTCTTTAGAGGAATTGCTAGGAATGAAGATGGTAGAAAAGGAGAAATAATAAGAAATAGTATAGCTACGCATATATGGAATGATTACATTACTCAACATTGATTTATTGAAATTTGTGTCATTACATTATATAACTTTGTTTATGTTTTTTCTCATTTTTTTTACGGCCATTTGTAAACATGATTGTTCATCCATTGAATGTAATTGTCTTTAAAAATTTTATGCTTGTTTATGTTGTTGAGAAAAGTAAGATTAATAACAGTATAAGATGGTTTATGTTGGATTGTATTTGGAAAAAATTAGTGACACGATGGACATAAAGGTGAACTGTGATGAAAAAAAGTTGATAGATATTTTAGGTGGAATTATGAAATGGATAAGTGCATGCTTCAAGTTCTTAGGGAGCAAAAAAATAAAGGTCAAAAGGGGGATAGAAATTTTAGTGTTGGTGCATATAGAGAGGTAATAAAGGAAATTAATGAAAGTTTAGGGTTAAGATTAATCGGAGCCAAATTGTAAATCGCTTGAGAACTTTAAAGGAAGAAATGCATTTGACAATATTTCTTGATGGGAAAAGTGAAATTGGATGGAATGATGTTACCAAGACATTTGAAGCTGTTCCAGAGGTGTGGCAAAGTTTTATATAGGTATTTTATTTAATACTTACCTAGTTAAAATTTTTTATATTTGTATTATTTTTTATGTATGAAGTTTGTTGATATAGTTTCTTGTATTTTGATTGATAGGTTAACAAAAAAGTGAAACATATTTGAGGTAAGCCTTTACCTAATTTGGACCTTGTTCGCGAGATCTAAGAGAAAGATAGAGCTACAGAATCTAAAGCTGAAAGTGCAAAGGAGAAGGTTCAAAGATGGGAAAAGGAAAGGTGGGATATGAATATTGACGACATTGATAATATGCAAGTAAATAATGAGGTTCATTTACAGAGTTTTTATCTATTTGAGAGTGAAAGTACTCCAACAACACCAAGAACTCAAGCTCCCCCATCATCAACTCCTTCAGTTTTGAAGCCATCCTACATGGGTAAGAAAAGAAAAGCACGAGTGGAAGATAAAATTTATTCAGAATTACTAGTTATGTCCAATGCAATGAAAGAAATTACACAAGCTATTGCAGCCACAAACCCTCATGTTAGAAAAGAGGAGGAAATATTTGATGCAATGAAAGAATTAGGATTGGAAGGACGTGTTCTCTTGGATGCAGTTGATTGGCTTATAGAGCATCCTAACTTATTGGTGTGTTTTTGGCATGTCCAATTGAACTACATTTAGATTGGTTGTCTAGGAAGATGGGTTGGTGTTAGGTTTTTATAGCTTGCTCTATTTAAGTGTAGAACTTTATGGATCATACAACTTGCTTTATGCAAGTATGAATGATTTTTATTTAATTTTTTGATGTAACGATCTTATGTCACTTTATCACAAGAAGACATGTTAAACTTGTTATGATATTATGTAATTCGGAGTGAAATTTCAAAAATTGATAGTGCCTTGTAGTTGTCAACACAAAAGAACTACTGTTCATTCATGCATTTTTAAGCTTCCAAATTATAATAGTCTTCCATTGTCTTCATAGCTCAGTCTAGCCTAATGTCATTTGCAATCAATTTTTTCTTTTCATTTTAATAATGAACTTTTTTGATGATATCACTTATAATGAAATTAATATTTATAACTTGCTCTATATAAGTGTGAATTTTTATTATTTAATAAGATTATTTTTTAGTCAAGGGTAAAAATGTCATATGAAATAATTGAATTTATTTTGATTGTGTTCTAAACAATGTAATTTAATTCAATTCTAATATTACTGGGTTTGTTCCAAACAATGTAAATTGAATTCAATTTAATCTCATTAATATAATTGAATTCAATTCGTTAATGAATTCAATTCGAAGGTTTCCAAATGGCTTGTGAGTGATAATGTTATAAACTAGAGAGATTAATAAAATAAAACAACATAAAACCTACAAGGTTGTATTCATTTCAATCAATTGTTCTTCTTAAGGTCTAAGAGTCATATTATGCAATAATTCACAAAATCTTGGTTGCTTTGGAGATAAGAGGGGTTAAACAATTACATATTTTGCATTTGATATAATAATATATTACATCAAGTACATATTAATAGGCATTTATAGCAATAATAAAAATAAATATTAAAAAATCATTGATACCAAATATACAAATTGAAATCAAATTTCATAATGTAATACATCCCAAGAATTTTGTTTCCTTCCATTAAATATAGAAAATTAGTCAGGCTATAGATGAGGAAAAAATGAAGAAAGAATAAAGACAACACTTCTTAAAACTCAAGAAAAACTTAATATAAGAAGATATACCAAAACTAAGCTTTTAACACTTTAAAGTAGAGGTCACACATTATTTTGGAAATCGGGCATAGTTTAGACCATGGTCATGTATCTCTTTGCTTCTTTGTAGGGAAAAGACACGGTCTCTAGCACTCTTATGCCCTTAAAATGTTGATCTCACTATTTCCTACGAGAATAATACACAGCTTTTAGTTTGCATGTACCCACAAACTATGGATTTCACAACTTCCTCTAGGATTAGTAACATGGTCCCTGATATGCCCAAGACTAAATTCATGTAGCTTCTTGTATTTGATATATATTGCACATAGGCTAGAACTCAAGTATAGGCCAGAGTTTGTTCAACCATGAATTATGATTTCCTTGTAGCCCCCTCCAGTTCTTGATAAATCTTATCCCAAATCTTATTCTTATTTTTCTAACGTATCCAATTAGTCCATAATTTTCCCAATAATTTTATTTTGCAATCGACACCTCTATAAAAATATATAGTCATAATATGTATATTTAGACATAAAGTAGGTCTAAAGAATTAAATATAAGGAGGAAAAAAGTCATATTTCATCCTGTAATAAAAGACATTTTTTAAGATACAAGATATAAGATATAGTCATATCCTAACCTATGTGAGTTTAGGAAAAAGAAATAGAAAGATACACAGCTAAAGACATGAGTGTGTTGTAGTCTATTTCCCTCTTTAAAAACGAAATAGAAGATACACGACCTATGATACAAGTATGCTAGATGTTGGTCGCTTTTTAGAAAAGAAGTCAAAAAATGAATAAGGACACAATTATATCTTAAACCTTGTTTGAGGTGCCAATTTTATATAAATAGATGTGGAAACCTTAGTCTGAAAGAGACTTTTAGCATTCTTTTATATTTTAGATAAGGTTAGCTACCAGGAGGAGAATAAGACCTTGTTTTTAAGAGAGAAGATTGAATTTTACCCTAGTTTGAGCGGATCATATCAACAAATAAAGACAATGTCAACTCTTAATCTATTTTTATTTCTTTTTATTTTGATTGTGATTATTGGCCTAATAACATGATGATTCGATCATTATTTCACATGTCAAGATAGGAGGGAACCCTAGTTATTGTCTTGATATATATTTTTCAATTTTGTTTATGATGTGAGTTTTAGTTTTAAGAAATATCTTTGAGTGTTTTTGATGATGATGTAATTAAAGTTACCAATTAGATCATATCTTAATTTGCATGTGGAAGAATCGAGAGAACGTACATATGAGTAGCCCAAATATTAATATTATGAGTTGCTTGGGGTATTTGAAATATGCATACATAAACCCTCTAGAGATAAGGTTAAACCTTTTACTAAATTTCATAAAGTCTAATGAGTTCCTATAAAGTTTTAATAGATAGAGATATTAGTTAATCATCTTTGAGAATTGGTGGTGGTAACTCGAGAGAGACCAATTTCATAAGTTGAGAAAATTTTCCATTCTAGATTATACATTCTTTTTAGTAAACTAAATCACGAATACAAAGATGATACCAGTGAGGCTTTTTTCTAAATGTTTATTCAATCTTTTTTCTCTTGATTAATTGTTTTGATTTATTTCTAGTGGCTTGATTTATCTTTAGTTTAGTTTTATTTTTAATTTTTATTGTCATTAGAGATCTTGTTAATATGTATGAAAGTTCTATATTTTCTAGAAATAAAGTAATTATGCTTATGTACTCAATTAATTTTCTTTCAATTTATGCTTTTGGCTAAAAGCCTTTGTTATAGCCCAAGGGTTGCCACAAGATTTTCCAGTTTTTTAGGGGGAATCTTGTAGGAATGCTTTTGGAAGTGGTGAGAGATCACAAGGAGTTTTATATAGGAATGGAATTGGGCTAGATTGGGCTTGGGTTGCTCCTGACAGGGCTCAACTTCACCTACGGACTGGTCAGCCTGTGGCCTGGCCCCCAACTTGATGGGCTATAGGAGGGTTGGCCCGATCAGGCCCAAACTTATATTTTTTAAAAATTTAAAAAACGACGTCAGTTATACCTTCCTATCGAGCCACAACCCATGGCCTGGTCGGGTTGAGCAGTTTCAACCCATGACTTGATCAACCTAGGTCGGGCTGGGCTGGGCCAATTTTACGATTCCTAATTTTAGATGAGGGTTACAATGATGAGTCTCTAAACTTAAACAATAGTTTTAAGGGGGATGAATTTTATTCTTTAGTACACAAAATGAAGAAGGAGAGATTTGGAGAAAAGATGGATTCTTGTAAAAAGGAAAGGGAGAAAGAAGCTTCAGAAAAGCCTAAATCTTGGAGTGAAAGAGTTGCAACGTCTTTGAGAAGGAACAAGCTTACTTATTTCAGAGCCTACTAGCTAATGGGGTTATCTCTCTCCCGATTGAAGTCTTTTAAGTAGGTGTACCATCTTGGTCAAAGGTATTTCATATGGAAAAGACCCTCCTTCCCTCAGGTTCAACTATGGGTAGTAGCGAGGTAGGGGGAAAAGGGTTAGGAAAATATGCTTCTTACAAAAGAGGAAGCCTTTGTGTTTAAATTCTCTAATGATTTTTATTTGATGGAGATCCTTAAAGAAGGACCATAACATATAGGAGTTAGCCTATTGGTAGTGCATCGTAATACTACACAAAATAACTAGACTTAAAACTATAGCTAGTGATGAGTCTAGGTTAATCCCATAGAGAGTGTGCGTAAAGCTTTTGAAATGAAAAGAATTGGTGTTTAGGTTATAGGGGGGTTGGTTTAATTTCAAATCAAAAAATAAGTTGAAACTAAGCTAATGAAAACAAGTTAAAGAAATAATTAAAAAATGATAAAAAGTGATGACTGCATTAGGGATCCAATCTTTGGTTCAATCTCGGCCTACACATGAATAAGTATATTTCATTATTTTGTTATTTTCATACCTCTCCTAGCAACTATTGATCGTAGGTTAACAGCAAGCTTGGTTAATCCCAATTTTTCCTTAGGTCATGTTTAATTACTTTCATTAAACCTAGCTATCAGACAACCTATAACAAGCTTTCCAGATTTAATCGGACATTATAAATAAGGAAAATAGACCAATATAGGCAACAATCACATAAGCTCGGGTCATTTAACCTATGTTACATTATCCCTAATGATTCAAAAGCATTAGTTGCTACTATCGTAAACATAATGATTACATATTGTGTTTGGTTTTAGCAATGGGTTGATATATAAAAACAACCAAATAAAGTATTCAATCATTCTTATATAACACCCAAACAATAAACATAGGATAACGTAATCAATCCCTAAGAGAGAAAGAACAATAAACATAATACAGGGATACCCAAAACGTGTCTTCAATGTCAATTTCACCTTCGAATTGGTTCAAAGAACCTTAACCCTCTATAGGTCTCAAAAGGAATTGTGCTCTACCCCTCATTTGTGTCCCGAAATGATTCATAAAGTTTTTGACTACAAACATTCTATTTATACTAAAAATTAGGTTTCGGGTGCCCATATGCCAAAGGTCATAGCCGTGAACCTTTGAGTCATGGCCATGAATTGATCATTTGAAGCTTAAAACCATGACTGTTGAGTCATAAGTGTGACTTTATGAGTCATGACCATGACATTTAATGTATAGTTGTGACTTATGATGCATGACTTGACACTCTACATCATATATTCTTCATTTCATGGCATTTTCTTATCTCCTCTTCCTCTAATACTTCTCCTTCTTGTTCTATGAAGACAAGTGAGTGTGAATCTTAAGAAGACAACTCAAAGACTATTCTTTCAACTCACTTTAGTTCTTTCACTTCCGAATTGTACCTAAAACCAAATATGAACTAAAATGAATGTCTTAATCATTTTATAGCATTAATCACTAAGCGTAAATGTATAATCAATTAAGCATATAACAATGTTCATACATAAATGGAGGCCAAGTCTAGAATGGACCAAAGAAAAATTAAAGCAATATCACTCTAGAAAAACTCCCACAATGTACTAGTCGAATACTAGACTATAGAAGGTCTATGGTACATCGTGAACTCCCTAGGAAAACCTACGAGTTTGGTTTTACAAACTAAAAGAACGGACAGACCCTGTTATGCTAGGATATATAAGGAGGTGAATAAATATGAGGTACTTCTTGAAGCAGTATAAATTATAAAGTTGGATGATAATGGAGCACTAGCCAAAGCAAAAATCCCAATCTCTTATAACTAAAAACCTATATGGTAAACCTAGACCAAGATATGGAGAACCATAGGTAGAGGATTTTCTACATGTTGTTATAAGGAAATTATGAGGCAAATAGAGGATAATCTAACCAAGAACGACATCAGGTGAATGATTAAAACCTAGATAAGGCCACTCCTAAAGAAGAGTTAAATGATGATGAAAATAACAAGGACTAGGGAACTCAAAAAGTTGGGGATTCCTCACCTTATCAATTAGGTTTCAAATAAGAATAAGAATTTGTAGCCACAAGGTGGTATTCCTTATACTATGAAAATTCTTGAAGTGGTTAATAAGCAAATGATAGGGTTAAACTTCTCTAGCAATGTTGACCTTCCAAAATTATGGAACTATATAAGATATTGGATATTTCCCAAGATCAGGGTGCAATTTAGTCTAATATGGAAAAGGACTTTATAGAGATTGTTCTCGCTTAGACAAAAAAAAAAAGAAAGGAGGAAAGGTAAGGCTAGATTTAAAGGTCTTTAATTTAGGCCTTAGTCTTTTAGTCTTTTAGTAATGACAATCCTAGTTTGGAATATTAGATGGATGAATATCCTTCAAATAAAATAGAATTTCAAGGATATTATCAAGAAAAAAAGACAAGGATTTTAGGGTTCTTATAGATGAAAATAAAAGTAGAAAAATGGCATACAACTTAAGTTTCTTGGTTCCTAATTAAAGGATCTTGTTCATTCACTTACAGCATTACAATGGTAAGATTATAGTTGCATACAATGAGAATTTCATAGAATTTTCTAACATCCTATGCACTAATCAATTATTCCATCTCACTTGTACCTCGGAATGGTCTATGGATCCTTTTGATGTGTCCTTTATGTATGCTAAAAACCTAAAATTTTAGAGAAACAAACTATAGGAGGTGTTAAAAGTTATCTAAGGAACTATGAATAAACCCTAGATCCTGGTAGGGGATATGAACTGCATTTTGAATCCTGCAAAGGCTAAAAGTTTAAAAGTGAACTTTAAAGTAATTAAAAAAATTGAGTCAGGTGGTTAATCAACTGTGAGTTCTAGGCTTGAGTTATATTAGAGAGGTGTATACGTGGTGCAACATATATCAAGAAGTGTGGCTCACTAGGAAAAAGATCAATAGAGATCTTATGAACCAACATTTGCATGTTTAGGTCCACCAATATGCTTGAATCATTCATTAATTGAAGTCCCTAATCTCAACATTGAGTCACTACACAGAGCTCCATTTATAATTGTTAATTTCCTCATAAAAAAAGAAGGGGTTTATAAAAGTGGTTAAAGCAAGTTGGATATAAAAGTGGAAGGTTATAAGGCTTATCAATTAATAAGGAAACTACAGAAAGTTAGGGAAGGGTTAAAAACATTCTTCAAAGACTCTTACTTGAATACATAATAGAGACTTTATATAGCTAAAGAAGCCTTAAAGAGAATCCAAACTGAGTGTTGTGATGACCATTATAACTAGGAGCTAAGATAACTCGAAGTCACCAAACTTGAGGAGTATAATTCAACTCTTTAAATGCATAATTCTCTCTTGAAACAAAAGGTTAAGGTTAACTAGTTAAAGGATAAAGATACAAACTCAATGTTTTTCCCTAATTCTATCCTTTCTAGGAGAAATAGGAACAAAATTTCATGCTTGCAAAATAAAGATCAAAATCTTAGGAAAAAAAAGGATTGAGGAAATTGCAACTAACTACTATATAAAGCTAACAAGGTAAAAAAAAAACAAATGATATAGAACCTATTCAAATAGAACTAGAAAGGTTTGTCATTTATAGTATGAACTAAGAGATACATTCAAACTTAATTATTCCTATTTCTACTTAAGAGATAAGGGAAGTAAACTTTAGCTTAAATCCTTGAAAGTCCTCAAAACTAGATGAGTTTAATTCCTATTTTCTCCAATCCACATGGAGCATTATAAGGGAGATAGTAGAGGAGACATTACAAGAAATCCTATCCAAATAAAGAATGCTTAAAGAATTAAACAAGGTTCACATATGTCAATTCCAAAAATTAAAAATCTGAGATCTATGAATGATTTTCATCTTATTTCCCATTGTAATATAGTCTACAAGATAATATCCAAAGTATTAGTAGACAAAATAAAAAAGCTATTTAAGCTATAATAAATCATGCTTACTAGACATTTATTTTTATAGACTAATGGGGAAAATATACCTATGATCCAAGACCTGTTAAAGGGTTATGATTCCAGGAGCTCAATTAAGAGTTGTGCATTAAAAATCGACTTCTATAAAGCTTTTGACACTCTCATTTAGGAGTTTTTGTTAAATGTTTTAAAACATTTTTTTTTTCAAACTTGTTTGTGAATGATTTGTTTTCCAAAAATTATTTGTGGATTGGATATTTACTAATTACTTAACTACTTCCTTCAACATATTGATTAATGAAACTCATTTTAATCTATTTAAAGGAACCCTAGCATCATTTGTCGGTCAAGCCTGCACTTCACCCATTTAGAAACATACTCAACAGCTACTAGGATATATCTATTACCAAACGAATTTAGAAATGTACCCATGAAATCAATCTCCCAAATATCAAATATTTCATAAAAAAGAATGAAATTTTGGGGTAATTCATCCCAACGAGAGACATTACTTGATCTTTAGCATCTATCACATAAAGCTACATACCTTTGGACATTTTTAAAAATTAACGACCAAGAAAAACCTAACTCCAGGATCTTTTTAGCCATCCTATTTGCACTATGGTGCCCTCTGGTGGGTCTAACATGATAGTGTTGTAAAATTGTCCATCCTTTAGTTCATAAAAAAGAATGAAATTTTGGGGTAATTCATCCTAACGAGAGACATTGCTTGATCTTTAGCATCTATCACATAAAGCTAATAACTTTGGACATCTTTAAAAATTAACGACTAAGAAAAACCTAACTCCAGGATCTTTTTAGCCATCATATTTGCACTATGGTGTCCTCTGGTGGGTCCAACATGACAGTGTTGTAAAATTTTCCACCCTTTAGAGTGAGGTAGACATCTCCTCACTATTTGGTTTGCACAGATTTGAAACAAATACAAATCTTCCCAAAAATAGCCTCTTAAATCAGTGAAGAATTTCTTTTTTTACTGATAGGATGAACCTTTTAACAAGACCTTAGCTACAAGATAATTTGCAACATATGAAAACTAAGAGGATTCAACCTCACTTACCTCCTTTAAATTAAGAGGTGTTCCTCTAGAAAGACATTTTCAATGCCTTCTTCATTCAATTCTTCCAATTTTGGATTTTCAAGGTGAGATAGATGATCTATTGCCAAGTTTTTAGCTCCTTTCTTGTCCTTAATTTCTAAATCAAATTCCTAAAATAACATAATCTATCTAATTAAATGAGGTTTGGCATCCAATTTATTAAACAAGTATTTTAATGAAGAATGGAAAATATAAACGACAACTTTAGACAAAAATATGTAAGATCTAAATGTGTCAAACGTAAAAAACATAGTAAGTAATGTTAAGTCAAGAAGACTTCACTTCTATTAATTTTGATGACAATCAAATAATAATAATCTTATAAGTGTATGAATTGTTTTGATGAGTTTGTTAAGTGAGGAGAAAAATGTAAGTGACACAAATCGTCAACCTAAGACGATGAATAGTCAAACCCATAAGATACTTTAAACTCAGGACGGATGACTTAAGACGGTCAAATTACAGACAGTCAATGTAAGAAGATACAGAAGGTCAACATAAGAAGATACAGAAGGTCAACAATAAGAAGATATAGAAGGTTAATATAAGAAGATATAAGCACGACATAAGACAAAAGTGCAACACCAGACGATGGAAATGAATACTATTCTAGAACGTCAGTCAGTTAGTTAGTTAGAGTTAGTTATAGGACTCAACTAATAACGGTTTCTAGAAGATTCAAGAAGCAGTTTTCTCAAGAAAATAGTTGAAGACTTAGGTTATAAATACTAGTTATAGTCGTAATCTAAACAATGTTTTTACAACGATATACAATACAAGAGAGAAAATCTAATTATACAATACCTAGAGAAATTATGTACTCAAGTGCGCAAGAAAGAGTGCGAATACATCTATAACGTGAAGTTCAAACAATATCTTTCCAAGAAAGAAAGACTAGAGCCTAGAGAGGCTAAGAAAGTAGATAAAGAGTACTTTGTGATAGAGACCTAAAGAGGGTCTGCAAGTGTAGAAAGAATACTTGCAACGTTGAAGAGTATAGTGAAATCTCATATAAACTCTGAGGACTGGATGTAGCCCACGGTTAAGGGTGAACCAGTATAAAATTGTAGCATCTATTGTCTAACCCTTATCTCTTTAATTTTCTTATTGTTAGAAGAGTAGATAATAATTTTTGTGATTGCATTACTCCTCGACTTAAGTGAATTGTTTTGTGATCATCTGAATTTGTAAAGAAATTCAAGAAATTTCTAAAGATTCATATCTTTAACGATTTTACATAATTCAACCCCCTCTTCTTGTGTATTCTACATATTATATGTAATTTTTATATTAATAAGTGATTTACTTCAGTTGGTATCATAGCAAGGTTTCCAAGAAACACTGTTACAAAGTGAGGACAAAGATCTATGGCTAAATCATATGTTTTTATAGCAAAAGATACCTCGGTCACAAGACCTCCTGGATTCAATGGTGAAGATTATCATTATTGGAAGGATGGGATGCGGCTCTTTATAGAATGCACTCATATTGATCTTTAGGATATCATTAAGAATGGTCCATATAAACCAACAGACAACAAAGGCAATAGCATCTCTCATAACAATAGTCAGCTGATCAGAAAGCTCGATTTCAGTTAAACTCAAAGGCTAAGTTCTTTTTAAGTTGTGCTTTAAGCAGAAGTGAATATGATAAGGTTCATAGATCAGAATCTGTAAAGAAAATGTGGGACACATTACTCATTGCATATGAAGGCACAAATCAAATGAAAGAGTCCAAGATTAGTATTCTTGTTCATCAGTATGAGATGTTCAAAATGAAAGACGATGAGACTATTGATCAGATGTTTAGATGATTCCAAACAATTGTTAACGGACTTAAAACTATTGGAAAAATCTACGATAATCAAGATCATATCAGAAAGATTCTTAGGAGTCTTCCAAAAAGATCGAGACCCAAAGTAACAACAATACAAGAGGCCAAGGATTTAAGTAAGCTGAAGTTAGATGAATTGCTTGGTTCACTAAAAGTACATGAAGTAGAGCTTGATGCAGAAGATAAACCTATAAGAGATAAATCTATCGTATTAAAAGCTGGTCAGAAGAACCAGAAGATATATAAAAATAGAAGCACATCTTTAAAATCATTAAATATTGAAGAAATCAAGAATGATGATGCTAATGAATCTGATCAAGATTCAAGTGAAGATGATGACAAACTATCCTTCATTTCAAGAAAGATTAGGAGGATGTGGAAAAAGAAACCAAAGGGAAATAAAGACTTCTCTTTTAAGAAGAATAGCAAAGACGATGCAAAGAATGAGAAAAGTTATATCGTCTGTTATGATTGCAATAAACTAGGACATTACAAGTCTGAATGCCTATTGCTCAAAAGAAAATAGAAGAAAAGTAAATAAAACAAAAAGTGCATGATGGCAACATGGGAAGATCTGGATTCGTTTGAATATGAATCCGACTCAGAAACATCAGAACAAGCAAATATATGTTTGGTAGCTGAAAGGGAATGCAATGATGAGGCAATTTCTAACTTTGATGATTTTCAGGATGCATATTTAAAATTGTTAGAAGATTCACATGCTATCATAAAACAATATATGATATTGAAAAGAAATTTGCTAAAAAGTTGAAGAACACAGAACTTTTAGAAAAAGAAAATGCTTGCCTTAAGAAACAAGTAGACGATATGAAAAAGAAAATGCTTGCCTTAAGAAACAAGTAAATGATCTGAAAAAGAAAGTAACTGTAGATAAATCTATGAAAATTAATCAACTAAAACAAAAGATTAATAGTCTCTCAACAGATTTATCATCATTTACTAAAAGTACAAAAAGGATGAATAATATGATTGGAAGATATAGACATCCAAATGATAAGAATGGTTTAGGTTTTAATAATAGTAATGTTCGTCATAATAAGAGTTTTGTTCTTATTGGAAAGAAAAAGAAACAATATTCTTATTATTCGATGAAAAACTGTAAGGCTAACCCCAAAGGACCTAAGAAAATATAGGTATCAAAGAAGCATATAATACATACTGCAGATCTCTTTTCTTGGAAAAAACAACCAGCACCAATGGTACTTAGACAGTAGCTGCTCGCGATATATGACAGAAAAAAGGTCTATGTTCCTGGACCTCCAACATAAGCAAGGAGGATCAATAATTTTTGGAGACAAATAGCAGGGCAAAATAGTTGAAATCAGCAAAATTGGTAAAGATTCTTTTTCGTCTATTGATAATGTTCTGCTAGTTGAAGGCTTAAAGCATAATCTAATTAGTATAAGCCAATTATGTGATTCTAGTTTTAAAGATACTGATAAACCAGACTGTCTATAGATTTCATAAAACTTTGTATGGATTAAAACAAGCACCTCGTGCTTGGTGTGATCTTTTGAGTTTGTTTTTGATTAAAAATGACTTTATTAGAGGTCAAGTAGATAAGACTTTGTTTAGAAAACATATTAAAAATGATTTTATAATTGTACAAATATATGTAGATGATATTATTTTTGGTGAAACTTCTAAGAAGTTATGTTCTAGTTTTGAAAATTGTATGAAAAGTGAATTTGAAATGAGTATGATGGGTGAATTGAAATTCTTTCTTGGTTTACAAATTAAACAAACTGAAGAAAAGATTTTTATTCATCAACAAAAATATATCAAAGAACTTTTAGTCAAATATAAAATAGAGAAGGTCAAATCAATGTTAACTCCTATGCATCCTTCAATCCTCTTATATAAGGATGAAGCTGGTAAGAAGATTAATCATACTCTTTTCAGAGGAATTATTGGTTCTTTAATTTACCTAACTACAAGCAGACATGATATACTCTTCAGTGTTTGTTTGTGTGCAAGATTTCAAGCAGATCCTAGAGAATCTCAATATATTGCTATCAAAAGAATATTGAAATACTTGGTAGGATCTACTGATCTTTGCTTAACGTATGAGAAAGGTAAAGATTTCAGGATAATTGGCTACTGTGATGCTAATTATGATGGAGATGGGATTGATAAAAAGAGTACAAGTAGAGGTTATCACTTTTTTAGTCATAATCTAATTTCTTGGTCAAGCAAGAGGCAAAGTTCAATTACTCTATCTATTATAGAAGTTAAATACATACCAGCTGCAAGCTGTTGTTCACATACATTATGGATTAAGTATCAGTTAGAGGATTATTATATCCAAGAATATCAGATTCCAATCTTCTATGACAACACAAGTGCTATTAATCTCTCAAAGAATCAAATACAACACTCGAGGGAAAAGCGTATTGAAGTTAGAAATAATTTACACGAGACTATATACAGAGAGGAATTATCAGTCTACAATTTGTTGAGACGAGTCAACAATGAGCGAATATCTTCACTAAACCCTTAAGTGAAGATAGATTCAAAGAAATCAGACGAAACTTGAATATGATAATGTTAAATGATCATTCATCTGACACGTCATGACCCAGATGATTCGTACAAGAAGATGATGAAAAGTCATAAGTTTTCAAGTAAATAGTAATGGTAAGTTATGAATGGTAACTTTTCAAGAGTATATATAAGAAGGAAATCCTCTCAAGATTCTAAAATACCTTATACTCTAGAATTTTCTCGAAAAACTTTGAAACCGACTTGTTTAGTGCTCTCAACAAAGACGATTTAATACTCTATTCTAAACTTAAAGTTCTTCTCATTTCATATCCTTATCTTTAAATACTAACCTCGCTACGTTAAGCGAAATATATTTGTGTGTTTAGTGTTTATTCGTTACAGATCAAAAATGGAGAAATCTCTTATCTATGGGAGACACGTTGATTTCACTTCCTTGAAGAAAAATCAGATGGACGCTGAACCAGAAATTGAAGCAGTTGGCTAGAAAATTTTCTTCATCATTCGTGAGATAGTCTATTTGAATGAAATAAATGAGTTTTGGAATAATGTAAAGGAGGTGGACAACACCTTAGTATCGATGGTAAATGAGTTGTCGGTTATAGTCACACAAGATTCTATCAAGAAGGCTATTGGGTGTCCAAGTATTGGAGCAAAATTGTTTAATAATATAAAATGGATCGCTCAAGGTCATGTAAATAAAGCTCACATCAATCGACAACTATATGGATGTAGTGATCCAGGAGTCAAGAAGGCTTCAACCTTATTCTGAAGGCTAGGGTTCTTCATTCACTACTTACTCACTGTATTCTACTAAGAGTAGGCTCAAAGGACCTGGTGACAATGAATGACGAAAATTGTTTGTTTCATCTACTTACTAACACATTATTCTTTAGTTCTTGATTTTGAAGGACATGATAAAGTCTAAGGGAGATTATTATAGCTCTTTACCTTACGGTATGCTGTTGACAAGATTCTTTAGAGAATCTGGAATCCTACCTGATAGAGGTAACAGGGTAAAGATGAATGTAAAGAGTGTTATTAATGCCTCTACTATTCTCAAAATGGGAATCAAGATTGAAGCTAAAGCAGATATAGGCTTTACACCAAAACCAAAGTCTGAGGGGGAGCTTATAGTAAGACGAAGCAGGAGTGAACATGTTCCGTTTGAAAGACAAACAAAACCTTGATCGATGGGAAGAATATCTGCAGAAGAAAAGGCTGAACAATCGTCTGATGTGCCAATACAAGTTAAGACGATTCTACAGAGGGAGGAAAACAGGGTTCAACATTCAACTCATCAAGTGTCTTTGAAGAGGAAGGCTGAGATGCTCCAATCAGAAAAGCCCAAACAGTCAAGAAGGTCACCAATATTATTGACCTTATGACAACAAGAACAGAAGGAGTAGAAAGTTCTAATTCTTGGTGGAGATTCTGAAAAGCAAGAGCAATGATAGCAGCCTACCAAATCAATTGTCTTTGTCATGCAAAGTCAATCAACAAAATCATCTGGAGAGACATAGATCAAAAGGAAGTTAGTATTTGAGAGGAAGAAACCCCAACAATAACTCTCTTCCAAACCAGCAGAAGAACAAAAGAAGATGAAGCTTAGTCAAAAAAAGGTTTCTTCATCTAATGTTCTACAGAAGGCACAGACAGTTGAACATCAGCTAATACCTTACAATCCTTCTCAACCAATCAAGAAAAAGGATTTGAATATGAAGGTTATAGAAGAATTAGTACCTGATCGAAACAAAAGTTCAATCATTATCAGAGAATCTTCTAAGCAGACAGTCAAGGTATAGGTCGAGCCTATACCAATAAACGATCAGACAATACATCTTCTCAGTCATGAAGAAAGAAGACTATATGGTAATCTGCGAGATGAAAAGCCAGAACCATATCCAATGAAGATTTCAAAAGATCGTTATACAATCTATCCGATTACAAGCAGAACAACAATAAAGATTGTACCAGACGTACAATCAAGATGTCCAACCCCCGTAATAAACAAAGAAAAATGGAAGAAGAAGATGTTTTATGAAGGGCATGAAGATGATCTTATGGAAGAACAGATTCAAGTGACTGTGAAGAACATAGACGATGCATGTTATGCAAATCAACCTGTAAGTGTCTATGTATCACATCACATATCAAGGGCATCAGGGAGTCAATTTGGAGTTTCTACCAAAGATGAAAATTTTAAGGTAGTTGACACTATGATAGAAAGAAGGTATAGAAGTATCATATTTGAAGGTATCAATTTCAACTTAGAAACCTTTGTGTATTTAATCATACATTTCAGACCCTTAGGTTTCACACCTTCAGTCAAAAATGTGTTACACCTTCTTGGGCAACCAATTTATAAACTACCCAGATATGATGATCTTAATCTCCCAAAAGGAAAACAAACCTTCAAACTACCCTCAACTAAAATCATAGAGTTAGACGTTTCACCTATAGAACCATCTATTATTGAACACCTTCATCCCCTTAGTGAAATATAACAAGATCCTACGGTTAATTCGGAGTTCTTAAAGCATTTCATCAATTAGACTGAAGCCAGTCACAAACAGAAGGAAGTTCAGGAAGCCTTAGCGAAAAATATTGAGGAAATTCATACTAAGGTTGATGAACTGGGTGATTCAATGGGTGATCTTCATGAGGAAACATCACTTTTACATGTTTCTATTGAACAAGACCTTACGACTATCTACACTGATATTCAACATATGTATTCTGAAATTTTGAAGCGTCCAAAATGAGTTATCTGTTTTATTAATAACAAATAGGGGAGAAGAGGAGAAAAGAGAAAAGTGGAAAATATTAGAAAGCATTACATATCTTGTGTATTGCTTTAAATATTATTCATCTAAACATTATTTGTTTATTGGTCTGAATATTATCTTATCTTATAATACTGTGATTATTTGTTATCATCAAAAAGGAGAAAATTGTTAAGTCAAAAAGACTTCACTTCTATTAATTTTGATGACAATTAAATAATAATAATCATAGAAGTGTGTAAATTATTTTGATGAGTTTGTTAAATGTGTAGAAAAATGTAAGTTGACATAAATCGTCAACTTAAGACAATGCATTGTCAAACCCAGAAGATACTTTAAACTTAAGATGGACAACTTAAGATGGTCAAATTACAGACAGTTAACATAAGAAGATACAGAAGGTCAACTTAAGAAGATACAGAAGGTCAACATAAGAAGATATAAACACGAAGCAAGACAAAAACACGAAACAAGACGAAAGTGCGACACCAGACGATGGAAATGAATACTATTTTAGAACGTCAATCAGTTAGTCAATTAGAGTTAGTTATAGGACTCAACTAATAACAGTTTCTAGAAGATTCAAGAAGCAACTTTCTTAAGAAAACAGTTAAAAACTTAGGTTATAAATACTAGTTATAGTCATAATCTAAACAACGTTTTTTACAACGAGATACGATACAAGAAAGAAAATCTAATTGTACAATACTTAGAGAAACTTTGTACTCAAGTGCGAAAGAAAGAGAGCGAATACATCTGTAACGTGAAGCTCAAACAACATCTTTCCAAAAGAAAGAAAGGTCAGAGCTTGGAGAGGCTTAAAAAGCAGATAAAGAATACTTTGTGAGAGGGACCTAAAGATGCTCTGCAAGTGTAGAAAGAATACTTGTAACATTAAAGAGTATAGTGATAGAATACTTATAACATTGAAGAGTATAGTGAAATCTCAGATAAACTCTGAGAACTGGACGTAGCCCAAGGTTAAGGGTGAACTAGTATAAAATCACGACGTCTATTCACTAACCTTATCGCTTTAATTTTCTTATTATTAGAAGAGTAGATAATAATTTTTGCGATTGCATTACTCATCGACTTAAGTGAATTGTTTTGTGATCATCTGAATTTGTAAAGAAATTCAAGAAATTTCTAAAGATTAATATCTTTGACGATTTTACACAATTCAACCCCCTTCATATGTATTCTACATATTATACGTGATTTCTATATTAACAAGTGGTTTACTTCAAGTAACTCCTTTTCTATTGTAGTGTAATTCTTTTGAGCATTTGTCAAAGTCTTACTAGCATAGTAGATCGGTTGAAACTGTTTGTCCTTTTATTGTCTGAGCATTGCACCTATAACAAAATCACTTGCTTCACACATTAACTCAAGGGGTAAACTCCAATTTGGTGCAATCATAATTGGGGAATTAATAAACTTTTCTTTCAGAATGTTGAAAGCATTGAAACTTTTTTTAGTTAATCAAATTTTTTTTTGGTTTTTAATGGGTCCTTATTAATAACCAATTCATTTGTTTCCAATTTCTAATCCAATTGACTTCCAATTTTTAATTACATATGTCATTAAATCTTAATGTCATTCATCAAAATTTCTACAGCCATCTGACACTTATTTTTGCTACTATTCATCAATTATCTTGTCACTTGCCGATTTTCCTTGTCCACAAATACCCTCAATTCTAGAAAATTCTCAAATTTTACCAAAAATTCTAAATCACTAATTGTACACACCAACTCAATTTTTAAGACACATAATCTACAATTCACATTACAATCACATTAAATATCAATTATACCCAGAGAATGTCAAATGAGTGCATATACAATCATTGAATTGTGTGCAAAATAATCAAATTCATGTGTATGAATGCTGTATTATGCATGAATATGAAATACATTTTTCTAATCTCTCATTGCTATTTCTCATTTACAAAAATCTAAGGTTCTAATCTTTAGTATGGAAACAGGATGTTGCAATATCATTATCAAAATCAACACATGTCTAAAAGATTTCAATTTTTAGAGGAGATGTCATTGAAAAAAAAACTGATTAAATCCTTTCTTGTAAGTGCTTAAGCCATTATAAGAGGTTTTAAAGCAATAGCTTCATCCAATTTTTCCATAGATCCTACTGATAGCCAATTATAAAACTAAAAGGAAGTAGTTTCCACATTACCAATGAGGTTGATGAAGTGAGGTCTCATTTTCCCCTGAGATTAAGGATAACTTTTAGAGTGGTTGATGACAGATTATCCAAGTTAAACCTCTAAATATTCTTGTTTTTAAGGAAATAGATGTGGATATATCTACACCATAAAGCGTGCTTATCAGTAAGGAGCCTCCATAGCCTTTTTGAGAGTTATACAGTATTGAATGATTTGAGAGAGATTATATTGAGAGCTCCTTGGTTTTTAGATAAACAAACATCCCCCCATCTCATCTTCACCTTGGAAGGATTAACTTTGCACCCAGTCCATAAAAATGTTTTAAATTTTTTGTTAAATGCCTTGATAACTTTCATGGAAAGCAATCTGAGCTTCCAAATAAACACTGATGGAGTTCAATATGGATACAATAAGTTGTGCTCTCCCTACTGTGGATACATTCCTAGAACTCCAAAAGGAAATTATAAGATTAATCTTATCAATTAAGCAAGCATAACCTATATATTTAAATATGGAGTCTAAAATAGGAATGCTAAGATACATCATTTAGAGATCAAGGTAGATTCCAGATTAGAAGCTTTATGAGACAAGAATAAGCCACTTTTATAGTAGTTTAATTGAAGAACAAACATCCTACTAAACATTTTAAGAGCTTTTATAAGAGCTAATACAAAATTAGGATCATCTTTGAAAAGTAAAATAAGGTCATCAGCAAGGCATAGATGAGCTAATTTGACCCTTCTACATTTAGAATGAAACTTGAAGCCCTTAGTACTCCCAACACCTTATGGAGAAGTCTACTGGATACCTCCATCACTAAACCAAAGAGGTAAGGTGATATAGGGTCACCTTGTCTGATTCCTTACTACTTTTAAAGATGTTTGTAGGCTGACTATTGTTAAGGATGCTTTAGCAAAGAGTATAAATACATTGTGTAAACCATTGGATAAAAGTCAATGGGAAATGCATGACAATTAGAATATTAACGATAAAGTCCCAACCCAATCCACACAATCAAAGGCCATCTTCAGATCAGTCTTTATAGAACAATTAGCCCTACCATTCTTCTTTTCATAGGTTCTGATTAACTCCTGGAGAATCAAGATATTAACCCCTGGAAAAATAGTTGGAAAACTTCAACATCCATTAAGTATTTTCCATGTTACGATCCAAATTTTTTCTAATGAAATTCACTCCATGTTGTCCGTTGTTATAGGTAAAAAAGTTACCCCCAGCTGGAACATCAAATAATTGTGCCACTTTAATATAGCTTCTAAGATCTGAACAAGGTGATCCCACTGAACTGTGACCTTTAGCCTCCTCAAATTTAAGAATAGAATTAAAGTCACCAATAATGATCCATGAACTATTAATGGAATTTGAAATATCTTTAATTTGATTCCAAAGAAATGCTCTTTGATAAGAGTTATTATATGCATAAACAAAAGAGATGTGCATAGGTTGAGGACAATACCTAGTTGAAATTCCCAGATGAACCAACTGATCATAAACAATTCCAGGATAAATATATACAACATTGGCATCATAGAGGATTAATATCCTACCATTAAGATGAGCATTGTAGTTTGTGAATTATTTCCATTAAGTTGGAAAGTAATTTAGTAAGCTGTCACTATTTACTCTTATTTTTGTCTCCAAAATACCAGCTACTTGCACCTTCTTATGCAAAATCATATTTCTTATAAGTAGCTTTTTAGTGGGAGCATTTGCTTCTCTCACATTCCAAGCTGGGACATTCATTTGGCAAACTCCAAGAATAGAGTCTTTTTTCATTCTGCCGTATCTTCTCCTAGTGATAGTTTCAAAGTATGGCTTGCCATTCTTAATACTTGCAATTGGCGTTATCAAGGCATATTTAGCTCAGAGTTATTAGCTGGTTTTCCAAATATCACCATTCCAAAGACTGGTTGCTTATATGTCTCCTTGATAAAGGTTGCAATTGAGAGTATAGCCTTTTTCATATCAATTCATGCAACAATTCCAACAACACTTTTAGTAGTAATATTTGCATCATTATACTTTTAATTTTCATTCATACTCAGCTCACATATTGTTGATATATTAGTAACAGATCTTTGTAAAATTTTAATTTATACTCAGCTCACATACTGTTGATATATTAGTAATTGATCTTCATAAAATTTTTAAGGATTTTGATTTTGAATCTGAATTGGGGCCATAAACTTATTCCATCAGTTTAAATATTTACGTATAGATCATTAGACTATTTCCAATGATTTGTTTCGTAGGTCGTGCAATAATGCCCTAATTCTTTGGAACTTAAAACCTTAAGTATTAATCCAGTAATGTGTTCACAAATGCATATTGTGCCTTAATTGTTAATATTTTATAATAAGATGTAATTGAAATTTCATTATTCAGATAATTGAAACATTTGGTAAAATTCTAGTCAATGAAATTGGTCAAAGTCGTAGAGAAGATGATGAGAGATTTTTTATGGGTTAAAGAAAGTGGAAGTTTAGGCTTTCCTAAAGTCAAATGGGCAGATTTGTGTAAACCAAAGGAGAAGGGTTGATTAGGAATCATTTCTGTAAGAGTTGGCAGTAATATCTTTTGACTTTGTAGAATGATTCAAGCCAAGCATTCATTGTGGAAGAGACGGCTTTATAGTTACTTTTTGAAAGGGAACAGGGTATGGTCCCTCTCAACTAGATCATCCTATTCTTGGTTCCTTAATCATATTTTTTTTAAAAAGGGATGAAGTAGCTAATGATGTTTATTGCAAAATTAGGAATGGAAAGACAACTTTCTTATGGGCATGACAATTGGACTAGATTTGGTCCCCTTTCCCTAAATCCTAATGTGGTATCTGCTTTTCTAGGTCTAGATCACAAAACTAAGGTTGTTGTTTTTATTCATCAAAACGACTGGCTACAATTTCTTGATGCAATCCAACACCTTAAACCACCTTACTCTCCTGACTCTAACTCTCAGGATTGTTATATGTGGCATGGAACTCCTATTGAGAGCCTTTCTAGCAAAACCTATAGGAAATGGGTTTATCACTCAGATCAAGAGGAACCCTGGGGTAAGGTTATCTGGAATAATATACTTAGACCAAGTACAGCTTTCCTCTATGAACAGAGTTGCAATGATAGATAGACTTCAATTTATCCTGAATCTGGATCAAATTTGTTGTCTGTGCAAGGAAGGAACATAAATAAGGGACTATTTGTTCATTCTCTACCCTTTTTCCATTGCTGTTTGGAATAGGATAACATATTTTCTTTCATGGTGTGGGTCCTCTAATTTGCTCATAGAGGTAGTCAAATTCCTATATGAAGCACAGGCTTCCTCTTCACTCTGGAAGAGGAAGGTGCTATTTCTAGCCATATCTACTCAAGAGATATGGAAAGAAAGAAATCAGTGAAAGTTACAAAACAAGGAACGTTCCGTGAAATTAGTGCTACAATCAATTATTCAAAAAGGTAGAGAACAATTTTTAAGTTGGAAAATGGAGCAAACTCAACCGAGATGAAGAAACGGGAGTTTGGTTCTTAGCTAGGAAAGACTAACAGTACATGTTGTCTTACGAGATCCTCAAGCTCTCTATAAAAACATGGAACAACTGATTAAAAGTAGCTTCAGTAAGGTGAGATTTCCATAAATATGGAGTTTGGCTCTTACCTATGAATGGCTATGAAGATCGCCTTTGGATGGTACCAACCCTAATTTGAAATTTTCTCGAAACTATCTTAAGGAAGGATGGGGAGCCTTTAACCCTTTTACACTTCATCTTGGCTCGATGTCGCTTTAGTTAGCCATTACCTCATACGCTATCATCCAATTCTTTAGTAGGTCTGTTTAATACGTTGTCGTTCGGTCTCAAAAGGTAGCCTAATTTGTTGATGGTTGTCCCTTCATTGTAGTGTCTTGTTGCCTCGTCTTATAACAGGAGAGTATGTTTACGTTTACTCTTCAATAACCTTATTGTCCTTCATTATTCTTTAATAGAATTAACTTTAATGTTTCAAAAAAAAAAGAAAACTGAAAAACAACAAGAAGAACATTATCTTCGATCAATAATAACGTGAATTTGAAATTAAAAATTTCCTTTTCGTATCAGAAAAAGGAACACGATTTCTCTAGTAGAAATATGAAATGTAATTTCATATCCAGAAGATTGATATTTATGTAGTCGAAAAAGATGGCAGTTGACTTTGATCTTTATATTTATTGCTGTTTGCTGGAGACCGTTCTTGTTTATGAATTAAAAATTCGAGTTAGTTATCGTAGTGGAACTATAAAGTGAAAATGGTAGCAATGAACCCGAACAAGAGAATGAATTACAGAATTGGATAGGATACTTTGAATACTTTATTTTGGTCAACTCAACCAATTGCGGCTGAGCGACCGGATCGGATGAAATGAATGGCACGTGCTCGACTTTCTCTTTCCTTCCAGTTCTCGAACATTTGCTTGTTTGTGCCGTCACGCTGCAGCAGAACATTTAATAACACCATTAATTTTATTGTCCCTGGATGCCGTTGCCAAGAATGACTTCCCCGTGCTGCCAAGACTGACTTCTCTCTCTGTGCTAACAGTAACAGCTAACCATTGTTTGGTCGAAACCAGTTGCCAAGAATGACTTCCCTGTGTTCTAACTGCTAAGCATTGTTTAGACCAGGCCATTTTAAATAATTAGATATGAAACATACATTAAAATTCCAATTTGGAAATTCATAGATATAGACAACACTTTTTTTCCTTATAGAAATATAATAATGGAAAATAAAAATAGAATAAAGGAATCTCTTGGAAAATAATTATGCGCTTCTTTAATTACTTAGAAGCACCAAACGAGGGATTGGAGCAAAATTAGGTTTCACAATCAGTTTGTGACTAAAGAAAAGGGCAGATAGAGCACCACACCAAATGGTTCCTACCTGAAAACTGTATCATATCATAATTCCATACATATGTACCCTTCGCATTTGCATGTTAAAAAGGAGGACGTCCTCGTCGCTCCATCTCCTCTGCTCTTTCTTCACATTTTTCCGATCCTAATCCCAATCCCACTCAAGTGAAAGCATCTCATATTCTCATCATCTGCTCTTTCTTTGTCTTTTTCTTGTTTTTTTTTTTCTCATTTATCCAAATGTTTCCACTCCCACTCAAGTGAAAGCATCTCCTCGGACACCGCTGCAGTCACATCATTACCATGTCTTCATCTATCAGCCTCTCCCTCTCCCTTCTCGTCTCTCTAGTTCTTGTTCTTCTTCTCATCACAACCGTCCATTCCCGAGTTCTCCCTCATCATTTACTCTCCGATGGCCTCCACTC
Source organism: Erythroxylum plowmanianum (assembly GCA_025531925.1). NCBI lineage: Eukaryota > Viridiplantae > Streptophyta > Magnoliopsida > Malpighiales > Erythroxylaceae > Erythroxylum > Erythroxylum plowmanianum. Next base: position 30,480,268 of record JANVCQ010000005.1, on the reverse strand, counting down.
CGGCCATTTCCTGGATCCACCCTACCTGACTCTGGCTCGTGCGTCGTCCTCGTCTTGCGAGCAATCTTACGGGTTCCTGCCATGCACCGAGACAGCACTGGGCAACCTGTTCTTGATATTAGTTTATGGATACCTCATGTTCTTGGCTGCTACCTATTTGTCCAACGGCAGCGAGCTTTTGCTGGAGATTCTGGGACCCGGTATCGTCGGTGGCTTGTTTCTTCCCATTCTCGGCGCTCTTCCTGATGCCATGCTCATTCTCGGTAATTCAAAATTAGTTTTCCTTGGAAATTTTCGTGATGACATTCTGTCCACTAAACTAATTAAGGAAGAGAGACGTAGACTTTGGGACAATCATGAACCAAGTTTATGTCCATTTCAACTGATGGACAAAATGAGAATATTAAAAATCAAGAAAAACTTGAAATGTTTGGATATAATAAGCCAGTTTGTTATTCATCACGCAGATTTCCTTTCACCCGTTTTATAATTAAGTTACCTTCACTTTCTCATAGATTCTGAAACTTCTACTTGTGTGTTTGTCTTTGTTGAATAGACCTTTTCTATCTCTTTTTGATGCCTTCTTCATTTTTAACTCTTACCACATTCCATTCGCTTTATCTTCATTCTTTTTGTGTGGTTCATGTGTAGTTTTGCACGTGCTCATATACTTCTATGAATTGTAGTGATTATCACTTTTAACATTTTATTTGTGTGGACCACTGACTTCTCTGTCCTCAGTTTTATATTTTACCGCTTAAAACTGTTTCTTTTTCTTCCCCCTCTAAATGATTGTTTTTCATTCTTTTTTGTTTGTTTTATAGTATCTGGAATCTCAGGAACTGCTGCAACAGCTCAAAGTCAGGTCTCAGTTGGAATGGGCTTGATGGCTGGTTCAACTGTCATGCTTCTTACTCTTATATGGGGATCATGTGTAATAGTTGGAAAATGTGACATTCGGGAGTCTGATGATATTGCGATTGATGGAAAAAATACTAAGGGATTTAGTTTAACTGGTATGTTATTCTATCACAATTCGCTTGGCAGAGAGAAATTGTCGTTATAAAAATTTCAAAGCTCCATTGATTTTAAGCCAATTGGCCCAATAGCTTTAAGGGGGTGAGGGATCGAAGAGTACAGGAGACATTCAAAGATATCTCTAGATCAGAATCTGTTTTTTGTTTTCTTTTTCTAATTTGAAGAAATATACAAGGCCCACCAAGTGAACATAAACTTATTACAACTTGGATTACGAGTATCAGTAAAGCTAATTCTGAATAGTACACCTTAGCTTTAAGTAACTAAGGACCAGCTCCAACTAAGTCTCATTAACCAATCTAATACCGAGGAGAAAGCCAGAAAAGCACGGACATATAGAGCTTGGTCCTCTTGGTTAGGGGATGCCAAACGTAATTTCAGACTGAAAATTTCTATAAATTGAATTTTGTATTTGTAAGTGTTGGGTTATGAAACTAAAGGTTTCTCTTTCTTTTTGTTTATATATAAAACATTTAACAAAAAAACATCTTTCCGCATAATGTCACAATCAGTAAATAGAATATGTTTTCGATTCGTATAGAAGATTTAATGTTGCAAGGCATGTGAAAATCTGAGACAGTTCATTAAACATATTGTTCTGCATGGTTGTAGGTAGTGGTGTTAGTACAGACATTTGGACTTGCTATGCTGCAAGAATAATGGCAATATCTGTTATACCGTTTCTGGTTGTTCAATTACCACAAGCACTTCATTCAAGCTCAGGAAGGCACTTAGCAGTTCTGATTGCCCTAATTTTATCTCTTGCAATGCTAATTTCATATTGCCTTTATCAGGTAACTGGGTTTTCCAAATGGAAATGATGCATCTTGAATTTTTTCTTTTTCTTTGCAGTTTATTGAGTCAATACTAGCCTGCAACATCCATGAGATTTTGGTCAGATGAATCGTATTATCACTTATCACAGCTTGAATACGTGGTTTGGCATTTCTTTGATATGAGTCCTTTCATGATCTTCCCCATTTATGGTTCTTAAGCTGCAGCTCAGCACAGGCAACTGATATTTCTGTGCAGGTTGAGTTTGCAACGTTTGACCTTTAAATAATATCACGATTAGTCACAAAAATGTTAAAATGGAATTGTAATTTACCTGGTTTATTTATATATATGTACACCTTTTAGCTGGATTATTTACAAGACATTTTGTGTTTGTGCCATCTTCATTAACGAGAAGTGCAGCATGGTTTGAATAGCTAATCTCCTTCCCTGTTGTACACACGTCACATCTTTCCTTTTTTTAGCTTATATAAATGACCAAATTTGGGTATAACAATATAATTTTAGCATTCATGTCAAAATATACTGTGTTCTGCAATACCTTCAACTATTTAGTGAAAAAGGACTTGTGCCTTGCTCCATTATGAGCTTTGAGCTACCTCTTCGTTGCCTGATATATAAGTGGGAGTTCCATCTTCAGATTGATAGTTAATAGTTTCCCACGTCCTACTTGGCAGGTCTTCCAACCTTGGATCCAAAAAAGACGACTTGCTTATGCAAAGCTCAAACATGTGATGTCTGGAATTTTACAACATTTAAAACAGAGATCTTTAGGAAGGCTCCTTACTGATGATGGTCAACCTGATGAAGAAGTAATAAAAAAGTAAGTCCAGACAGCCAAAGTTATACTTGTCTTTTTACCAGTTGCTATTTCTAAAAGATTTATGACCTTTATTGGTGCTTACTGCTGGCAGATTATTTGAGGCAATTGATGTGAATAACGATAAGAAAGTCTCTGCATCTGAGTTAAAAGCCCTCATAATTGGAATCCGATTTGAGGAGATAGACCTTGATAAAGACAATACAGTGGCTGAAGTGATGAGAGATTTCGATACCTCTAATGATCAAAGCATTGATGAGGATGAGTTTCTTGCTGGGGTCATCAAATGGCTAAATGAAGCAAGGCAAGCAGGGGCTTCAGCCACTGCAGATCCTGGTCCTCATACAACGAAGTTTATAAGTGACTTTCACGTGGTAAGTGACTCTGTGGTAACTCAAAAATTGGTTTAGTTTCTTCTACTTCTATAGTAATATCAACTTCTAAATTTCTGTACAGCAAACTATAAGAGAGCACGCATTGCTGGGTCCTGAGCAGCAAGAAGAACAAGAGGAGGCTGTTGAAGTTGTTGCTAACCGCAGAAATATCTTTATTAAAGCAATGCTAATGTTGTTGCTTGGAACAGTTATCGCAGCTGTATTTGCTGATCCCCTAGTTGATGCTGTTAACAACTTTTCAGATGCAACAAGTATTCCTACCTTTTTCATATCTTTCATTGCGCTGCCTTTGGCCACCAACTCTAGTGAAGCTGTTTCAGCGATTATATTTGCCAGCCGTAAAAAGAAGAGAACTGCCTCTCTAACATTTTCTGAGGTTGGTTTCTCACTTTTAATTCTAGAGTTCCACATTTATTGCAAACTATATAAACTAGTCAACAAATTAATGCCCTTTTATGTTATGTTAGTGACTGCAAGTTAGTTGCTTTGGTTAGTCCTATTTATTGGTTTTTGAGACCCATAAAAAAAAAAGAGAGAACTTTGAGCTTTTTTGTGATTTCTTTTTGAAGAATTAAAAATTAAGTTTGGATGGTGTTCTTACCACATCTCCTATCTGTTAGTCTATGAGGTTTGGTGATGTATGTAGACAGTTGATACCCTGAGAGCATGGGGTCTTGGAATGTTGCTGAAGTTTGTTTATTAAAAGTTGTTGAATGTTTCAAATATGAGGCTAAGTACAAACCTGTAATCTCCAAAACCACTAGAGTACCGGTGTTTTGGTATTAGGAGGCAACAGGTGTATGTGGCCCTCTCCTAATCTTGGAATATCCTTTACTCCTTTCGATATCCTCAGTGTTGTACCAAGGATTACCTCCATTTCTCATAGAATATAGCTGGGGAAATTTTTCATGTAGTGGTTCAATTTTCAGGGGTAGATAGTTTTCAATGCATATTATTAACTATGATCTTTTACTATAAGCTGAAATTTTGAGCTTCTTTGGGCAATCAATCAACAATAGTTCCTAGTCTTCTTTTATCAGATGAAGAGGTTTCTAGGAATTAGATAGGTGAAGTCAACTGGCTGCAGAATTCTTGGTCTTTGTACTCATTGTCTTCTTTTCTTTTTTTACTTTTCTCATAAGCAATTTAGCTTTCCTTAGATTATCTCCATTACAACGTTGATCATATATGTTGCATGTACCCAAGGACTCTTGTGGTTGCCTAGTGTTAACTGTAAGTTTATCTCCCTTTTCTTTTTTACAGCTTTATGGAGCGGTGACGATGAATAACCTCCTCTGCCTATCAGTTTTCTTGGCCCTTGTCTACATAAGGGGATTGAAATGGGACTTCTCATCAGAAGTGTTAGTTATTTTTATTGTTTGTGTTATGATGGGTGCTTTTGCTAGCTTCCGCAGTACATTCCCCCTCTGGACATGTGGTTTGGCTTACCTCCTCTACCCCTTTTCCCTGGCACTGGTCTACGTTCTTGATTATGTTTTTGGTTGGTCATAGAGAAATTTATGTGTTGGATTTAATAGGACGATCTCCTTTTCGGGTGTTCAATTATGAGACTACAGACAATTCTAGACGACTCTAACTAGTTTGACTCTGATGTGCGACGTCATTCAGGAAAGCTTTGCTCCTAATGCTTGGTGGCCTTTTGACAATGATAATAAATACATGTTTTTAACCAATATGTCTATTTAATAGTTTGCGTGAATAATCTGTAAATTCCATAAAAAAGCATTTAACTAATGTTTTACATTTGAGGCAAACAATTAAATCTTTCTTGTTTTAAAATGAGCCACTAATCTCTTTGCATCCTGTCTGGTGACCCTTCTGGGTGTCTCGCTATGTTCATGTTGATGTTGATTGAGACTCCGATGTTGGCTAAATACATAATAGGACTTCTGTTGTGTTGCATGTACAAGCCAGGGTAGGAGAAGACATGAGAGTCACAATATTTATAAACATTGTAGAGTAAGAAAGGAAAATTGCATCCAGGCTTAATATTCCTCACTTGCTTTAAGCCTCTCTCTCATCAAATGCTTCCGCTTCTCCTCCTCACACCACATTGCCACCATGCCATTTTCCAACAAATTCTCCCTCATGGCAAGAACCAGAGTCCCTTCAAGGTGCATGGTTCCGGAGGGGCAGATTTGCTCCAAGGTGCATGGTTCAAATCCCACGGTTTGCAGTGTGGGAGCAACATTCTTGAGCCCCTTGTGGGCTTTGAGGGTGGGCTCCTTGTAGGCCTGTGGGTTGCTC
>JANVCQ010000005.1:30454873-30465292 GCA_025531925.1 Erythroxylum plowmanianum | reverse complement strand
CTCCACTGGCACCTCTATACAAATCAAAATGCATAAATATTACTAATTGTCCAATTTTCGAAGTCAATTATGCACATGAAGCGAATTAATTGCGTACCATACATGTTTATGACATTTTCGACACTAATCCGAATTTCCCCAATACCAATTCAAAATCTCCAAATTGAAATAAATCCATAACCAATTGAATCAGCAAATTCCAAAACCCCACATTAAAAATCACATTTTCGGAAAATTTGGGCGTTCCTCGCCGTGGCGTCTGGTCTCTCGCCGCGGCAAGCCTCCTCTCCTTCGTCGCGGCGTGCGTGTTCCGCTCAACGCGACGAAACCCAGCCTCGCTCGTCGCGGCGCGCGTTCTGCACTCGTCGCGACGTAGCAAAATTCGCTCGCCGCGGCGTGCGATGAACACGTCGCGACGTGTGATCCCAAAAAACGTCCGAAACCCAGATTTTTATCTTCTGTCAACTCTCAATCCAATTTTCCTCTTTCAAACACTCTTAAAACAACCCAAATACATCAAACAACTAATCCTTAACCTCAATTCCATCAAATAACCATTACCCCTAAGTTATCAAAACAAAACCAAGCAAAATCATCATCCGAAACCTAACATTCCCAAATTCCTCAAATATTCTAACCAATCATCAATATAACTCAACAAATTCACAAATCCAACTATCTAAGGCAAGAAAGGAAGAGAACTTACTGGATTAAACCTCAAATCTTTAGAAATCACTCCAACCCAAGCTTAAGCACACCCACGGTAATCACCAAAAACCATACCCATCATCATCTTCTTCAACACCGAGCCAAAGGGAATAGATTAAAGATAAGGGAAGGAGCAATTGGTAAGAAGAAATCAAGAAGCAAATCAAGGGGAAGATCCACGATGAAGGAAGGAAAAGAAGAGCCAAATTTCTTTCAAAAAGGAGCTAGCATCGTGGAGGACAAAATTCAAAGGTAAGGGTTTTATATAAATGATTTAAATGCTAAGGCTTGTTTGGCAAATTTAATTGCCACACGACCAGACCGAACAACCTCAATCCAATTTCTGATTCTAATTTCTCCCGAATTCCAATGGCTCTAAACCCTAATTCCTCAAATCAAATTTCTATTCTTTCCGTGCCATTGGATAATCAATTTCGGAACCAGAAATCAAATTAATCGATCATTAAGTCAATTTTTCGGTTCGGACCTATTACTCCAAAAATTCCAGAAAAATTCCTATAATTCCTCAAAATTATAAAACTCATGATCATACACTTCAATTCCATAATTCAAACTCCAAAATCTCATTTCTCGCTCCAATTAAATTTCTCAAAACTCAATTGACCTAATTATCTCCAATTTACCAATTCACCCAATCAAACCGGGAATATGTCATACATGTATGTACGTTCATATGCTAGTGCAATAATTGACAAATCATCCAAATTATACATAACTAGATAATGCATGAGCATGCCAAATATGAATGCACTCTCACTGTACTCATCCCATTGGTGACGGGATGTTACACTAATTGTAGTGGAATTTCTAGAATCTTTCACCCAATGGATCAAACAATGCATAACCACTTCGTCATATAACATATAGTTTAATGGATAACCCACCATTTCCCTGAAAAGCTTTAAGGGGATTTACCAGGGAGATACCATATCATCATACTTATTTTTTTGGTGACGAAATTTTTCAATAGACCCCTTAAAAGAGTAATTAAGAAAACAGACATTTTAAATGTGATAATAGATGTAGGAGAATAGAAATCCTAAATTTGAACTTTTTAATGATTTGATACTTCTTTCTAAAGATAAATTTAAATCATTCAAAACTATCATGAAAGCTCTAAAAATGTTTAGTATACTTTTCATACTAGAGGTTAACTACACTATGAGTGGAATCTACCTATTTAGGTGTATCATAAATCAGGAACAAAGAAACATAAGGGCTATTACTGGATTCAGTCTTCATCACTTTCCCATGTTTTATCTTGGCATTTCAATAGCTGTTTCAAAGATGACCATAGGAGACCATACTATTTACTTGATAAGATTGATTCTAGAATATCTACCTAGGGAACTAAGAAATTATCCCTAGTTGGTAAAGCTCATCTCATTACTTTAGTTTTAAGCTGTATTCATGTATACTAGGTAGCCTATATTGCCTTTCCTACTTCTATTATTAAGACCATGAACATAATTTTCAACAAATTCCTCTAGTCAAGTAGTAATGAAACTGTAAACAAGGCGAAAATGAAGTGGAATAATGTATGTGTTCTAAATGATAAAGAAGGTCTGAGCATAATTCCACTAAAGATATTAAACATACTTATACTTACTAAGAGAATTTAGAGACTGGATAAAAATGCCTTAAGGTGTAAATGGATTCATAAATTCTACATTAAAGGAAAAAGCATATGGAACATCCACCTTAATACCTCTACTTTGACCACGATGACAGTTATTAAGAAAATCAATGACAAGGTTTAGTTAGAATTTATATACCTAGTTGTAAATGGGAAATCAACAAAATTCTCAGACAATAATTAACTGTTAGTGGGACCACTCAATAACTTAAGTTTTGTACCAACCGTCAAACCTTTGATACATCATGAGGAGACAACAGATACAACTCTCACTAATAAGGAAATCTTCATATATGCACTAATTCCTAACTCCATTAGCTCATAGATCATTCAAACTAGAATCTAAGATAAATAAGATATCATAATATGAAAGCATATTAGTAATGGAAACTTTACCAATTGTAGTTACAGAAGATTTTTCCTTAATAACTTTAATAATAAATATTGTTTGGTTCAAACATCTACTCCCTTATGCATCCACATCCTTACGGTTGGGAACACAAATTGCCAATGGTAGATAGGCTAGAAATGTTTATAACTCTCAGCCAACTGGTGTATATTGTGAAAAAAGTAGAAAAATTATCAACCATTTTATCAATTTTAAAGTTATTTTGCTAAAGAGAGCTGGGGATTAATGCTAAAGAAATGTTATATCTATGAAGGTCTAAGGGAATGGACTGAGATAATTAAATGGTGCCTAACCATTAAGCATTTAAATGATATAGTGAAGTGGTGCTTCTATCTTTCACTTTCCTATCTTTTCACTTAGCCAGAAATGCATCTCCCACATCCCTTAGTCCGACAACTAATCTCATACTTTTCACCTTATAATTCTATTTTTTTTCCTTTCCCTAAAGTGATTGAAATTTGCAAAAGTGTTTTCTTTCATTTCTTTCCTTTCACTGTATCTTGCTTACTCTCATATATCCTGACCTAGTCTACACACACCCACATACTCCTTGGGAGGATATGTAGATGTTGTACAAAATAGAACTAAAACATTCCAAAAATTACTAAACATTCGTTACATGCATTCCTAGAAACTCAAGAAAACATACATTACATATCACTAGATGTTGTTAAAAACAAACCAGAATGTACATCATATATAATGAACTTATCAAAATACATGTCTTAAACATAATCCATCCTATAATAAGTTTATTACAAACCACTAAAAAAAATACAAATTGTCTCATATTCTCTGATACAACTCAAAAACTCAAATATACATATTTCAAAAACAAAACAAAATCCAAAATAGAACGCATTCTTCATTGACCACTGTGATAGTTTTTTTCCCAGTCTTTAACCTTCTTATCATAACCTATATAGAGGCAAAGCCACATTACTAAACATATAGCTTAGTGGGGAATATCTAAACAAGATATATAATGACGACTGTTTCTATTGGACCCTAAATTATTTCATTTATGATTTATTTATTTATTTATTTCTTGATTTATTTTATTTTATTTTCTTAGAATTGGTTTTATTAATTTAATGAGCATAAGTTGAAATTAGAAATTAAAATGGAAATATTAGGATTAAATTAGAGTATAGTATGGTGTTTAAATAGCCTAAAGAGAAAGTAGCCTTTTGATTAAATGAAGGAGGGGTATTTTTAGACGATCAAGACAAATTGTTGTCTTGTAATAAGAAGAAGAGAGAATCGTGAGAAGAGAGAAAATAAGAGAAGAAAACGTAGAGAAGAAAGAAAAGAAGAGAAGAAATCGTGGAAGTTAGGGAGGAAGAGGAAAGAAGGAGATTTGGGTTAAGTTTAAGGTAAGTTTGTCTTTCCTTCTTGCTTGTTAGAAAAACAAAAGGGATTAGAGAAAGAATGAGTTTGTGTTGGAGGAAAGAAGAGAAAGAAGAATCCATTTTGATTTCCATGGATTTCTAAACCAGATTTTGGTTTTGCTAACCTAGATAGGCTATGGGTAGGTTAAGTTTAGACTCAATTTTAGCATTTTTGATTGTTGAAGTTTTCTGAATTTACATTTGAATTGATTTAATGAGAAAACTAGTTTGTTTTAAGGAACCAAGAAAATCTTACACAAGAGGAAGAGGAAAGACACAATTAAGTGGGATTTTCTAAACAAATTAAGTGGGTAATGTATTTATGGTTATTGTGTAATTGGGCAAAATTGTTTACTTGTGTGTGTGTGCCTAATTGTTTGAATTCAAATTGTTGTGATTGCTGAAATATGCATTATGATTGTTACCATGTTATGTCATAAGTGATGTTATGACATTTTGTATAAAAAAAGAGGAAATAGTTTAAAAAGCATAAAAATGGGAATATGTGATGAATTGAATTAAGCATGAATATTTGCTTGTGTATGGGCAAAAGAGAAACTATTTTGTTAGTGACGTGCATGTTGACCAACCTTCTCCAGCTACCCGCTTATGACATATGAGATCCTAAGAACAAACTCATTTTGTTTATGATGTAAACTTCGATTTCTCCATTTCGACCTATGGGAACTCTCGAGCTATTTGTTTGTGTATTTCATCTTTGAATTGTCAAGTATGATGCATTTGAGTGTTATGTTTCATGGTCGAATGTACATGTTATGTATTAAGAGTTAACTTCCTTAATTATAAGTTTTTAAGCTAAAATGGTTAATGATTGAATTACCAGAATAAAATGAGATATAGATGTATGTATCTAATGGCTATAAATACATTAGCCACTGAGCTTTGTATCTTAACCTACTATTTTCTCCTCATGTGCAGAATGAGAAGATCATTGATCATTGCAAGGCATTTGGAAACCCCAAAATAGCTACATTTAGTAATTAAGTTTGGTTAATTAGTTCAGTTACTTGTGGGTATCTTTAGCAGCATATCAAACATGACCATCCATTTTCTATTTTTGTTAAGTTAATGATGTAGTTGTTAATATGTAAATATTTGTTCAAACTCTATTTTGATTTGGTAATAAGATTCAAAATTGAAGAAGTTCCTTTGGGTATGTTTACATTTTCTTTGGTTGAGTTATTGAGGGTTGTGGGAAATTGGTAATATGTATGTGTGCAGATTTTTGTTGTGAATGTTAGGATTCTGGGTTTCAGAATTGAAGGTTTCACCGCGGCAAACCTTTCCCAAAGGGTATTTATGTGTGATTTTGGAAACTTTGCCATGGCATATTTATCCCTAGAGGCACTCAAATTAAATCTGGGGACTTCCCTGTGGCAATGACAAACTTTCATCATGGTGTCTTTGTCCTAAAGGATGACTCCGCTCAACATTGAGACTTTGCCGCAGCGAAGCTAAATGTTGGCTGCGGCGAACTTCTCCTAAAAGATCCATAGGATTTTTCCCATATCTTCTCCGCAACGAACATATACTTTGCCACGACAAACCCACCAATTGCTGCCACTAAATTTTACCTTTAATTGAAGGTTTCGACTTTCTTTTTGTATGATCCTTACCCGACCACCTCGATTGGTCATCTTGGGATAAATAACAGGACCCGACCCCAACAGTTTTTAACAGTCATATAACATTCATATATACAGATTCAAATCATAACACAACAATCTTTAATTGTTCATAATACAAAATAATCCAAACATTATGTCTCAGAACATAATATAATTCATCAATCAATACAGAGCATTCTTGCATTAGAAAAAAACTCATAAATATCAAAACAGAAAGTACAAGTATCAGAATAGGATATAATCCCTTCAGATCAAAGTAGGACTTATGTAAGAATAAAACTTGTTTTGTATCAGATCAGAGCTTATCTTTTATCATAACAGAATTTGCTTATATCAAAATTGAACATGTATCAGAATATAAAACAAGTTAGACTGCTAATCCCTTTTATAGAAGTGGGTAACGGGACCAGAATAGAAGATACCATGATTGGTATCATAGAACAAGAGAGACTTATGTCTCAGTATCAGAAAGTGTCAAATATCAGGAGACATCGAAGTGTCGATATCAGGAGATACTGAAGTGCCAGTATCAAGAGACACCAAAGTGTCACAGGAGCGGCTACAGACCCGTCTAGGAATGCCTATCTACCTACGACTAGGACTTAACAATTTTAAAACAAACCATTTTAGATTTCAGAAATTTTATGTAAATGATGTAATACATAACATATGACCTTATTCATTTGATGAAACTTAACATGCCTTATAAATACAAACATATGCAATAAAGCATCAATAAATGTATTGAGTCAATTCACACAATTAGGAAGCACTTCCAATACAATCCCAATTATCAAACTCCTAGGATAATTAATTGCTCGAAATTATCATAATATTAGAATCACATAACCGTGAAATAGTGCATAAGTATGAATTCATTTCCTTAAGCTCAAATTGAACACATTCATTCTCGCTCAAACTTATTATACCCTATAAACATAAGCATTTGTAATAATGCACTAATGAATACATTAAGTAATTACACTGTACATGTACTCACCTAAGTTCCTAATTCTCATTCATAACTAACACAACACTTTTATCGTTTAAATCACATCTGTGTTCATAAGTATGCTTTATTCCTTTAACAACTTATAAGTTCCAAAATTAGATGGTTTGTTATCTAATAACACCTTCTTTAAGTTATTACTTCAATTAAAAATCCAAATCTTGTACAACCTTTAATGAACTTATTCCACATCAAACTAGGTTCATTTTACACCTTAATTAAGTCCAATTAAAGCATTATAAAGTACCTTAACCTTATATGGTCCAAAAATTGCACAAAACTAATCTTTTCTCCTTCCTAAATACTTCCCATGATCGTGGGAATATGACTTATAAATCCCACGATCGTGGGATGAGTGAACCACCCACAATCTCCAATTTGTTTCCAAAACTTGACTTCTTCCCTTCCATTCGACACACTTTCACCAAAGATCATCAATTTCACTTCAATTCTACCTTATTCATGCTTCAATACCTCATCAAATTCATGTACAAACCAATTCAAAAATCATTCATTAAGTAACTTACGAATCAATATCTTCCACATATGAAAACCAAACCAAAAGTTATCATACAAGGATCATTTTTCCAAATTCATTTGTCATCATCTTAACACTTATTTCATATCCATCCAATTATCATAAGACTTGTATTAATACTTGCTATCAAGTTTAGAATTCCCTTACTTAATTATCTTCGAGTTCCTTCTTTAAAGAACTAACCAAACCAGACTTTCATACATCCAAAACACTTCCAAAATCTAGGTAGATGTAAGATGATCTTGACACTAAGATGATAACAACATAAAAGGTAGTATAAAGTAGCTTTTTTGATGCAGTAACTTACAAGGATTCCAAGAGAACATGGCCCCAAAAACTCTAGAAGTTGAGAGGAAATGAGATAGTTTCAGTGGTGAGAGAGTGAAAAATAGTGAAGAATGAGCAAAATAGTTACTCCAGCAGAAAATTGCTTTTCCATTACTAGGGATCTTCAAGTTGTAACAACATATGTCACTATACATGTTCTTCATTTGTCCCATATTGGAGCTTCCAATTATCACCAATATATTAGGCCATTTGTCTCTCACTTACTACTCCCAGTTGTCAATTTACTAACTATGCCATTTTTCAATGCATCAACTATGCCAAATGTCACTAACTCATAGGCTTAGTCATTCCAATTTTTATGTACCAACTTATCTTGCCACTTGAAAATTTTCCTAGTGCAAATGTACATTTTAATATCTCAATTCTCTAATGTTATCATTTAATTCCAATTCACTAAAGATGATCCACTAAACTAAAATTCAAGTCAAAAGCAATTCTCAATCATCTCGTAATTTTTAACACTTATCATGCATGTTCTTTTACGAATATGTAACATTCCAATTAGGGTATAATTTAGGGCCTTACACAATTTACCATCATCATCAAATCCACAAATGTATGAACATCAAAATAATAAAAATGCCTTTATTAATCATAAAATGATTTGTACAATAAGTGTTAAAGGTAATTTCCTTTAAAGCACTTCTCCAACCAACTCCCGCTTGCACTATAGCCAATTTCCTTGATATCTAATACTATAGGCATGTACATATAACACAAAACTCTTTTAAGAAATAGAATTAGTCAACGGATCAACTATATTATGATCAGTGGAAACTCTCTCTATCTTAACATCATTTCTACCAATGATTTCTCTAATAAAATTGTAGTGCCTAAGTACGTGTTTGGAATTCTGATGAGACCTCAGTTCCTTCACTTATGCTATAGCCCCATTGTTATCATAATACAATTGCACTAGGTCAACGATGCTTATAACCACACCAAGTTCCATGATGAACTTCTTGATCTAAACCGCTTCCTTTGTCGCTTCTGAAGCAACAATGTACTCCACCTATGTTGTCGAATCTGCAGTCATCTCTTATTTGAAACTTTTCTAATTGATTGCACCATTATTTAGTGTGAATACATATCTAGACTGGGATCTGGAGTCATCCCTATTATATTGGAAACTGGCATCAGTATACCTGCTTACTACAAGATTGCCTTCTCTATATACTAAGAATACATCTTTAGTTCTTCTCAAGTACTTAATGATATTCTCAACAGCCACCCAACGACCCTCACTTGGGTTCTACTGATTTCCTCTCGTAACACTTAAAGCATACGATACATCAAGTCTAGTACATAACATAGCGTACATGATTGATCCTATAGCCGAAGCATAAAGAATTAAACTCATGCGAGCCTCTCATCTTGTGTCTTTGGACACATAGATTTAGAGAGTGTAATCCATGCTCTACCTTTTTAACATCTTATCTATTATGTAAACTGAGAAAGGCCAAGCAACTTCTTAGATCTATCTCTACAGATCGTTATCCCTAAAATATAAGTTGCTTCTCCAACGTCTTTTATAGAGAAGTTCTTATCTAGTCAAATTTTGACTGATTGCAAAATTCCTATTAGCCATATGTCATCTACATACAGTACAAAGAACACGATTACACTCCCACTAACCTTCTTATATTCACACGACTCATACAGATTTTGTGCGAAACCAAACTCTTTGATTGTTTCATCAAATCAGATATTCCAACTCCTGTATGCTTTCTTCAATCCATAAGTGGATTTTTGAAGCTTGCATACCTTTTCTCAATTCGTGGTTATAAAACCATTAGGTTTTGTCATATGGACATCCTCTATTAGGGTTCCATTAAGGAAAGTCATCTTTACATCCATTTTCCATATCTCATAATCATAATGAGTAGAAATGGCTAAGAGTATCATAATGGATTTAATCATAGCTCTGGGCTAAATGCCCCGTTATAGTCAACACCTTGCCTTTAACAATAACCTTTAGCTACAAACCTAGCTTTATGGGTAACTACATTACCCTCTGATATGTGTTTAATTGTTGATATATTTAATTATTTACGCTTAGTGATTAATGATACAAAAATGTTTAAGATACTAACTTTAATTCATATGTGATTTTAGGTACAATTTGGAAGTAAAGAAATTAAAGTGAGTTGAAAGCGCTACAAATGGGTTATTTTCCAAAGATTTATTTTTGCTTGTCTTCATGGAGCAGGAAGAAGAAAATTAAAAGACAAGATAAATATAAAGAAGACTAAAGAAGAAATAAGCCAAGTCAAGAATCAGCCAAAACGACACTGCCACATTAACAAAACGCAAAAGCAAGGCAGTGAGGCACAATGGGTAACGCATATGTGTAAAACACAGACGCATATGCGACTGCATTTTACGCTGAATGTATGCGCATACGTCTGCGTTTTGTGTTGAACGCAAGCGTATGCGTTCAACACAACGCATATGCATTCATTGGGCGTGAGCAGCAAGAATTTAAGAAGTTGCATCTTTAATTGTCACATCACACGCCACAGTAGAAGAAACAAAAGGAGTGCAGAACAAGAGAAACAAGCAGGCGTGAAGGCATTGAAGGCTTAGAGAGCTAGCATTGGCGCTGTGTTGGACCCTAAACTTTCCTTGGACGCTAGAACTACTAAATGAGAAATTGTTGGAGATCATTCATGTGTAAAGAAAAGAAGAATTTATGAAATTTAAAAGAAAT
>JANVCQ010000005.1:30428314-30450248 GCA_025531925.1 Erythroxylum plowmanianum | reverse complement strand
AATTTGGGCGTAAACCCATAACCATCGATCATGCAAGCCCATATATTCTCCTAACCATGCATTTTCAAATGAATATATGTTTTGGTTATATATGTACATATAATTACTATAACTACATGGCATGATATAGACTACCCAATTAAATTAGGCATAAGCCCATAATTATCGATCATGCAAGCCTACACATTCTCCTAACCATGCATTCTCTAATGCATATATGTCTTGGTTATGACATCTTATGGATTCTAACATGAAAAGCCCAATCCAACACTTGGATCTAAGCCCAATCCAACACTTGGATTTACTTTCTTCCTTTTACTAACTTGGCTAAAATTACTATTGTATGCTATTTAATTTGGAATTAATATTAATTTAATTAACATGAATGCTAATTCCATAAATTAATTCATAATTAATTTACCTTATAATAATTATTTGATGTCTAAATTAAACAACTTCAATTTTGTCACACATCCAATTTTTCTAGTCTTACTAGAAAATCTATTCCTCTACTAAAAATAATTCAAAATTAATTTCTATAATTTTTCAAAAATTCTAAAACATCAAATCATCATTTCACGTATCTCTAGGTCATTTAATGATGATAAAAATAATTTACAAATCACCCAAAAATTATTACGATCATCGAAACACCAATATGACACTAAAAATGACAAATATGACTTCTAAAATTTTTCTAGAAATCAAATTTCGAGCAAAATCATCTAGACATGCATCAAAAATCAAATTAATCAAAAATTAAATTAACACATTTTTATCATATAAAAATATTTTTAAAGTTCTAGAACTGAAATATAAACATACAAAAACATCAAACAAAATAGATCATACAATTTCTGGAAAAATGTCCAGATCTAAAAATTGTTTGATAAAATTATTAAACATTCTTAGTAATTCTACAAAAATTACAGAGGAATAACCACATCCCAAATATGTTCACATAACTTTTCTAGAATCAAATTCCACGAAATCATGTGTAATCTAATTAGGTTAGCCAATAGACATCACATGCCTAGGAGAAAGATAGATTCCATGCATGTACTTGTAAATTCGAAATTAAATATTTTAATTACATAAAAAAATTCAATCTCACTGAATCATTTACATACATGTTATGAACAGATTGGTGAAAGAAAATCCTGAAAAGCATTTATCTATAATTAATTTTGAACAAAACATTACAAGACCCTAAACTGTCACAACCATGAAAATAGTTTTCGCATGTCATGTATTCTACATCTAACAAGGCACAACATGGCTCTAATACTACTGTTAGGTTCCGATCATGCATCTCATACATAATATATATCAAATATAGGTGTGAAAAATTTAACTGAACCTAAAAAAATCTAATCTACTCATGCTTATAGATATAGAAAACAAAAACATGAAATATAAGATATTTACATACCTTTCTGACGATCTCTTTCATTCTTTAATCTTCTCTATGTTCGATTGTCGTAAACCATAACAATCAATGTAGACCATCTCTAATGAAAGTCCACATAAAGATAGAATGATAAAATCTTACTAGGAGATGGCTAGAATTCTTTCTTTGTGCTAGCAAAGACAAAAACTCTTGTGAGAGTTAGAGAGAAAAAGAGTGTGTGTGTAAGAAAGAACTTTTCTTTCACTTGCGTCTTACACAAGATGCACAAAAATCATTTCGATTTTCTGTATCATTTGTCCTTCCATAACCCCCATCTCTAATAGAGAGTTATGAGAAGTTAATGGTCATGAATAGCATGCATTAATGGAAGTTATGGGAAGTTAATGACCGTGAACAACATGTATTAATGGAAGTTTGGGAAGTTGATGGCCAAATTAGCATCCAACAACACTTATTTCTAATCCATTCCATGCAACATTTTCTACCACGATCACATCGAGATATAATCCCGAAACACTCTCTCATATCTTGAATCACCATTCAAGACCATTTTACTCATCCTTCGGATCTCCTATGTGTGACACCCATTAGGTTCCCAATTTTTCTAACCACTTGAATTAACACTTAATTCAAGTAAGTCAAGAGCAGTATCTAGCAACACATCATGACCTAATAAATTGGAAAGTCAGTGGTTTGACTATGAACTCTTCTATACACAATGTTTCCATACAATTCATCCTTTCACCATCTATAACCCACTTTGTTCAGAGTATGGTCAAAGTGTCAACTCTCACTAGACTGACTACATCACATATAGTCCAAGTGATATTAGATCTTGTCCTAAGGATCTCATTACTCTATGTATCATTGAAGACTCTCTTCATGACACATATCTGCTCTGGCCAGAGACCCCCGAATAATGACCTCGATAAGAGGTTATGGGTGTCATCTCCTTCTATCAGGAGTGATGAATCCTTTATTGGTTACTCAATTGCCTCCGAATACCTCAATTTATACCCAATCACCATCCTATGAGTAACCCCTGAAAGGCATTGATGAATGGAGTCAAAACACAGGACTAGTATCCGAGATATCATTGAGCACCTCAAGTTAAAGGATATTTGCACTAATGTTATCCAATGTACTTACTACCCTTAGCATGACTAGGGAAAGTTTAGATACTAACATAATTACACATAATAGAAATCTCATTATCATGATCTCATCATGATTTCCTCCATGCTATGCTTTGCATCAAGGACTTTATTAAATCAATTTAAGATCAATATCAAAACCATAAATGTATGAATATTGAATAATAAAAATGTCATTATTATTCATAAAATGATTTGTACAATAAATGTTAAAGGTGATTGCCTTTAGAGCACTTCTCTAACAAAATCAAAGACAATAACATATGGAGCTTAAATCTTAAATCATATTCCTCACTTATATTGAACTCCATTTTGAAAATGAGAAACAATTTTAGATCTAACTTTATCTATTTTATTAGAAATGGAAAATCAACTCGAACTTGACAAGATAATTAGTTGTCAATAGAAACTCTGACAATCTAAAAAATATACCTAAGGCATTACAACTCTAACTTCTCTCTAATGCATTTTTTTGCTGACTAGTCTTTAACACATTTACCAAACTACCCTTTTCCCTTCCCTTTTTTGGAAACTAAACTTCCCACACCTAGCTTATTTCTTCTTTTGGTTCTTTATTTAGAAGGCCTATCTTAGGCCTTCTAAGTGGTCTTGGATGAGGGAGAAGCCTACCTCTCAAAGGAGGACTTCCCAGCTCTCTCCAAATAGATGTTTGTAATCAAGCATGGTGAAAAGCTAAGAGGTAATAAAGTGACTGTTGATACTAACTCTGATGTCCCTCAGCCTGCTGGAGCTTAGAGAAACAAAATACAAATTCAACACAACAAAGGTACACTTAAACACTATCAAAATGTGGTAAAGGATGGTATAGTGTCCTTTCCAATTAAACTCTTGAGTACAGGTGCTAGAGCTTGATATTTTGCCTTGGTTGGTTTTCTCTTGTCTAAGAGACCAGCATTTCCTGTTGTGTTTGCGTAGGCTAAAGCCAAATGGCATAAAAAAAGTATTAGACAAGCTGATGCTTAGAGAGGATGGTACAATCTTATTCAAGTTCATGGATGATACAAATCTAGCTGAAATAGTTAAATAGGGACCTTGACAAATTGAGGATCAGTCATTTGTCTAGCAGTGGAAGCCTGGAATGGAGCTAGATAGGGGAAGGATAGATGTGTTACCAATGTGGGTTAATTTCTATAATCTTCCAATGGAATTTTGGATTTTTGAGGGGCTCAATTTTTTAGCTAGCTCATTAGGGAAACCTATATGTATGGATACTCAAACAGTCACTATGCTAAGATATGTATTAAAATACAAAAAAGTACTCCTTTCCTTGAAAATCTTCCTATTTTGAGGATAGGTTATATTGGAGATCTGGAAAAGGCTTAAATATCAATAACCTCTCTATAGAAACCTAGTAATTCCACTAAAAAATGGGTTCCTACTAGTAAAGTTTTTAAAATTGGATAGTATGATGAATTATTATAAGTTGATTCATGTGTCTCTTTTACAGCTCAAGATATCAATACAAGTAGAGAAGCTAGACAAGTTATGGATGTTAATACTGGTGAACACCCTAGCTCTTCTATACAAGATGAAGTGATAGTATAGAAGACTGTTGTAAATGTTAAGGTTGGTATTGAGGCTACTCCTAGCTTTTTATTGCCAAAAGCAACTCATGTCATTAAATGAATAGATAGTCAGGAAAGGGAGAAATCTCTAATGATAATATCAGAGATGGGAATAAGGAGATTGTTTTGGAATGTGAAGCAATAAATAATCATACGTCAGTTATATGAATTGCTAACTCTAAAGCAGAAGAACTCAAAATGCAATCCAATAATTCTAGAAGGAGATCAGCTAGGAGAAAAGGGAAGCAGAAAAATAAAAGGGATTGCCCCTCACATGTAATCCTAGTTTGGAACACTAGAGGGATGAATGACCCTCTAAAAAAGAATGTAGTGAAAGACGTGGTGAAGGACAAGAAACCTACTTTAAGAGTTCTTCTTAAAATTAAACTAAAAGACCCTTTTACACTTTTTGGCTTAAGATTTTTGGGTGCAAATTGGGAGCTCTATTCCAATCATAGCTCACACTATAATGGAAGAATCATATGCCTTTATAATATTGATCTTATTGGAGTGCAAGTGATTGAAGAATCTGATCAACTACTGTATCTACATTGTTGGTTGTAAAACTCGAATACTATGATATATCTCTAGTTTCTACTTCCAACTTTGGCTTTCAAAGAGACAAATTGTGGTTGAACCTACAGAATATTCAACTCAGAATCCAAAATCCCTGGCTTATAGTTAGGGACTTTAATTGCTCTCTTAATTCCAATGAAATTGAGGGTGGGAGGAGATTTGACTTAAGGTTGACAAAAGAATTGTCCAACTTTTTAATGTAAGTGGATCTCAGCTTCCCTGGTAAACTTCTGATCTGTTATAATAATCAACATGGTAACTTGTTCATAAGGAAAAAGCTAGATAGAACTCTAATGATTTTTGTTTGGCTTAACTAGTTTCAAACTCCTTTATGCACTTTGGAGAGAATTTGACATCCAACTATTCCTTTATGTTGATACAGAGGTTGACTGAATGAAAAGTAATAGGTGTCCCTTTAAGAATGCTATTACAGGTATGGAAGGCTTTCATGAAGTAGTCAATAACTATTGGAACTCGAAAGTGATTGGCTTTGAATCCTATCAGCTCATGCAGAGGCTAAGAAGGATGAAAGGTGTTATTAAGAAATTTTTTCTAAGCAAAAATTTAAACCTTCAATCTCTTAGAAACTCACTTTTGCACAGAAATCATGTAATGAATTTCCTTAAAATTTTGATTTCAGACAGGTAGAGGTAAAGTTCCTTTGGGAATATCAGGATGCTCTCAATTTTCAAAATTCTGTTTTAAGAAGAAAACTAGGCTAAATTGGATAAAAAAGGAGGACTCAACTACAAAATTTTTTCGTTACTTCTTGTTAACTAGAAGGAATGTCAATACGATCCCTAAGCTTCAAGACAATAGTAGAAGAGAACATGTTGATTTGAAAAGTATTATGGAGGTAGCTAGAAGCTACTTTATTGATCTTATAGGGACAACAGACTCTACTTGGCCAAGCTCCAATGTTTTAAGGCTATTTGATTGTAGTATTGATCAAAGGATTCTTTGATCTCTCCTATCACTAAACATGATGTTAAAAGAATACTCTTTAGTTTACACCTTTAAAGTCTCCTAGATCTGATGGATTTAATGCCTCCTTCTTCCAGAATACATGGGAATTCACTAGAAAGCTCTTCACTAAGGTTATTTTCAAGTTTTTTAATTCTTCAAAAATGTTTCAAGAAATCAATCACACCTTTATTTGTTTGTTTCCTCAAAAACAAAATCCTTATACAATGAGTGACTTCAGGCTCATCTCTTGTTACAATACTATTTATAAGATTATCTTAAAGCTCCTTGTTGAAAGACTCGAGTTGGTATTATCAAATATTGTTAATTGTATTGAAGGTGCTTTATTCTTGATAGAAACATTGGAGGCAACATTTTGCTTTTATAAGATTTATTGAAGGACTACTGGTAAAAGACTTAATAGTTGCTTAATAAGATGGATTTTTTTAAAGATTTTGATACTGTTAGTTGGGATTTCTTACAATTCTGTCTTGAAGCTTTACATCTCCTCCACTAATTTTTTCGATGGATTATGACTTGTATTTGTACTCCTTTTTTTAGTGTATTAGTGAATGGCATACCTTTCATTTCTTTCAAAATAGCCAAGGGGATTAGGCAAAGAGATCTCTTATCCCTTTACTTGTTCCCTCTTACCCTGGAATGTCTCTCCAGACTAATATCGTGTAATGGTGGCTTTAAATTTCATCACAGATGTAAGGAACTAAACCTTACTCACATGAAGTATGTTGATGATTTGCTTCTTTTGTGTGGAGTTAATCTTGATTCAATCAACAAAATGATGCATATGCTAGCTTTATTTTCTAAGTGGACAAGATTAAATCATAACGGAGAGAAAAGCAGCCTTTTTATTTCAAAAGATATGTGGAATCTGGCTGAAATAAGGAGAATCACTAGACTTAATGCCTACTCCACTCCTTCTTGCTATCTGGGAGTTCCTATCATAGCCTTTAAGCCTAAGTTTCATGATTATTTACCTATTATTAAAAAAATAAAATCCAGAGTGATGGCTTAGTAGAATAGATTCCTTTCCTATGCAGCTTAACTTACCCTCATCATCTCTGTTCTTAACAATTTGCATCTTCATTAGACTGCACATGTTTCTTTGCCAAGGAAAGCAATAAAAAGAGATTGATAGAATAATGAAATCATTCTTATGGTCAAGAACAGTGGGAAACTCTAAGAATGTTAGAGTTGAATAGAGTCAAGTAACTATCCTTAAAAAGTATGGAGGCTTTAGAATCATTTCAATTTCTACTATGCAAAGTGTTTTAATGTGCAAAATGTTATGGAGAATATATACTGATCACAAAGCATTATGGACCAAATGGAAGCATTATGGACCAAATGGATTCATGAATATCACCTGAAGAACATCAATTTCTGGCAGGCTGATTACTCTAAAGAAAGCTCCTAGATTCTAAAGTAGATGATGAAATTATGAGATATCATTTATTCTTACATCAAACACAAAATTGGCAATAGTGACAAGACTTGGATATGGTTTGACAACTGGTTGGAAATTAACCCTCTTATTCATTTTCTTAAATTACAGAGGCTGTGGAATAGAATGCCACTAAATCTAAAAGTCTATTCTTTGATTGTGAATGGAGAATGATAGGGCAACTTTAAAACATTTCACTTACTTATAGATCTCTTTCCTTTATTAAATAATACAAAAAATAAGGATATCATCACTTGGGGACTGAACTCGAATTGAAAATTCTCCAACCACTCATGTTATCAACTATTTTCAGCTAGTTATATAGTGGCTCCTTGGTTTAATCTCTTATGGAACAACACTATCAACCCCAAGGCCACCTTCATCACATGGCTTGCAATCAAGTATAAGCTCAAAACTAAAAGTCAATGGCATGGAAGGGTGGATGATTCATGTTTATTATGTAACAGTAAAGTGGAGAATAAAGGCCATTTATGTTTTTTCCTTTGCAGTTACTCAGAGGTCATTTGGAGTAGAATCTTGCATATGTACTGAATTGGGTCATTAGTAACACAAAGAAAGGAAACGCCAATGTTACTCTCTTCAAAGAAGCTTTCACTATTACTATCTATAGCATTTGGAACGAAAGAAATAGCATAAGATTCACTGATAAGAAGGAAAATATCATATTGTTGACAGAATTTTCAACACTATCAAAGCCAACATTTGTGCCAAAAATACACAACACTCCCTTTCCATAGATATAAAGAGTAGATGGGAACTTAATTATTCTTAGCTTCTTTATTGCACAACATTTTAATATATTTTTTCTTGAATCATTTTGTTCCTTTATAATATAAATGCAGGCATATAGCTTTAAACTCATTGTAATGTTATAATAGCTTCATCTATAGTAATATATCATTCATTTTCAAAACAAACTCTGGACAATCTAAGCATTGTCACAACTCTTAGACCCTTAATTCAACAAGAGATGACTATTGTTGCTTCTTTATCTAACAAGGACATCTTCAGACAAACTTCTATTCCCAATTCCATAAGCTTTGAGATTATCCAAACTTGCATCAATGATGAGGAAGATACCATCATATGGAAGCACAATAGTAATGGCATTTTCACAAATCACTCTTATTAGAACGAACTTCAAGGCATCCTGTACAGAATTCCTTGGACCAAAGTTATGTGGTCCAAACATTAATAGCCTTAAGCTTTCACTACACCATGGCTAGCAATGAAGCAAAAACTGCCCACAGTTGAGAAGTTGACAAAGTTTCTAAATCTCACCAATTAATGCATACTATGTAAAAAGGCAAAAGAGTTTAGTATGTTATAGGTACTTGGAGAACAATGTTGCGCAAATGCTACATCTTTGATGCTCCAAAGGAATGGAATAACATAATCAAATGGTAGCTCACCATCAATCATCCAAACATCACAGTGAAATGGAGCTTTTACTTAACACTTTCATATATGGTCACATACACTTGGGATGAGAGAAACACACGAATTTTCTAAGATAGAAGCATTAGCAAGTAGCAATTTAGCAAGAATCTGTTACAACATATAAGAATTCACATGCGCATCTTTAAGCACAAATCTCAAAACTTGGATTATCTTAACAACACATAGCATCTGTAATCTGTTTTTCCAGAAGAAAGGATAAAGTACATTTGTATTGATTTTCTTAGTCATTGGTTATATGTGATCTCCTCTTATGGAGACACTTAATTTGTTATATTAAATTCCCTTGTACACTTTGTTTGCCTTCCGAGGCTTAATTCATTGCTCATTTCTCAACCAAAAAAAAAAAAAGATAAACAACTCACCACTAAAAAGTGAGGGAATGGATCTTAAATACTTAAAAGCGCTTGAATGCTTTTTGATGCAAGAACCAACGATAAAACATGTATTCATAAAGTTTCAAGACCCAAACTAAATATTGGAACCAAAAACTAGTAATTACAATAACTAGTTACAAGATGTCGACCAATATGCATTAATTGTACATGATTTACTAGCCATTCAGTATTTGTTGACAAATGAGTCATATTTTTGACTAATATGTCATCCAATATGATTAGTACATTAATTTTAACAACTTTTACCTATATTGATCGACCTCTATCCCATTTAAGTTGACTAATTCCCGTAAAATCATAATTCTTACAATTTCATTTGCTTAAGATTCATTTTCTTACAGAATATATTTTTCAAAATATTCTCCAAATAATATTTTAATGTTCAAGACGGTTTTCTTTGATGTTAAAACTTTAATTAAACACTTATGCAACTGGTAAAAATGATGATATTTTTATACATAGTGAGCCTCTAAGAAATTTCACAATGCTTCCATATAAAAAATAAAAACTCATAGGTGGTGCCTATATTTGTATCATCAGAATATGAACTAAAATCTCCCTTAATTGAAAATGAAGTGAGGGTCGAAAGAGAGAGGGAGACCTTAGTGGAATGTGGATTGCTCTATTTTTAAGGGGGTGGTATTTTGTAAATCTACATCATTTCTAACTAAGAAACAAGTCTTAATTCAATCATACTGTGGCCTCCTCAGTGTTTGATTGAAGCCTTCTAACATTCCAGAGCACGCACGGACACCTTGGCAAGGATCCACGTCCAGGCCTATGTTATCTTTAGTTTGATCTTCTTCGCTGTCCTGCAAAATTAAAACTGCTAGAAAATTTTCACGTAATACGGTAATCATTTATTTTCTATTGCAATCCTCCTTTTTATTATTGAAATCTTCTTAACGTTTTAAACGCATTAATTAAGTTCCTGATACCAAGTCCACAAGTACATAAAATTACAAGTTTTTACCATCATATCTTAATTAAGACTTGAATGGAAAAAGGCAAATAGGAATATAGGAATGCTTTTAAATATTATGAAAAAAGACTGGTTGGAGGCTTTACAAAAACTATCTTGTGCTGAATTCATAACAAAGTTCACAAGACATCTTTTTCAATATACGGTCCCCGAACTGATATTTATTTTTTACAAGTCCTAAAAAAAAGAGGGGAACGGGTTGGAAAAATGCAATAACTAGAAATACAAGAAATCATATTTCCACAATGACCAAAAGGAACTCTAATCAGCCCTTTAACTTAAAAACCTTTAGATCATTTTTCTATAACTTTTGTGAATAAATAGCATCAAATGCGTTATAGATGTCGCGCAAGCAGAAAAATAACAACAAAAAGATTGACGCTCTGTACCTGTTATGAGACACTCTACACCTGACTTCCTGCAAAAGTGTGAAAAGATTTCTTGGCCAGAAAATTCAAGCTTTGAACGCCAATTATTATTCAGTAGGCTGTTTCATCATCACTATCGACTCTATAAGAGGACAAAGGCACAAATTCTCATATTTACAGTGAGAAGAAAATGCTTTGTTAGAATCCATAGTTACCAAGACGCCATCCCGGAATACAAATTTTGTGTCTAACCCAAGCTGGGAATCGAGGAAGTCTTTTGCTTTGCCAGATAGACACCCATCTGCAGAGTGACAATCACATTCCATATTCACTACTAAACTATTTCCTGACCTCTTGCATTGACATCCATGCAACTGCAGAATTTCAGACATTTGACTGGGAGTTTCTTGTACTAGAACTCCATCAGAAAAATCAGTGATATTTTCAGGAGCTTCAACTTTTCTGACTGCTGAAAGCAGATCCACAGACAATGATGCATGGATATCATGAAAATCCTCTGCAGTCCAATGACACCTGTTTAACTTCATTTCACCGATAAAGATTTTCCGAATAATATTGTGCAGAGTATACAGGCATATAGGGCAGCAGGCATAGATGCATATGAACCCAGCATCATGAGAAGGAACCGTGATTGTTTTTGTAGAGAAATTGCCATCATGAATACCAACTTCCTCTTCAGACTCATTGCTGGCATGATTAATTCTGCTTTCCAATTTATTAACCTTGATGCAAGATCTCTCAGGGTTTAACTTAGGGGCACTCAGATCAGAGTCACAAACACCATTCTCAGAAGACACGAATGATTCTCTGAAACATATGTTTGATTCCCTCAAGGACCCAGAAACTTCATTAGTATCCTTGAGATCCATTGTACTTGGCATATCATGCCACCCAAGTGCAGTCTCACTCTTCCCATTTGTTATATTAGTTCGTGATTGATCATCGACCATCCAACATTTAAGGTGCTTATGTAGGTTGGTCTGATCACAAAGGTTAGACTGTTCTGCAAAATCATTTTCTGAATGTGCTGTTCGCTCAGAATTATGATTATAGGCATTGTCCGCTTTATAAGATTCAACAGCTTCAAGATTTTGAGGAACAATTCCTTCCAGCCCTTCAGATACATAGGTTGCTCCATTATAAGCATTTCTATCATGTTCCTCGCTTTGAAATGAATTTTTACCCAAACAGGTTCCATCAGTTGGATATTCCACACCACTTGGTTTATGATTTGCCATTTTCGTTTGAGCATCAAGCTCTAAACTGCAACCAAAAAATTCCTGTTAGACAATTCTGAAAATTAATAATTCTACAAGAATAGGAATTAACAGGCAATAGTACCTCTGCAGCGCATAAACCCAGCTATTAACCATATCTTCCAGGTAAGCAACTTGTGATAAAAGACGAACATATTGATATCTATCTTTCCCTGATTGAATTTTTTGCATGATTTCTCCAACTAGAAGCTCAAGAACTTTCCTTACCTCACAGGAGACATCTCTAAGAGATTTATAAATGCCTCTATATGCTGATAAACCAACAGCAATCAACCCCCTTACCAAGTCAGATCTGTCTTTGATTTTCATATTGCTAGAGCTTCCAGCAACAGCCATTTGATCTAATGAGTTAGAAGGTCGAATAATGCAAGAATTGAAAGGCCAGCCCTTCCAAGGTCCACTGATATCAGTGCAAGGACCTTCTTTCAGTTTGGATGTAACCCAACAAAGTTCTGCAAAATGAGGATATCGCAGAATTTGATACCCAAAATTACATATTGCCAACAGCAAGCTTGATTTGCCCTTGGAATTTTTACTATTTAATGGTGAGGGAGCTTCTAACAGTGTCCTACATGGACTTTCAGTAATACCATCTTGAATACCATTTGTACATTTGGTATCAAAACGATCTTGAAAAGGATCACCAATTTTGCACTCTTGTGGTGAACTTCTATGGGCATGAGCTCTTTGATGAACCAACTGAACAAATAATTGCACCATATCCCTTGATAACTCTAATGCGGAAAGATTGATCACACTATCATGGTCAAATTTTCTATTAACATTGACACAAAAGCGGGAAATTGCATGCCCCATAGGAGTTGGATGATTAGTATTTGAAGTTTCAGCCTCAAAGAACAGCCTTATCCTATACGGTAGATCTTGATATGGAAATTCTGAAGTAGCCTGTTAAAACAAGATATTAGTAAAACCTTAAGGAGCATATGCAATGCCATGTATGTTTTAGACAAGTAGGTAATAACAGATTATTCTAGCTAAATGACTCAAATCACTACATGGAGGGCTAACAACAAAAGATCATAAGGTGATGTCTCAGTCACTCACGTTACTCTTGAGCTTTGACAACTGCTACTGACTCAAATTAATCATTCATATCATTTTATATCAGTGGTTCAAAATGAAGAGTTGGATTTTTAAATTACATGCCAGAAGAGTTGAATTAGTCCAAAACAGGAAACTTTTATCCTTTTTCCAACAAATATGCAAGTCAAAAAAAGTGAAATTACTGTACAATTAGGATTCAATTAAAAATTGTAAATGGAAATAAGCAATCAAATTTTTGTTTAAGATCAAACAACAGAGGAATCCTTTAAGCATTAAGTTACAGCCTTCAACTCATATACAAATATACCAAAAGGTTTCCTGTGGGAAAAAGTTTACTAGTATGGTATATAACTAAAGGAAAATGAAAAACTTTCTTCCAAAGGAGAGGCTACAAAGTGCAACCTACTACAAAACCATCGAGTAATCATAGCACATCAAGATTAACAGCTAAAAGAAAGTTGTAATCGGCCAACATACATGTATCCCAAGTCAAGCATTCAATTCAAAATTACAATGGCAAAATAATAAATAATAATTTCCTATCATACCAGAATTATCAAGGATGTCGATACCGATATTGATTCAACCTGCTCCACAAAAGAGTTCCATACATGTGAAGATCTTCTCCGGGCATCTTGGTGCTCAATTGTTTCAGCTACCCTGTATTGAGGAACAGAGGATCTGTTTAACCCATCGACAACTTGACCACTTACACAACAGGTTTTTGCATCAAGAAGCGGAGGGTTGATTGGAGAAACTTCATCTTCCTCACTATCTCCACAACATGTCTCCAGAGCCCACAAATCAATTCTTGGCATGAATATCATGCACGACTGCAGACTTGCACATTTCACTACAAAGGCAACAGACATTTATGAAGATCTAACCTCTTTATGACAAAAGATGTTATTTATAGTTCAAGCAAATGCCAAAGCAATGAATCAAAGATTCCTACATTGCAAAGAATCAATCACAGCTATGGGACTACAAATCAGGTGCTACACTGTTCAAAAGGGTCACCTCATCTGTGTCACAAAGCCAGCTTAAAGATTCCACATTGCAGAGAAAAGAATCATATATAAATCTTGACTACACAAAACCATTTGAATTCTTAAGCCTCACTGTTCAGCATCAATTTTATAACATTTTAAACTAGGTAAACAAAACAGACCCAAGTTGAGTAACATCACTTGATTAGAAAGTTCCAAGCAAATTGCTGTACAGAACTTTGTCATTTTTCTGTTTGTTGCAATGGGGCAAAAGTGTACTGGTATCTAGAAAGGTACATTGTTTTCAGAAATGTACTTAAGTATCTATAATAATAGGTACCTCACTTTTTTCAGTTGATGAAAAGGTTGGTCAAAATATGAAAAATTACATTTTTTTATAAGTGCATCACAAATCCTCATATGAATATTTAAGCATGATAGGAAGCTTGTAACTAGTGGGATGTTTACAAACATCCAAGTAGAGCACAAACTTCCCGTAGGATAGCTTTTCAAATTAGGCATGGCTTAAATTGAATTTAAACAGTTGTCCTAAACAAAACAAAAAAAACAAAATGAGGACTGCCAAATGTTAAACTTAATAAGCAGCATACCATCAACCTTGTATTTTTTAACAAATTTCCATATGCCCATCTCAATGGCAGTCTCCAAAAGCACATGCACAACTTTTTATTACTCATATTAGGT
This sequence comes from Erythroxylum plowmanianum, assembly GCA_025531925.1. Lineage (NCBI taxonomy): Eukaryota > Viridiplantae > Streptophyta > Magnoliopsida > Malpighiales > Erythroxylaceae > Erythroxylum > Erythroxylum plowmanianum. The sequence continues at coordinate 30,435,812 of JANVCQ010000005.1, read as the reverse complement.
GGAGTTGGATATACTGCCCATGTCCCAGATAGTCTATGAATTCATATTCCAACAGCAATTTAAAGTCCCTCTTTCTGATCTACATATTTTGAGGAAGACCAACTGACAAATAGGACTATCAGAATATTGTATTTAAAATGAAAGATTCAGTGACTATTACAATTCTTAAACATCGTCTAGAACAATCTAATCTTAGGTGTTGAGACTATGGCAATAGGAGGTCAAGGATATTACACAATGCATCGATGAAATCTTTGTTTTATTCTCAGAGTTACATAACAGGTTAAACTTCAATCTAAAAAAAAAGCTCATATTGCAAACTATCAATTAACAGGAAAAACATAAGCCATTTTATCCAGAGAAAACACAAGAAACATGGAAGACAAGTCTGGCAGGATATATGCACTAACCAACTGTTATATAGAGTTGAAAAATTAGTGAGGTAAAATATGGTAAGTGTTATAAGTGACCACAACAAAACACCAAGATGGAAAAGGGAACAAGAAAAAGAGAGCTATACTTAATATTTCTGTTATCCCCTGCTCCATGTCACCATGTCCTTCTTCACAAATTGTTGCTAAGTCAATCTTCTGAATTTCTACATTTCCAACGAAGGAGTGAAGAATACAAGAAGCCAGATGCTTCTGGCCAGATCTAGCACTCCCAGCAATCAATAGTCGGTATTCTGATTTCTTTCTAGGTGAAAAAGAAACACTACTGGACAAACTTCTATGAACGCCCCCAATATGGGCTGCAAACTGTTGAGACTCAAACTCATCATCAACATTGTCCTCAGAAACAGCATCAATACCAGCACAAGTACCTTCTGCGATTAACATGCCCACACGTGAAAGCCTTCTCAGTATTTCCTTTGCAACATTATCTTCTTTAAGGAAACAACCAATATAAGACCACCATCGATCACTAGCCAGATTCTTCTGCTCCAAAGAAGAAACAATCACAGTTTTGATGGTTATAGCAGCTTTCAATAGAGAAGGTGGCATCCAGAGGCTATCATCAACATATAGGGCAACAAGCAAGGTGGATAATGGCTCAAGGAAACAAGGAATTAGATGTGAGGGAAGTGGAAAGGATACCAAGGCATGAGCAGCTATTCCTGCTTCTCTACATGAGCATGGGGGCGGAGCCCAAGCTAAAGCCTCTAACCAATCCTTCTCCTCCACTGTAAAAGCCGGAAGTGGGAGGCGTTTACCACCAGAAGCTTCCTCTCCAGCAGCAGATAGAACTTCTTGCAAAGGGAAATTCCTCTTCAAGGCTACAATGGCAGCTTGAGTGCAAAGAGCCTGGAGATCAGCACCAGCAAAGCCTACAGTTCTTCTTGCAATCCAATTTAGCAAAAGACCATTAACAGGTTTAGGCCACCTTTGTGTATGAAGTGAAAGGATGGCAGCCCTATCCTCACTTGATGGCAATGGAAAGTAGATTTCCCTGTCGAATCTCCCAGGCCTGCGTAATGCTGGATCAACAGCTTCAGGACGATTTGTTGCACCTATCACCACCACCGAACCTCTAGATTTTAAGCCATCCATTAGAGCAAGCAAGGTAGAGACAACGGAAATGTGAGTCTGATCTTGCTGCCTTGTTCGACAAGGTGCTAACCCATCTATTTCATCAAAAAAGATTATTGAAGGTTGACATCTCTCAGCAACCTGAAACAACAGCCTTAGCTGGCGCTCAGCATCACCAACATACTTTCCTAGGCAATCTGCACCTTTCCGTGCAAAATATGCTATCCGTCTATCACCACGAGCACATGAACCAATCAATGCACGGACAACAAGAGTTTTGCCTGTTCCTGGGTACCCATGCAGTAAAACACCCCTCGGGGGTGCAATGCCAAGATTGTTAAAGAACTCAGGGTATAACAGTGGTAAGATAACTACTTCCTTCATACATCTGATGACATCTTTAAGTCCTGCAACAGATTCCCATCCCTCACACAACTTAACATTGTCTGAGTCTGAACCTCCAATATACACTGGTGCAATTCTCAACAAATCTCTATGAAGTCTCTTGCTCTCCCGTTTTAAAAACTCTTCATCCTCACCACAGTTTTCCAGCCATTTCTCTTCAGCCTCAACATCCTTTCTCCAAGCATCATTTGACAGCTTTCTCAGTTCCAACTGCATTTTCTTAGCCTCTAGTTTCTTTACTCGCATCAAATATCTATTATCATGAGGCTGAAAATGATGTTTATGATCTGTACATGCTATGAGAAACTTCTGATGGTCAAAGATGCATCCATTAGCTCGTGCACAAGGCTGCATGCCATTGAGAAACATGAGTTTGAAGAAGAGGAAAGCCAAGCGCAGCCTCTGTATGGCTGTTTACTATGCAAACTGAAGACTATATATAAAAGTTCCAAAAGGAAATCATAAAAGAGAAGAGAAGAACACTTCATGCAGTAAGTATAAAAACCAACCAAATGATAAGTTTTTGGACACCGATCAACACGACATCCAATGGTTGCCCCAGGCCTTCCACAGCGGCTGCACTTTAATGCTTTTCCTCTACAAAGTGCAGCCCTTACGTTTCTTAAGCAACCCAAACCAGCAAAGTAAACCTGCGTATATAAAACAAACTTCATCAAGGGCTACTAGAACAAGATATCCAAATGCAAGAAAAATCTAGGGAAATAGATAAAATGGAAAAGATGGGGGACTCAGCAACATTAATAGCCAATAAAACATAAAAGATGAATCACGAGTGCTGATAAAAAATGCATAGATGTAGACATCAGATAGTATAGGTTGCTACTTAATTTCTCTAAATAAATTTTTTCACATTTAAAAACAAGAGATGCTCTAATATTTAATGCTGATAATCTTATGAACTAACAGAAACAGTGAATATGGAAAGGAAAAAATCATCTAGATCCTCCATATAAAGTTAGCCACCACAAACAAGAATAATGAAGTCACTGTAATCAAGATCTGCAAAGACAAGGTTCAAAAATAATATGCCAATAAGCTATGCAGAAACTTCCAAAAGCATGCAAGTCTAGTTTCAAGAGAATTAAACTAACAGGGTCAAGCTCATAAAAGTAAGAAGGGAACAACTAGAGCTTTATTACATTTAGGCTTTTGCATGTTTTAGAAAAAGCATTCCCAGATAATTCAACATAAAACAAAGAACAAAAACTAAGGGAAGAACTCAGTGTCTTAATATTTATGAACATGAAACCAACCAAACAGAGGAATAAACTGATCCTGTTACAGTGTTACCGCTCAAACATGGAATGGCAAGTGCATAATAGTCCATATAACTGCAAACTCATAAACTGATCCTGGTACAGTGTACCCACTCAAACATGGAATGGCAAGTGCATAATAGTCCATACAACTGCAAACTCACAGGTTAATCCTGTTATTTCCTTACAGTATTTTGTTCTTATTGCTAACTTCAGAGTAAACTAATCCATATCATCAGTAAGGTTTTACTTGCGATTCAACATCAAATCAGGAAATTTAAATTACTAAAAGAAGATGATTATTAATAGTTTCCAAAGGAGTCAAATAGCAAAAGGAGAACTCCATTCTACCAATATTTCTAGTTTTACTCATCTGATCAAAAGATATCCCAGCTTGTGAAAGGGACAAGCTTCCCATATATTCTCTATGCCTGTGGACTACAATCGGAATCCAGAAACTTATACCATATTTGAGTGGGAGAAACTAATTGAATAGTGTGTTAAAGATAAAACAGCATACTGCCGGAAAGTATATTCACCTACATAATAAAGATAGACTGAAAAATTAATGATAGACTGAAAAATTATGTCATTAGAGCGTATCTTGGCAGAAGTTCATATCTACAACTCAGCGACACTTGGCAGTTCATAAACAAAGTGCCTGTTAATGCCTTTACATTAATGTTCTGCTTGAGGAAAACTTAAAACTCAAAAATGACACGCTTGATCATAATAAAGGTATAATGACATTGAGGGGGTATTTTACACAAAATTTAGCGCTTAGAATCAAATGTAGAATCACGTAAAAGTATATGCAAAAGTTATCAAAGATTGAACACCAGATTTCCAATAGTCTCAAATATACTTAGAGCAACCTAATCTGAAGATAAGGAAAACCATTGAAAATTTAATTACATTTCCTTATTGTGCAGGTTTGTCTATCTCTTCAAACAGATGCTTACCTTTTCACTATTCAAACATTAAACTTTCAAGAAAATTTTGAAATAGGAAGAAAACCTGCACCTCCTCCCAAAAATTTAAAACAATAATGGTATCCTTAATATGCAGTAGAACTAATGGAACACTCACGAAATAATGGGAAAATCTTCAGAAACTGTACCTCTGGACTCCACACCGCACAGTGTTGATGAACCCAGATTCCAGCAATGCCATATCGGTCATTTATAGGACCTAAGAGACGGCCAAGCCATCCAGGTTCATCACCGAACCCATCCCAAATGTCATATTCAGTCTCCTCTGAAGCCGATGAACCACTATAGGCCTCATTTTCACTATCACCAGCATCTTGCACTAACTTCTTTGGTGGTTTGCCATCATCTCCACAACCACACAAGCCACACCGTCTACCGTGTTTAATCCGTGGCCTACAAAGGGCAACAGTCGTGTTGCCATTTGATTTGTCTACCTTCTTAACTTCCCTGCTTTCCAAGGGCATTTCAGATACCACAGCTAAAGCACCTTCTGCTTTATTACCACTTTCATCCACTACTGCTTTCAAATCTTCAACAACTTCAACACTATGACTCTCACACTTTTGATTCTTCACATTTGTTAAGTCCTCTTCCTTGTTATCGCTTCTCTCAACATCTTCTCCATTGCCATTAATTTCAAGTTTGTCATCTACCTCGTTAACAGTATGCTCAAGATTTTCCACAAAGTGAATCTCTTTCTCCAATTCCATAGCATCCACTCTCACTTTCTCATGTCTCTCATGTGCCCCTAACTGCAGGGGATCCGCAACCAAAAGTTCCCCATCATTTCCACCACTCACTTCACCATGTAAAACTGGCGCGTTTTCCTGACCATCATTAGCCACCACCTTCGTCTCTACCTTCTCAATCTCATGTTTCCCAAAACAAATCTGCCCATCATCCTGCTTGCTCACCTTTTCAACATCATGTATCCCACTTCCCTGCTCTCCAGTCTCCGAATCACGTACCACCTTGCTCCTACCCAATCTCTTTGATCTCCCTAGCATCAACTTTCCATCCATCAACTCCCTCTTGTTAAAATCCAATCCAGCCGATATCTCTATACCATATAAGAGCTTCCTCTTCCCATTCACCTTACCTTTCTCTTCAGAGGCCGCATTCCTATCCCTTGACCTCAGCCGATGTCGCCAACTTTCAGAAACATCCGAAACACCAATCCTCTCAGTCTTCACCTCCTCCTCAACTCTTGCTACACTAATTCTTTGACTTTCCTTAACGCTGAAAGGCGAATTCTTACTGAACTTTCTCCTTCTTTTAACCGGCGGGGGGGAGACATCAAGCACAACAGGCGCGCGCCGCACCCTTGAGCTCCGACGGGGCTCGAAATCACCAATCTCGGCCGACCGGGAACCAGACCTGCCTCTATTCAGATTAGAATCATTATGGTTTTGATTGTAAACGCTTTCAGAAATGGCATCAAGTCTCTTATGTTTCTTTCGGAGCCTAGAGCCGGTAGGGGTAAAATCCCTTTGCTTCGGCGAAGAAACCGAAGCCGATTTCACTTGCATGACAATCACAATCTCAAACCACTAAGTTGTACAATCCTGAAAGTTAAGAGCAAATGGGCCATCTTAGATCTTGTCCTTTCGCTCAATTGTCAGTTGAATTATGAAGGGATTAGAAGGAAAATACACTAAAAATGGTGAAAGGGATTCAGTGGCTCACCACGTTAACATTGATCCACCAAGTAGAAGAAACCCTATAAGTCCATGTTATAGAAATGTTTCACAATCTCTGTCTCACCCTATCCTTATCGCCTTCTTCTTCTGTTCTATTCTGTTCCGTTCTCTCATATCTGCTCAGCTCCTTCAAACGAAGAGAGAGAGCATACAGCTTTAGGGCATAGAAGGAACAAGAGAGACTTGTTGGGCCTGATATTTTGGGGTTTCATGGCCACGCGCGCAAGGGCTCGTGGTATCCCACGTAATGGCAACATCTTTTGCACTTTTCCTTTTGCGTTAATTAAGCAATACAAAACCTCTACATATTAATATTCAACAAATTAATAACTACTACTGTATTATACTCTTTCAGTGTTTTCCTTGAAGTGATTTGATTGCGACAATTTTGCAATTACACTCTTATTTGTACCATAGTACAAAGGTGCTATCCTCCTTGTTAATGTCTAACCTCAATCCTAGGATTTGGTTTTGGAGTGGAGTGTTGTGCAGAGATTCCAAAAGCTAGTAGTGATGATCCAATACCTATTTCACTGCCAAGTTTAAAGGAATGATATTCCTCGTAAAGTTTAATTCTGTGGATTCATTTAGGATAACAAATTGGGACTAATTTTCATGCTAGAAACTTGTGGCTGTCTTACTTCCTATCTTACTTGTGATCACCATGCCCTGTGCTTGCCCTGGATTGTGCATTCCAGATGCCTCCATTTCCTATATAATAGACATGGATCCATTATGTCCACAAGGATTGCTTATCATTAAATAGTCTCCATGAGCTTTTTATCATAAGGAATTGTTGGTAAGCTTTAGTGCTTTGATTTATAAGCCCCCTTCTTCTTTATGTAAGTTTATTAACTTTGTCCATGGCTCTCTTTGTTGTATCTCCAGTTCATAAGAAGTTTTGGAGCAAATTTTCCACTACTTTGGCAATGTTGCTTAGGAAGCTAAGGTGGGATAACCATTATATGTGAATGCTATCTAGGACTGAGATATTTAACTAACCTCTTCTTGCTACGCTGGCTCCTACTATACTAGCTTGACATCATTGTTTATATCCTGTCTATGAGTGGTTGAAACTCTCTACAGGAAGGCCTTTTTGATGTAATAGGGGTCCTTAAATATGTGAATGGAGGGGTATTAGCTCTTAGTCCAGTGATTTATGAAACCAAGAAGCATCATAAAGAGCTCCTTTGGATAGGTAGAGGAAATTTTTATTCCTGTTTAAAGAGAGACCTGATAAAATCTTAAAGGATTGCAATGCTGCTGTCATTAGAATACTTAGTGAACTTGCTTTAACTTTGCAAAACAAAATCAAATCATTACTAAAAACTAAGTTGGTAAGTTTTAGTCTTTTTACACCTTGTGTGATGTTTGAATTATTTTTCTTGAGAAGTTGTCTATCTTATATTTTTTATGAGAACTTCTATTACCAAAATGAAGAGATAAGTGGATAATGGATTCCCTAGCTTTAGACCCCTTGCATCTTGATAATCTTTGGTGGGCTCTCCATTAACTAATGCTACGTTTGGTTCATGTCCATTGGACAGTGGACAGTGGACAAGGACACAAAAGTCCTGTCCCATATCATGTTTGGT
>JANVCQ010000005.1:30396764-30425049 GCA_025531925.1 Erythroxylum plowmanianum | reverse complement strand
TATACTTTAATTAATGAGATCAATTACTTTCTTCATAAGAAAGAAACATAATGTGTGCTAATTTTACCGTTTCAACATTATTCAATCTTGATGAAACTATAACTAGGAACATTTAGGAATAATACATAAGTGTATATTGAATCTCATAATTATGTTCTCATCATAATTATGTTCTCATCATAATTTCAATTATACAGTAATTATTCCAAGGATTTTGTCTTTACAAATAATAATTAAATAATTAACAAATACATAAAGATAAAGAATGCCTTTAATGAATTAATAATAATGTCATACAAATATTTACAATCAAAATAAATTGACTGCAAGGGCATAAACTAACACATTTAAATAAAGAATTAAAAATTTTGAAACTTTTAAGTTACATTATAGATAGATTGGTATTTTTATTGTCACTAATGTATTTCATTATGGTGAAGAGAAAATAAAGAGTTTAAATACCATAAAGAAATTCAAGGTGAATGGACATATATAGAATGAAATCATTTATGAAGAAGTCACACCCTCAAGTTTGATGTATATTAATTTGGAACTTTCCTAATATGTAGAAGATTGAAAAAAAAAAACCCTCATTGAACATAATGATGTTAAACAATTATGCTATTTTGGAAGCAACCAAATATGACAATTTTTATTAATTTTGTCTAGCTATAGGTTTCATTTTCTTGCTTTATGTGTTTGTTTTATTGGTTTAAGGGAGAAATTGGGTCTTAAGTTCTAGATTACTAAAATTCATAAAACGAGATAACATCTTATGCAATTCAATTTTTAAGATCAAAGACCTAAAGTTTCAAACGACCAAAATTTATAAGGCAAGAACATGCCTTATGCAACTCAGGTTTAAGATGATAATCTTTTTAATTTTCAAAAAGTTAAAATAAGTAAAATGAGATCACACCTTAAATAATATAAGTTTTATAATGCTAGCATGTATAAAGAGAGATCACATTTTATACATGTTAGTAAACTATCTTGTTTTAAGGATTTAATTATTTTTATAAAATAATAAACTTAAAAATAAACTTAACATTTTCATTCCATAATGGACCAGTCACACTCTTCCACAAGCTTTCAACAAGCAGCTAGCTCCACACATCCAATAGCTTCAGTTCATACGTGTTTCGTGGCATGCACCAGAATAACTTCATCTAGGATTGGCAAATTTAACCTGACCTAGATTTTAGCTTGGATTGATCGGATCAAAGGTCGAGCACAAGTAAGGTTGGACCAGCCCGTGACTCAACTGGAACAACCAAAATGACATCATTTTGAAATTTTTTATAAAAGAGTAAGAATGGGTCGGGCCGACGTGAGCCACCCAATGAGTCCATTAACATCCCTAGCTCTACCAAGCGAGGTCCATACACCAATGTACGAGTCACCAACTTTGAGGCTGCGCCATGCAGCCAATGTCCACTAGCAATCCAACTTCTCCAAGAATGATGTAACCAAAATCCGAGCCGGGGAACAAAAACAAATGATCATGCCTTATCTAATTTAACTTAAAAAATAAAAGACCTAAAATTTTAGGTAGCTAAAATTCGTAAAGATATATCATATCTTATACAATTAAGTTTTTTAAATAACACTTTATGTAACTCAAGTTTAAAGTAAGTCTTTTTGAATTCTAGAATGCTAAAATAGATAAGGCGTAATTATACCTTAAATCAATTAATTTTTTAAGTAAATCCTTTAAATTTTAAATTATTAAAATGCATAATACAATATCACTTATTATAGAAATTAGTAAAGTTTTTTTTTATGGATTCATTTAATTTTTTAAAAATAAAAAATAAATGAATAAGAGATTAGAATTTTTCTATATATATATATATTTAAAAAACAAAATAACAAACACCAAATAAAACCCCAAATTCTTTCATTCCCTTGACCAGGTTTTGCGCTCCACTAGTCCATAACGCACCAAGTCACAAGGTTTTGCCAGCTTCCACGAAGCACTCCACGGCCAGCTCCACGCGTCTAGCAGCTCCAGTTCACACGTGTCCCACGCCAAGCCCCAAAAAAGATCTAAGCAACGGCCTTTTAAATAAGTCTATGTGAAGTAAGGTTGTCAAAGGCCGATTGGAACAGAGTATCTTTTCTCCTGAGCAAGCAATGTATGGCACATCCTACTTTTCTTCTTGCTGTCCGTATTACCGTGGGATGTTGGAAGACTTAATTTAACCCCTCTAGTTAGAAAGTTGCCTATGATACGATATTTCTTTATAAACCATTTATTCGGCAAGTAGATTCAAAGGTTATAATCTCAATAGCTCTGTTTTATCTGAGCTTTTTTAGTTTAACGACTAAAATAAATAAAGAATATAAGAGTTATTTTTAGAAATAGAAAAATGAATAATATAATAGAATAGGTATTAATTTGTTTTATTTACCGCTAAAGAATTTCTATATCAATGTTTGGTTTGAAAATATAAATTTAGAATGACAAAAGAATAAGTAACAAAAAGACAAAAATATTCTTATTATTGTTATTGTTGTTTTTGTTCTTGTTCTTGTTCTTGTTGTTATTATTATTATTAGTGTTATTATTATTATTATTATTATTATTATTATTATTATTAAATTCCTTATTATTAATTATATTTATTTTATTATTATTAAATTTCTTATTATTATTATTATTATTATTATTATTATAAATTTTATTATTCTTATTCTTATTCATTATTACTATTATAAATTTTCTACTTACTATTATTCTTATTAATATTAATTTTATTAATAATTATTAATTATTAAATTCCTTACTATTATTAATTTTCTTCTTATTATTATTAATTTATTATTTTTATTCTTACTAAATTTCTTCTTCATCACCATCTCACGGTGGTGATAAGTCACCACTAGTGTGACTAACTTTTGAATGTTAGTCATGCATAGTCACCACCACGACTAGCATTTAATTAGATGGGGGTGACTCATGATCATTTATACTTCGAATCTCATATGTGTCTAATTTGAACTTAGGTTTAAACCTCAATAATAAAAACTCATTTCAAGTTCATCACTCAATTATACTTATAATTATTTATTATCCTAAGTCCCTCAATCAACAATTACCGATCCTTTCTAATGAATTCAGATGGCCATGGCCATGAACAATGTGTGAAGAGTTTATGGTTCAAATTTTAAGTCAATCGGAGATCCAAAGAAGAAGTTATGGTCAAAAGAGCAAAGGGTGTTCAAAATTGTCAAATATCACTACACCTTCACTGTCACGATCGTGCATTTCCTATTGAATCTCCTATGTCATAATCGTGCACGAGCACGATCTTGCTATACTCGATGCTTCCCTAAGCACGATCGTACAACTCCCCTAAGGTTTCCTCTCTACCACAATTGTGCTTGTGTAGGATCGTGCACTACCCTAAGGATTCCTTTCTATTCGTGCACTACCTAATGATCAATATTCAAGCTTCATTCAATTACTCTCCAAAACATATTTTTAGATCAATTTTCATGGCCATTTTAACGTTGAAAAAGAAGGATTTAGGCAAAACATTCTTATAAACAATTGTTCCTATATATCTTAAGTTTCTAACGACACAAAGTCATACAATTTGGTTCAGTATTCTATAAGTTATACACAAAATACCACCGACTGTTCTCAAACTGCAACTACACTCAGTACTTAACTTCAAATCAAATTTTGAAACTCTTAAATATAGAATTCAAATTCGATTTCTTCATGAAAATGTAGCCATACGTCTCTAATTTGATACAAATTAAAAATCATCTCATTTGGATGTTTAAAGATCAAAATATGGCTAAAATACATATGCATGTTCAATGAAAACACTCATCTACCATATTCCAGCCCAATTCATCACCATTTTCATCCTAGTTCATCTCGTTTGCTTAGTCTATCATTTCTAGCTTATATCTTCATTATTTTCTCTTCGTTCCTACTTCCATTTCAGTTCAGTTTCAATCACAAACAAATAATACTCTATGTTTTATCATAATACCGAAAACAGAACATTTACATACATATATATTCATTACTAAATTTCTGCACCCTTTTCCTACACCATTATCAATGATCTTTCTATTCAAACTCATTAAATATTAATCATCATAAACACAAAAACAGGATATCAATATTCTCATTCTTTATCCACAATGCACATGTATAATGACCACTATTCTCATGATCATGTAATATCAATTAATCACCATATGTTTCATATTCGCACAACTCATGAGAATTAACATGTCACTTACTTGCTAAAACTCAAGTTCTTTAAAAACACCAAGAATCCCTAACTTCTCATGCAACCCACGTACACCACTTACTGTTATTCTTATTTTATTAATTTTATTAATTATTAAATTCCTTACTATTATTAATTTTCTTCTTCTTATTATTAATTTTATTCTTATTAAGTGATTATAATTCACCACCTTAATAAGGTAGTGTGACCAACTTTTAAATGTTAGTCATGCACAGTGGTGACTTCGTAAGTTACCACCATGCATGACTAGCATTTAAGTTAAATGCTAGTCATGACTAGAGTCATGGGGATGATTTAATTAGTCACCCCCGTGTGTGGTGACTAGTCACGGGGGTTCACGGAGGTGACTAATTAATTCACTCCGTGACTAGCATTTAGTATAGAGGAAACATCAGGGAGTTGCACGATCGTACACAAGCACGAACATGACAGAGAGGAAACTGCAAGGAGTTGCATGATCGTGACAGAGAAGATGCATCAGAGAGTTGCACGATTGTGCTTGACAAAGAGAAAACATGAGGGAGTTACAAGAACGATCGTGACAGAGAACGCGCATCAGGGAGTTTTTTGTTATTATTATTAAATTCTTTATTCTTATTAATTTATGATTATTATTATTATTAATTTTCAACTTACTATTATTCTTATTATTATTAATTTTATTTATTATTATTATTATTAAATTCCTTATTATTATAAATTATTATTATTATTATTATTATTATTAAATTCCTTATTAATATTAATTTTATTCTTATTCTTATTCTTATTAATTTTATTATTCTTATTGATTATTATTATTATTAATTTTGTACTTACTATTAAAAATTATTATTATTATTAATTATATTTATTATTATTACTATTAAATTTTTTTTTTTATTAATTTTATTTATTATTATTATCGTAATCGTCGTCGTCGTCGTCATCATTATCATTATCATTATCATCATCACCTTTATTATTATTAATTTTATTCTTCTTCTTCCTAATTTTAATATTATTAATATTCTTATTATTATTAAATTCCTTATTATTACGATTTTTCTTCTTATCATATGACTTTCCAACATTTTACAGTGGTTAACTTTTCCTAGTCCGAATCACGATAGCATTCATTATATAGTCGCAATTGTAATATAAAATAACAATATAACAATATTGAAAATAAATCTAACTATTTAGTTGAACAAAAATTAAGTTTTAGCCTTATTTTAAATAATTAGACAAAATATTTAAACTTCAACATAACCTTCAATGTGTGACAAGAAACCTCCTCACCCACTCAAGTCTTTGAAAAGGCGGAACAGTGAAAAACACAAGCATTTGTGTAGGATAATTAGGATTTTTGCCTAAAGCATTATTCCTTTCATCATCTGTGAGCCCTTCTATCCCACCCAATGCACTATATAACTGTTCAGTTCTTTGTTGAATATTTATTTCAGTCCCAATACTTTTACAAAATTTATCTCCAATATGATTTATGGTATCACTCAACATCCTAGCAACAACAATAAGGTTATCTGCACAACTTGCTTCTCTCGTATCATTTCTCCTTTCTTTCCTTCTTCCTGAAATATTTTTAGCTTGTCTTTCAAATTTTGATGCTTGAGGTTAGGTAAAGGAAACTATGCTCATATTGATCTTCACCACCTTCATTTGACCCACCTACACTTTCTTGCCTTTTCATTTCTTCAAGAATATCTACAACAGTTTGTGTATCATTTTCAGTTGCACAATCTTCTCCATAGATCCCAATCAATTCATTATAGAAAGGAAAGCTCTTCCTTTGAAATTGAGTAGCATCTTTGTGACTCTGACAAGATGGGAAAAAAACATCAATAATTTATATAAATGACAAGAAAGTAATTAAAGAAAATACTTAAAACAAGTTAAAAGTTAAATACTTACAGTTAAGTAAGAATCCCATACATGATCTTCAGCAGTGACCATCTTCTTTTCGATATCCCATCCAAATCCGCTAGTATCTTTCCTTATCATATCATAAACATTGCTCCACCCTTTCTTTAAAGTCTTAATCGTAGACTCCATGTGAAGTCTAGCTTTTAAGTTTGAATTAGGAAGCTTTGTTGCTACCATTCTTTCCAATTCATTGAGATGCCCGGCTTTAAATTTAGTATCAGCATTATACATTCCCACATTATACAAATAAAAATTGTAGGAAACTAGCACAATATCCTCAACATAGTTCCACTTTCTTTTTGTTCATTTTGAACTTTGAGAATCAATAGTTGAAAGGGAATTCAGCGACATATTTATCCACCAAATTAAAGCAATATTGATAAATTAAAAAACAAAAATCATAATAAAGAAAACATTCATAAAATTCTTCATACCAATTAACATTAATGATCAACAGCTTACAAAAAACAACCATATAGTGTCAATAACATCATATAATATAAACAACAAAGAATATAACAACTTATATAAATAATAATATAAAACATCCTAACACTCGAACATAATAGAACATTTAAAAAATGCCAATTCCCATTTTGCCTAGATGTTCGCCATTCATTGAATATTTCGCGTGCCAATTCATTTCTCTAATTTGTCCAAGAATTAGTTGAGTCAATAGTAATCCTCGATAACTGGATTGGTGTGAAAATAATCCCCTAAATCACTCTCTATGGGATCAAAACTCATTTCCTGCCTAATAAAATTATGAAGCAAACAATAAGCTATAATAATTCAATTGTGTGTCTTTATTAGATAAAATGATAGACTCATAAGAATATCCCACCTATTTTTTCGTAACCTAAAATATCTCTCAATTACATTACGTGTAGTCACATGTTTCATATTTAAAAATTCCTCTTGAGTTCTTGGTTGGTAACCTTGATACCATTCATTCAAATAGTACCTTTGACCCCTAAAAGGTGCAAGAAAGCCCTCACAATTTGTATAACCTGCGTCAACTAGGTAATAGTAACCTATATAAAAAAAACACTACATAAGTTATTCAACGTCCATTATCTTATATACAAAATTTCAAACAACCTTCCTATATCATATAATAAAGCTTACCATGAGGCACTTTTAGTCCATTTCTCCTAGTAATTGCATCACAAAGAATTCAACCATCAGCTACTGACCCTTCCCAACCAGAAAGAACATAAACAAATTGCATGTCAGGTGTGCACACACCTAATATATTTGTTGAAATCTAGGTTTATCTTTAATTGACACATTAACCCTCATATGTATCCCATTTAGAGCACCTAAGCAATTCTACAATTCAAATGAAATAAAATCTAATGAGGAACCTTAATCATATTCACAATATTTTCTTATAAAAGTAATAGGGTGATTATCTACCTTAAATCCACCGATGGTCTAAAGAGTTTATTGGTATGAGCTCAAGTTTCCTAGACAAATGATCCGACAAATGCATCATTGCATTTAAAACATTATGAAAACATCGACTAATTGTCTCAACTGGCCTTCTAAAATTTTTGTTAGTAACTCGATTTTTAACATGGTGAGCAATAATATGTAATAAAATTGCTACTTGTCATGTTTTTTATTGACTTTAATCCTCTTATACTTTCTAGCATTTCACATAGTTTAAAAAAGCTTGCCTATTCATCCTAACCATTGAAATACATGGCTCATCATTGTCATGTACAATTCGCCTCATATAATCTTGATTTGCATCAAAATTTAGAAAATAACTTCTAACCCTTAGCCTATAACTATATAAAGAAGCATCTGATGCTAACAAACAGAATAGCGAACTAACAACATTACACAACTGCAACAATACAGTCAAGACAACCACAATCATTTTTGTTCTTTCATCATTTCTACGTAAACTCAAATTGAAACAAGTCATAACTACAAAAAAAAATTTCTAATGTATTTACATAAATTTGTTTAAACAATTTACAATATAAGATAACAACTATGAAATAATTCAAAATAGTTGAAGGCATAAAGTAAAGTAAGAGAGAAAAAAGAAGATAATATTTCCATAGTTAAAAAGAGAAGATTATAGAACATAAAAACCAAAACTCAAACAAACGGTTTAAATGAAACCCTAACTCAAATAACCCAACACAAATTTAAGGAAGATAGAAAGAAAGGCAAAAGCATAATAAGCATAATGACCCTACTGGCTAAGGATAAGGAAGTACATTCATATCTTGATATTGGTTACAAATCTTTATGAATTTTGCATCTAGGTTAAAGGAAAAGTCATGTAAAATTGCATGAAAAGAGAAATAAAAATTAAAAAGAAAAAAGAAAAGAAAAGGGGTGACAAGTGTTACCACCTCACGGTGGTGATAAGTCACCACCTTAAAGGTGGTGTGACTAAGTTTTAAATGTTAATCAACACTATGCATAACTAGCATTTAATTAAATGCTAATGCCACCTTGTGACTATCATTTAATTAAATGCTAGTCACAAGTCACGAGGGTGACTTAATTAGTCACCCCCTGCATGGCATTTAATCACCCCCGTGGCTAGTATTTAGGTAACTATTCTCCCCGTGCAAATTTGTGGACACTAAAATGAAACAAAGGATTTGAAGTATGCTTGAAGTAAATAAAGTTCTGTAACTTACATGTTTTCTTTTTACAGTTTAACATAAACATAATTATCATACTAAAGCATTTTAAGAATTTTTTATGACTTGTTTCTATTGCTAATAACACCATTTATTTAATATTTAATTTGAAGTTCACTATATTAATGCTTGCTACTTGTCTTTAAGAGATAATTTGCTATTCTAAAGAAGTTAAGTTATGCAGTAGTGGTTTACTGGACAACAATCAGTTATGCTTTCATCTAATATCCCTATATATATATATATATATATATATATATCTTGAGACTATGTACTACTATATATGCCTTACATTTATTCTCTAGTTTCAACTTTAAGCCTTTATTATCTGTTTTCATATCTAAAAGCCAACAATAATTTATCAATGCTCCAATAAGTTTGTCGAGGATCAAATTCTATTAAGACCAGTAATAATCTTCTCTCTAAAGATGATTAACAAATTTTCCTATCTTTCATAACATGAAGAAGACATATAGATGTCCTGACGCAGGGAACCAATCTCTCCAACTACATTCATACCATATATAGCCTATTGAAAGAAATAAAAATTTTGTCATTGGCTAAATTCATTCACAACCAATTTTAACTACCAATGGTTTCCTCTTCTAGTTTTTGCTCTAATGGAAAACAAACTCTTCAAGGTAGTGTCATAACCTAAATAACGCAGACACCTACTACAATCCAAGTTAATATCACACAGATAACGCATCTTCAACATACTTCATACCAAATACCTCAAAAATCCTTCAATCATATCAATTAGCAATTAACAAGTCCTAAATAGTTCAGATGATTTTCACTCTAACTTCAAACAAGTTGATGCAAATACATTTAAACAAGTTGACCCAATTGCTTGACTACCACAAAGGGGAATAAGCATGTTGTTACAACCTTTCATCAAAGAAAAAGACTCGCACAAATATAGGAAAGAGATGGGAAGCACATAAATTCGTCTCTTCCAATCTTGGTCAAGTTGATTGGAAGAGACGAAAAAGCCAAATAAGCATCATAAAACTCATTCATAGAATTTAAAAACTTAAAACTTTACTTACATGATTCTTCAAACAAATTTCAGCTATGACAGTGAAGAGCAAGGTTTTGGTGGATAGGGGAAGAAAACAACAAGAATAGGCATAAACAGACACTAGCTAGGTTGAATTGTTTACATGTAGAGGATAATACTAATATAAGAATCAAGACCAGTATTTTGGTGATGAGGGTTCAGCGATTTCCGAAGAACACTAACAAAATCCGAAGAACAACAAAGCTTTAGTGATTTGCCTTTCAAAACCACGTGCTTACGCGTGTTACTAACACCTTGCCATGTGTCACCATACATGTGTACTACTTGTCATGCATATGGACTGCCACCTTGCATAATATCATTTGTCTATTTTTTCTAATCTAAAATACTCCAAAATTTTCAACAAAATTCGTAAAATTTTCAAAAATTTTGAAATAATGTCAATAGTCTCCGAATGAGTTTTTCGCAATTTAATCGCATTTATAAATCTATTTTACCCGAAAAAATGTCAATGAATGAATGCACAATTTATTTGAATGTGTTAAAATCCATATGTACATATCAGCGAATATTCAACTATGCAAAGCATACAGTGCATAGGAATTCCTCAATTTTTCTAACCTATATATATATATATACTTGTTCTTGAGACTATGTACTGCTATATACGCCTTATATTTATTCTTTGTTTTCATCTTTAAGCCTTTATTCTCTATTTTCATATCTAAAAACCAATAATTTATCAATGCTCCAATAAGTTTGTTGAGGATCAAATTCTATTAAGACCAGTAATAATCTTCTCTCTGAAGATGATTAACAAATTTTCCTATCTTTCACAACATAAAGAAAACATATAGATGTCCTGATGCAGGGAACCAATCTCTCCAATTACATTCATACCATATATAGCCTATTGAAAGAAATAAAAATTTTGTTAATGGCTAAATTCATTCACAACCAATTTTAACTACCAATGGTTTCCTCTTCTAGTTTTTACTTTAATGGAAATCTATCTAGGAACAAACTCTTTAAGTTAGTGCCATAACCCAAACAACGCAGACACCTACTACAATCCAATTAATACCGCACAGATAACGCACCTTCAATATAATTTATACCACCCAGATACTTCAAAAACCCTTCAATCATATCAATTAGCAATTAACACGTCCTAAGTAATTCAGATGATTTTTCACTCCAATTTTAAACAAGTTGAAGTACACACATTTAAACAAATTAACCCAATTGCTTGACTAACACAAAGGGGAACAAGCATGCTGTTACAACCCTTCATCAAACAGAAAGACTCGCACAGATACAGGAAAAAGATGGGAAGCACATAAATTCGTCTCTTTCAATCTTGGTCAAGTTGATTGGAAGAGACGAGAAAGTCAAATAAGCATCACAAAAGTTATTTGGTTGATGAGGTAAGCTAAACAACCACATTGATAGCAACAACAAAAAAAAGCGACCAAGTTAGCTTCACAAGAAATGTACCTAATTCGTGCAACTAACAGAGAAATGTTGAAGAAAAGACCAGACTGTGAAGACAAAGAGAGACGAGAGTTTGAAGATGAGAGTAAGGAAGACCAGAACGAGGGAGACGAGAGTGTAAAGCCTGGAAACAAGAGCGAGAGAGGCAAGGATATTTCAGTCCTCAACATCGTAATCTTTGTTCCGACGTACCCAAAATAAGTAAAGATAAGGTTACGTCGTCTTTAGCTATTCCCCAAGTTCGAGGAATAATTAAACCCAAAAATAGCTATTCTAAATTTCTTTTTTCTAACCAAACATAATAATAGGTAATTTTGAGGAATATGTTAAGAATAGAATACTTATTCCGTTGAATCAAATATGCCACTAGTGTATTCAGTTCTTAGTCTACTATAAATAACCTCCATCACAGCTTTAATGCACGCATTACATTAGCAATTAGCCAAGAACCCTTTTTTCTTGTAATGCCTTTGTTTTGTCCATCTCAGGCCAATTCCTGCATCAAAATATCTCTCCTCTGTTAGGAACCTCTATAGAGAATGCTTGTATTGATGATATATCGGTACAATTAGAGAGAATACTACTGGAGCAAAGCTCCCCCTCCTGGAAATGTAATTCCCAGGCCAATACAATAGATGTATTTTCCAGAATAATCCAGAGTCATCCTCCCTCCTATCTTGAGTCCTATATATAGACTCTGTACCTTCTTATTCTCTCTCTCTCTCCGTAACTAACTCGTAACCTACGTCCCTATGTGGCATTTGTATTTGAATGTCTTAGTGGTTGTTTACTAATATTAATACTAGCATGCTGATAACTAGGAAGGGTGCTAACAATTCCTTCCTCCTCAAAAGGCACCTTGTCCTCAAGGTGGATGAAAGGGAATTGCCTTTCTTAAAAGATTTAGTATCTCGATCATTTTAGGATGACGGCTAGCAGATCTTGAGAAGCAGAATGTTGCTGCAAGTACCATTCTGTGCATCTGAACCTCATCAATGTTTCCTTCCAAATCTGGATCAAGTATGCTTCTTGCATTACCACTCTCTATTAGTGGCTTTGACCACATAACCAAGCTCTGTTGATTCTTGGGAGACTCCAAGGAAGCAATCGGTCTTCTTCCTGATAGTAATTCAAGTAGAACAACTTCAAAAGCATGGACATCAACCTCGTCACTCACTTTCCCATACATGGAGTACTCTGGAGCAAGATAGCCGAACGTTCCAACAACAACATCTTGAGTTGCAAACGATGAAGTTAATGGTGCCCATAGGCAAACAACACCCAAGATTAGATTTGGCTCCCCTGTGTCAAATACATATGCGTCCACAATAAACTCTTCTCCATTCAACTCCGGTTTAATCACCTTGCAAACACCTTGAGAGAAAACTCGATGTCCATCCCTCAACCTCACACCGAAAGTACTGGTTGAAGTGACAACAATACCCATAGCTCTCCTCTCCATTAGTTGTTCATAAGTCAAGCTTCGAGTCCCCTTCCACCGTGAGCTATTCTGACGACCATCTCCAGCTGCTACTGGTCGGGTCTTGTTGGTGTACTCCCTTCCCTCTCCCTTTGCGTTCGTCGATGTGTTTCCAGCTGGCCCTTGTCGTTGAAAGCTGGTAACCCCCGTCCGAAATCCGTGCCCTACAGGTGGTACCCCGGGTCGGTGCTTCGGCTCAGTTGGTCGGATGACGCCCTCTCCGATCAACTCTCGCTCTCCCTTACGCGCCACCGACAGGAGACGGGTTCTGGAAGTCGGGTCGTGGATCCCGACCCGGATCCGTATCTCCTCACGAAGCCCACCCATAAAACAGCTCATAAACCATTCTTCGGGACGATGACCAATCTGCGATGCAACTCTCTCAAACACATCAACATATTTGTCCATCGAACCAAGCTGGGAGATCGACTTCAATTTTTCTATTGGGTCACCCTCGTCCTTCCTTCCATAACGATCGAACAATGATCGCTTGAATCTCTCCCAAATCATACACGGGTCCAACTCACGTAAAGTCTTGAACCAGTATAATGTCGAACCCTCCATACAAATCTGAACCATGGGTAGACGAAGCTCAGAAGGGATTTCATGAATCACTAAGTAGGATTCAGCCTTCGCAACCCCTGCAAATGGGTCACTCCCGTGGAAAGCTGGGAGGTCGATCCTACGTGGTGCGTTTCGATATTCCTCCCATGCTCGATCTGTCGCTGTCGATGACACGTGGTCACCCTGTCGGAGTTGTCCAGAACCTTGCAGACCATTGGCGTTTTGCCTTGTTCCTTGCGATCCAATGGCGATCCGCTCATGGCCAGTGGAGTCCGAAGAAAGATGTGCGGGTCTATCGCCACTAGCAGAAAAGGACGCATGGTGGATAGTCGCCGGTGGTTCTCCCTCACCTCTTATGCTCTGTTTCTGCGGGTTTCTGGTCAACAAGGACTGAAAACCATCTCTCAGCTCCGACTGGAGCAGATTGTGAGATTTGGCCAGCGTGGAGCTGAGCTGCGACCGAAGATCCTTCAAGGTAATGTCATGTGATTTAACCATCTCCTCTAGGGCCGAAAGGGATGACTGCTGCCTCTTAAGAGAAGCCTCTACTGCCGACACTCTTGCCTCCATTCTTGTGTGCATACACTCTCTTCCTTCTTGAGTTTCTTCTCTCAACGAGAGCACCAATTGTTAGGAACCTCTATAGAGAATGCTTGTATTGATGATATATCGGTACAATTAGAGAGAATACTACTGAAGCAAAGCTCCCCCTCCTAGAAATGTAATTCCCAGGCCAATACAATAGATGTATTTTCCAGAATAATCCAGAGTCATCCTCCCTCCTATCCTGAGTCCTATATATAGACTCTATACCTTCTTATTCTCTCTCTCTCTCCGTAACTAACTCGTAACCTACGTCCCTATGTGGCATTTGTATTTGAATGTCTTAGTGGCTGTTTACTAATATTAATACTAGCATGCTGATAACTAGGAAGGGTGCTAACATCCTCCTTTTTCTCTCTTTTCTTCTGCCTGTTACCTTATGCGTGCCTCTGACAATGTCCTTGACGAAGCGCTTGTGATCTGATGCCTTGCGGAAGCATCTTTGGCAGGTCATCAAAGATGCTTAAAATATTTCAATTCTCATCGTCCTTCAACGAGTCCCAATTGGCAATAGTTGTTTTACAATTACAAATACACAGCTAGGCAATATACTAATTGAAATTTTACACTTAACAATAATAGTAAATAGTAATCAAGTAGAGATTTTGTTATGATAATTAATAAAGTAATTTAATTAATTCTATATTGTAAAAACACAGGAATAACTAAAATAAAAATTGATGTCAACTAATAGGATTCATCATATGTTATTTCCTATGACCCTGAGTTGACAGTAGGTGCGTCCAATCTGCAACGCAGAATTAATAATTTTGAATAATAGGTTCTCTACAATGTTCTTGACATTTGCATCAAAATGTGCAGCTTCAACTCATTTTACTTGAATTATTATCGGACTAATCATGTAGAATCTTAAACACATTCATTCAATACTATCCACCTCGATTAGAACTGCCAAATAAATATATGAAATCACCTTTTTATCATGAACCCAAGAAAAAGAATATCTCGGTAGGACTAGGAGGCACCTATCTTATGCGATTCTTGTACAAAAAATTAACATTGTCTGGAGAAGCAGGGCTCCTCCTTGCAGTTATTGGTATTACTGCCCCATCAGCGAGCATCCGCAGCAAGACCCTTGCAATGTTCTTAGTATCATCAATTCCAAGATGGTGACTCCCTAATATTGGTATTTTAAGTTGATCCATCATTGCCCTCATTCCTCTGGCCTGCCATTCATAATCAAAGCAAAATAAACAGAAAGATAAAACCATCAGATCATGAACATTAAGGGGCTCCTCTGCCCATCCCAACCCAAAAAAAAAAGAAAAAGCTCGATTTCCCATGAACTTCCTAGAATCAGTCAAGACAGTGATGAAGCTCCGCTTCACAACACTGAAACAGATCTCACAAATATGTTGATGGGAAATTTTAAACAGGGAGAACATTCCACAAAACTCTCTTTTTCCACCGTCAGATCATTTAAATTATGGCCAGGAAAAAGTTCTTTCTAAAATCTCATGGTCATATGATTCAATAGACTTACCTCTTGTTTTGGATTATAGAAATTTTGATAGACATCCTTCAAATTGATCCATTCCATAAAGTATGCAGGAAGCTTCACCTCTGATACTTTGCATTGGTGAGGAACTATAGTCTTCAAATCCCAATTTCCACTGATACGGTACAATGAAAACGTAGCAGATGACACCAACAAAGTTCGACCTTATAATTAATTGATGGTAATTGAATAAACTCAAGTGAATACATTGTACTATTTCTCAAGTTATCAGTTACAAGAGATATTCAGAAAAAGTTTGAATTTTCAGCAGATATAGACACGATCAGGTACTAAACTTCAGGGTCTTTATCTTAAATGAGGCAAATTTTTTTAAAAAAGATCTAAGACTGGGAAACCACTATCATGTATTCATTCGTTAGTCAGGTTCTACCAGGTATGCAACTAAGCTCCATACTCAAGTTATACAAGTTAAATGGCTAGTAAAGAATCTTAGCCTATCAAGTATGCTGTACGGAGAGATTCTAGAATAAAAGCAAGTGGTACTAAAATAAAAATAGATTATATCACAAAATGGGGAAGAAAGTATTTGAACTTCGAACAATTCATCACAGATAGGGACTCATTAAGCACATATGACGATGATGGAGGATTGCATTGAATAAGAAACATGCGACATAAACAGGGTTGACACCTTTTAAGTTGATATTTAATTGGGATTCAATGGGTGATTCACATTCATAATTTGGAAGAGGAAGGTACAATTTCTTAGTCAAAGCAAGTTTTTAGGACTCCTAATTCCATAACAGTAACAAAGCCTTCTTAGAGTAGCAATTTGTAGTGGAAAGATAACGATTGAAATCAAACTCATAGCTACAATAAAAATCTTTTGAAGTTAATGAAAGAAAAATGGTGCCATTTTAGAACAAGTATAGTCACCATGTAACAAATGCTGCTTGATTTAGACATCTGCCATGTTTCCCTTTCCACAAGCAATGTTGAGTCAACCAGGCTTCAAACTGTTCAAGAACCTCTTTAAAAGGTAGAGCAGTAGCATGCCAGACACTGGAAATAATTCAGCTATAGAAGTGAAAAGAAAGTTCATATTGAAAAGAAACTATCATAACTTCAAACATCGATTTTGACAATCAGCACTTCTATTTACTAATTTATCAAATACTACTAATAGCTAAGCAAGGTACATAATCAAATTTGAAACTAATGAAGTACAGTTACTGGTGAAAAAGTTACCCGAGGTAGATATTTATAAAGGGAAACAAGAAAAGATAATTTTGAGACAATGCCAATAATGGGGGATAGCAAAGTCTGAAAGAAAAGAGGAAATTTTTTATTTGCTTCTGAAAAAATATGGCAGTAGCTACGCTGGAAAAAATGTAGCACACAAGATTTATCAAATCTAAATATGAAAGGAGGCATGCATCAATCTGTGAGCAGAATACATTTTCTCACAAGAAGTCTCAAAATGTCACAGCTACTCATTAGGAAATCTAACCATTGGTTAGAGAAATTTGCTAAATAGCACTGCATTAGCTATACATAATCAGTACAAAGGAGAAGCAGATGCCATCCCTCATAGAACTATTCTCCATTCCATTGAAATCTTGGATCTTAAAGTGAATCTCTATAGCAGGCACATGGGGCTTTACCTTTATCTTACCCTTCTTCTACGAGATTAATTGAAGACAAAGTTTTGAATACTGAAAACTCAACAAAACAAGGAACTAGGAAGCCTTGAACCAACACAACAAAGATTTCCTGACTGAGCAGAATACATTTTCTCACAAGAAGTCTCAACATGTTACAGCTACTCATTATTGGTTAGAGAAACTTGCTAAATAGCACTGCATTAGCTATACATAATCAGTACCAAGGTGAAGTAGATGCCATCCCTCATAGAACCATTCTCAATTCCATAGAAATGTTGGATCTTAAAGTGAATCTCTATAACAGGCACATGAGACTTTACCTTTATCTACCCCTTCTTCTACAAGGTTAATTGAAGCCATACTTTTGAATACTAAAAACTCACCAAAACAAGGAACTAGGAAGCCTTGAACCAATACAACAGAAATTTCCAGAAAGACTCAGCTGGTTCAAGAGAATTTGAAACTCCCCTACTAGTGTTCATCTACTACTATCATTACTGACATTACTTTTAAATCCTTCTATTGAACCCTCCGGCGTAATAGAGCAAAATATCGAATACTGTTATAACTTTTAAGCAAAATGCCTGTGCCAGTGATATGAAATATTTTTCAAATGACATTCTTTGTAAGGTAACAACAATCCAACTGACATAAATAGCATGTCACTATCAAAGGTGAGGTAGTAGATCAAGCATTACCCATCAACTCCAAATTTTCCATATTTTCTTTCAATATATTCGCTTGTTCTTTGCTCACTCATTACAGAGGGCCTGACAAATCTGTATGAATAAGAATGCGCAAGACTGTGAGAAGGAAGAATAAAAACTGATACTAATCATTGTGCATTAAAATCCAAAGGGCATTGAGCATATAATAGAAGGGGCACTAAGCATAAACAATAAAACATCAGCTCTTGCAATTCACCTAGTCATTGGCACTTACAGCAAGACCTTGTCTAGTTTGCGGATATATTACGAAAACTTGTTCCAGAACAATCATACGGCTACATTAAAAGCAATGAGACAAAAGCACTGCCAAGAGGGCAGGTCTACTTAGCGATATAGCAAGACAATAAAGACAAGAATTCTTCCAACAAGACAAGAACAGCAAAAATGGTTTAACATATTGAATATTATTAACAAGGGCCCGGGTTTTAATGTCTTCCTTCAAAGGACATGAAGAGAAAAAACGTAAAACCTGTTCATGTATTACAAATTGACATACTGCCAAAGAAAAGAGCATAACCTGTGGAACAAATCCACGACAGCCATAGCTTTTGCATCTATTATAAGTACAGGAAATTCAAGAATCTCAACCTTGCCTTCCAAATCTAACACCAAGAAAAAATCAAAATCTTGGGGCTGTTTGCGGTGAAAGTCAGCGGTATTCACTGGAAAGTCCCTAGAGCAATCATGACTAAATTTATCTACGTGGCTAGGATCATCCATCTGAATGGCACCACGAAAATCTTCATTAGAAACCAGAGTCTAGATAGACCTAAATTTTTGAAACGTGAAAAGAATACTTTTTTTCCACCTTCACTACAAAAGGTTTGGCTAACACCCAAATGGAAAAAGGTTAAATGGTTTGTGTTCGAAGTATAACCTTGGAGCATTTGCCTTGTGAGTAATACAAGCACATAGGTTTCCACCGAAAACTGGAATCCACGTTAGTGCTGCTTCTTCCTGAAGAAGAAGAGAGAGAGGAATAGGGTTGGTAGTGAGCAGCAACAGTTGCATTAGAGAGGGATTGACAAGTGAGTTTTTGAGGGGTTTGGAAGATTGGGTTCATGGTAAAACAAGGAAGAAGTAGATTAAGAGCAATGCATTTGCTCTGGGGTTGGAAACAAGGAGGAAATCTAGACATAGGAGGCCAGAGAAAGGTGGCTCTTTTAATTAGGATGTTTTTGGAATGATTCTGGAGGATAGGTCTTTTAAGTTTCAAGTAAGAACCCGATTTCTCCTGTGTGTCTGCTGTCCCTCTCAATTTTAATTTCATTTTATTGAATTTAAATTAAATTATAACGATTTAAAAATATTAATTCTAACAGTTTACAATTATTCAAATTAAATTTTATGTAAATAAAAATTTGACTTTATCAAAAAATTATTATATGTTATATTTAAATTGAGTTTACAAACTTAGTCATATTTTAAAATTTTTTAAATTTATAATTATTGAAATTATTTTATAATTTTATCTTATCTTTAATTTTAATTACTTAAAAGTAATTAAATTATTTAACCTAAATTTGACTAAATCCCTAGCCTAACATCATCAATATTCCCTTTTCACCCACAACGTTCACTATCATCTTAAACAATAGTTAGAGTTAGCGCCATAATGAGTTTTAGGATCTGGGATTTCTTCATTTTCAAAGAAATCTTCCATGAGTCAAATACCAATGAAAGATCTTTCACTATATTTTCCAAATAAAAGCTTAAAGTGGTCATCTTTGCATTATGCATGTCTTTGTGTTGACACTGTTCCTTGTCCACCTTTTTTTTTTTTTTTTTTTCTTTCTACGAGATATTCTAGGAAGGTTTTAACTATGAAAAGATATGTTTAAGTCATCCACACTCAGATTAATTTTCGCTCGAGTTGGGTAGATCCTTTACAGGAAGCAAAGTTCTGATTACAAGTTTTAAATGACTGTATACATAAGAGAGGTTCGAACCTGTA
Organism: Erythroxylum plowmanianum; assembly: GCA_025531925.1. Taxonomy (NCBI): domain Eukaryota; kingdom Viridiplantae; phylum Streptophyta; class Magnoliopsida; order Malpighiales; family Erythroxylaceae; genus Erythroxylum; species Erythroxylum plowmanianum. Next base: position 30,405,186 of record JANVCQ010000005.1, on the reverse strand, counting down.
ACCTCACTTAAACCAAAAAAACTCCTTACTAATTCACCTGCGCCTTAAAATTGTCCACCCTTTTTAGTATCACAACCACAATCAATAAAGTCCCGTATATAACCCTATTTCAACAAGCCATAGCAACTTGGTGGAAGACAACCAAGCTGTGAAAGGACTACTTTGTTTGGTGGGCGAATGGGCTTATACCAACGGAGCAGAGCAAGAAATTGGAAATAGATGAGTTTCAAAGGATGTTAGTGGCATGTGCAGGGCTTAAACGAAGAAAAGATGACGAAGAGTTTAGTCGGTCGTTGCAAGCTTCGTTATGGAGATTAATGATTATAGACACAAGCTTGTTTATATCACTAGTGGCATTTCCTTTTTGATCTTACCATTGTCGACCGGCTTGTGTGGAAAATACAGCGGAAAATAACATAACTATCTAAAAAATTAACTAAATATTAATGATAAAGAAGAACTCTTCAACTTACAACAACAAACATTACGAGAATAAGAAGCCTAACTATGAAACAAACATTTACGTAAAAAAATCTCGAGTGTAAAGAAAAAATTACGGGGCAAATCAATAAATAAGTTCTCTATACTTAATAAGGATTTACAAAGAAAAGATATATTACCTTACAACAACAAATTGTCTCACAAAGTTTCAGGATTGGAACAAAAGTTAATATCACAATTAACACTCACTCAAACTAATCCCAAAACTAATCAAATAAATATCAGAATACTGCACTATTGGCTCTGTCAATATTTTTCCTCACTTTTAGATGTTATGGCCGTACTCTTTGCAAAAACCTATATATTTTTCTCTTTTATATCACAAAATAAGTTTTTCTATGCCACGTAAGTGACAGTGTATCTTCAGCACTATCTCACTTACAATTATACCCAGTTAAAAAAAGTTACACAATCTCTACACATGACCATGCATCTTCACACGGGCACGTATATAGCTATGTATGTGTTCGATCTTCACATGTTCCTTTACAAATTTACAGAGGCTTATACGATTGATCCACTTGGTCGTGTAAGTCGAGACACTAGCGGGCAACACTTTACACAGTCGTGTATCTCTTCTAAAGAGATTTTTCCCATCCTGTCTCTTCACTTGTTTGTCATTCTCACGAACCATAAAGGCATCTATGATCACTTAAAGTCTTAAAACAGGGTTGGACACTCAACAATCTCTCCCAACTCAAATGTGACGAAGACATGTTATTCTTTATCATCTACTTGAGATACATCTTGACAAGTTTATTACATAGCTATCCTTGTTTTCATGAACTACTTTAGTTAACATATCAGTACCATTCAAATTTATATGAACTTTCTTTAACATTAATTGTTGCTCTTTTATTATCGACCTCAACTAATGATATCTAATGTCTATGTGCTTTATAAGAGAATAATACATAGTATTTTTACTCAAGTCAATAAAACTTTGACTATTACAAAATACTATATAGTTGTTGTGTCAAAATAAGTTCTAAAAATACCTAGGTTATTTTACCTGTAAGTATATGAGGTAGTTGTAGTCAATTACTCATGGTTATCTCCAATGGAGGTGAAATTGGCAACTCAAATTAATCTTGAATAAAACTAAAAATAAATATAATCTTAAACAAAAAAAATCACAAAATTAGATTAAAAAGTAAACTGATTTAAGTTAGAGCATAAATTGACCATGACACGTGTTTATTCTAAGACAGTTTGCTATAGGCCGTTACAAAAACGACGCGTATAGTATTAGTACGTGCTTCTTCTTGCTCTTCTGCTTTCTTCTCCGACGTCGTCTTGTTTCTTCCTTCTACACTTCGCAGTTGCTGCTTTGTCGTGACAAGATGAGTAAAGAGACTAGGAAACATCTAAACCCATATGGGATTGACGAGAGCCCTGTCAAGTTCTTTTTTATGAGAGAGTCCGACCAGGCAAGTAACCTTACTAGGTTATATGCATTATCTCAACAGTATTGTTATGCCACCTAAATTAAATCATTAGCAATAGGTTAAACCTCTTCAGGCCATACGTTTAACCTTCAACAGAAATTCATTACAGTTGGACTTTCTATACCTCAGTCTTTCAGTCTTGCATTTGGAGTCTTCGATATGTAAAGCACCAAAAGAACCATATATCATAAAATATAAAAAATACATATTGCACAACAAGACACCCGCTTAAATATCAGATATTTCCAGCTGGCGTATCCCACAAAAGTTTGTGAAACATATTCAGCATTAAGTTGACAACAATGCAACAAAAATCAGAGTTACACCACCTGTCTGGAAGCATTCCATCTACTGAACGTACCTCAAACATATACTTATTTCTGCACATGTTTCTTTTAGGCCAGTAGTACTTGTGTGCGTGGTGGTTGAGTCTCCGACCCTTAATAATTACACAAATAGATTACAATCCTAGGCATCTTCACCATCACTCATACCAGGATGATTGTCAGTAAAGGCTTCAATTGAAAAATCCGTCTCCTCAACGATCCTTCCTCTGTTTGATAGAAATATATGCAATGGCGTCAAGAGGATTGAAGTAAGGCATGAATAGGCCTTTCAAAACAAGTTATACCTTTCAAGAACAAACTTCCCCTCTTTATACTTTTGGCTCTTCTCCTCTGCTGCTACCTGGGTGAGAATGACAATATGTTGAAGCCAAAAAAAATCAGCAAAAGGAACATAAAACAGAAGCCATATTCTAAAACCAACCAATTAAAAGGCATAGGCAGACACTCACAATAAAGCCAACCTGTAAGTTTGCTACTTTTCACTAATGGTCCAAAGAAAACAATACTTAGCATGCATAACTATGCATGGTTTGACCCTACACAAAAGTGCATATCTTTATGAGTATAGAGTGAGAGAGAAAGCAGAATACATATTTCCAGCCAACATTTTGTCCACATGAGCAGCAAAATATATCCGCCACAGTATGTATCCCTGAAAGCATCATTCTTTCCTCTAGGACCCCAACTGTAGTGTTCACGCTGCAATGGCAAATCCCACAAAATGCGTCACTCTAGAAATCTGGATGTATAAATGCAATAATCTGTATAACTTGATACAGAGATGCACGAATATTCAGCATGTATACAAAACACGTTTTTCTTCCTATGAATGAACACAAAACCATATTTGCACATCTGTTAAGGAGGTAGGCATCATGCCAGAACAACTTCTTCAAGAAGGAAAGCTCACCACCTCACTCAGTTGTTTTAGGTTAACCACCAGTTTCATTTAAGAAGAGTCTCTTTTTCAGGGTTCAAATTCATTTTTTCAAGGTGAGCAGGCGAACAAACCAGATTCTGATCAGCTGTCAGAGTAAGCCATGAAATAGCCCTTGAAAAAGTGATTAATCATTCAAGGAACCAAACAGACATCTCAAACAGGGGAAGAAAACAGTTTTCAAAAAGCACACTCCCAATAAGAATCTAAAACAATAGCAACACACTGCATATCATAAAGTCTTCAGGTAAGCAAAAATGATACTGTAAGGTGTTATCAAGGTAAACCTTTACATAACAAGTCACTCTTTAGTCATTAATTATTTATTATCCGTTCAATAATTGTTCTAAAAATTACAGATATTAAGGGATTGAACAGATTCTATAGACTTAGAAGCATAGAAGAGAGAGGCTGTTCAATTGATATAGTAAGATAACATATAGAAACTATATCTTTCTTGTCATTGTCATCTATATGGCAGAATTTAGGCCACCAGTTGGAGCTTCAATAGTGGTCTACAAAGTGGAAGGCAGAAATGAGAGAGCTTAAGGATCAGATAGAAGACTTCAATAACAATAGGTGACAAATCCATTTTATGTTTTATGAGCAATGGAATTTTGGTAAATTCCACCAATCTCCTTTAAACGTGCAATTACAAGGTCAAGGCTTTGCCACTTCCAAGAATTGAGGACAAAAATATTGCAGATTGTTCACAGACAATCAGGGAGACACATGTAATAGCATATCAGAAGGCAAGAAACAAAGTTTTTTTTGGAAAATTAATAGATTTCATTAGGAGTGGTTATTGATCAAGAAACTAAAAGAAACTAAGTTATTGGTCAATGCTTTGGTTAATTACAGTTAAGGAAACCTAGGAGTGGCAAGCTTAACATTTACAAACCATTTTTCTTGCTTTGGATTCTTTCATTGAAAGAGGAATAGAATCAAAATTGACACTGAAATGCCATTAAACTGAAAATTTTTAGGGATCCATCATCACATCTTTCCTTCCTAACTTATCTTTAACATTTTGTTTCCTTTCCATCACATATATTTTCTCATCATAACTTGGTTTCTTGTTCAATTTTCTTATCACCCGTATTGTTTTTGCAGTTTGCATCCCTCTCTGTCCATTGCAGTATCAATGAAGGGATCACTTCTTGTATAATTAAATGGAATTAAACAAGAAGTGATAATTTGGAACGATAAGATCAAATTGAAGACAACATATTATTATTCATATAGGAAGATAAAACAACATCTGAAGTCAAAATCAGAAGAATTGAATTGATTCAGCTAACAAAAAGGATCAATGTACCGATATGATCCCTAGTGTTTGAAGTTAAGCAGTCTTCCATCTGTCTAGAATGTAGATACTAATTATTGTTTATTACATTAAAATATCATCAAGTCATAAGCGTCTGAATCACTGGGCAACAAGAACAAGGATGATCAGTACGACAGCATGGCATTCACTATAAGTCAAAACCTCATCACGTGCTAAAGTTCTCATCCCGCTTCCTGATCATAGCGTTTAAGGAATCTTAGATCTTCAAACAGAAAGGCATGTTTTTCCATTTTAATGAATAATATAGAAATGCAGTTAAAATTTTTAACGTAAATTAAAAATCACTAAGTTTATGAGAATTTCAGTTTTGGCTAAAACTTTGGTTAAGTCAATAAAAATCGATGAACCTATAACTTAGCAATAGCGACCTACACTTCATATTTTATCACCTCGCACCAACCAACCACTTGATAAGACAACTTCGATTCAGGACTGTTAATGTTTGAAACTTGGGAATGGTCAGCGGAACAATGTAAGTCATGTCAATATCAACATTTTACTAGAATAATGGCAATGAGGACAGCACTTTAGAAGCAAAAATAAATCCAAGTATGTTAGGAAATTTGGTAATGAACCAATCCATGAAAGAACAGCAAGGAACTCACGCCTTATTGAAAAGATATGCTTTTCCTCTTCGGCAATGAAAAGCCTGACCAAGTCAAGAGACAAGAATGAGACCCAATGGTTTTTTAATAAATCCAATGTAAAACTGTTCATTGCCACACTGTACATAGTAGAACCAACAGCTTATAGTATGAACACGCAATTGACTTCAAGTGACAAAGCAAATAAATCATTTCCTAGCCTTCTGCGTGGACAACCGTCATCTATGAAGATTAGTCCATAGTTGCATAACACAACCACATAGGTAAATTTTTATTGTCGAGTGGCTCCTTTTCTCGTGTGACAAACAGATATTATTAACGATGTTCAAGCTCCTGCCTTATTCCACTTATAGAGAAAACCAACTGCGAAGAAAATGAATTTGCAGAACTATATCTCGATAAGCAGCAACCATTGAGAGAAGTAACTAGTAAGAGATGGGGCGTACTCACCTTTGAGACCAGATCATCCGGAAGGGCTAAGTGGGTATCACAGAACTTGCACCTGTAAGGCCTGCCTTCCAACTCTACCACAAATAATCTTCCCATCTCTCACTTTCTCCTTATTTTTTGACCACCTGACACTCACTGATCCAATCCCAGACACAAATTCGAAGCTCTTATTAGCTTTAATATGGACAGAGGAAGTGGTAGACATGCATGGATTAGATCAAGGGCATTCGACTGCGAGTCCAGCCAGGAAACTGACACATGCCTTTCATTTTATATTTTTAAATATTAGTCTGTTTGACATGGAATTGTTGACTGCAATAACGGAATTCGGCACTTTCAAGCCTGGCTTGGGCTTGAGGTCACTACAAAATATTGATACAGAACAGGCTGATGGTTAGACACATTTTTACTGGACTAATTCAATTAATTAAAAACCTGTATCTTTTGCCTTGTTTCGTCAAATTACAAGATAATATGCTGTATACTATAAACAATGTTCATAAAAGGAAAAATAAGTCACGTTTCAATGTATAGCAGCAACATATGATCGTGGCTGTAATTCAGGTGAGAATAAATAATTTAGATATACATGTATAATGATTATGTTTCATGCTATTATTGTATAATCCAAACACCATTGAACGATTTTGAATTGTTACAAAGAATGAATATTGAATAGCCTATGGGCTTTGATATGACGGTAGAAAATTTAATAGGAGATATAAGTTACAGTTCGATCATCAAATTACATGGTTAGTGAGACAGGGTTAGAGAATTCCTTTTAATGGTTAATATGTGTTCATCCTATAGCTCTTTTTCTTCATTCATTCTTCAATTTCTACTTCCTACTTCTTTCTTTGTTCTTGCTCCAATTACGTTCATTCACCTGCAGCTCAATCCTTGTGTTAGTTCCTGCTTTCCTTGCATTCCGCTACTCTCTTCCTGTCATTGGTTCTACTAGCTATTACCTCTCTCTTTCTTTGTTGGCCTTAAGGGGTATTTACGAGAATCTTACCCCAGTTGTTTTTGTTTATAGGAGCTGTTTTGCAAACTTTTTTCTCTTTTTTCCCTTCAAATGACATAAAACTGTCTTGTCTTTATGCAAGTTGCAGCTCCTCCCCCAATTGAAATATCCCTTTTATCCTCTATTTCTTTTTTTTGGTAAGTCAGAAAAAATTAATAAATGAAACAAAGATATATACAAAGAGTTCTCGCACAAGTGCCACGGAGGACACAACAAGCTAAAACATAGCGACTAACCACACTACAATCCATGATAAACTCTTAGGAATTTCTGCAGCTAAAGATAGAGCATCCTACAACCACTCAACAGAACACAAAAACGCAACCAGAATCATACCAAAGAGCAATAATCAAAATGGGAAGCCTAAGCTAGCTGATACTCAATCCCAGTAGAGGCAAACTAATAAGATACAGAAGTCAAATCCGCACTTGAGTATCCTTTTCCCAAAATGACCGGCCATCGACTAAGGCGACTGGAGCAACCGTTGATTGTTTGTCCACGAAGAAGGCTGCCACGAGGAAGTGAAAGTGTTGAACCTCCTAATTTGGCATGGCAAGACCCGCAGTACCGATGAAGACCTCACTTGCTGTGTACCGAGAATAATCTGATGAATCAACCTGCAAAGTTAGTGAAAACTAATAATATAATTACCTCCTCTCTGTGTATAGCAATGGGACGAATTTTGTTCCGTTCCGACCGGTACCGGCCGGAGAATGGAATTCGGAACTCACCCTCGGTACCGGCCATAAATACCGGCCGGTACTGGGGTTTTCCGTTGGGTACCGGCCGGTACCCAACATTCCGGAAAATTTCGGGCAATTTCGAAATTTTCCGGAACTCTAAGGACTAAAGTGCAAAAAATAAAATTCCCCCCCGACCCTCTTCTACTACCTACCCTCTTTTACTCTTTCTTTTTCATTTCTTCTACTCCTCTTCTTCTCTTTAACCCTCTCTCTCTCACTATATCGCTCACAGATCTCATCGTCTCACCGTCTCTGTCGCCGGCGTCTGGAGGTCCTCTCACCATCGCGACTCTTGGCTCTCCTCCTCGCCTGCCACGGTTGTTCTCCGTTCTCCTCCCCGTGTAGATCGGGCCTCATCCGTGTAGATCTGTGTAGATCTAGCCCTCCACAACTCCTCCTTGACATCAACTCTCCTCCTCGCCGCACCATCACACCACCACCGACCTTCCGGCAGCTCACAGAGGCACGACCCGAAGCCCAACCCGAATACCCAAGTGAAGACCCGAGACAATCCAACGGTTTAATAATTTTTTTGGGTGTGTGTTACCGTTGAATGGTTGATAGAAAGTCCAAAAATTGCTGGTAAATGGATTTTATTTTTTATGTTGTGGATTGGAATTTAGATTATAGAAATGGATTAGATATTTGGATTTGCGTTTGCTGTCGTGTATTGGTGATTTGGTGTCGATGAATTGATGAAAATGGAATTAGTTTTGGAATGGATTTGTGGAGGAATTGGATTCAATTTTTGAATACCGATTTGAAAATGGAATTGCCTTTGCCGTGTTTGTGGAGGAAAGGAATAGGTTTGGTTTTTGGTTTTTGAATACCGAATTGGAATTATTTTGTAATTGGATTGTTGTTGAATACCGATTACCGAATGAGTTTGGAATTTTGTTATTAATTTGTTACATGAAAATTGTAATTGGAATTGAAAATGGAAATTTAAAATAGGATTAGTATGTATTATGTAATTAATTAATTGTGTATTATGCAAAGAATAAAGAATTAAAGATTGT
>JANVCQ010000005.1:30371270-30383927 GCA_025531925.1 Erythroxylum plowmanianum | reverse complement strand
ACTTCGCTACGTCGAGATGTATGAAACTAGTCGAATGATAAAGATGGCTAACGATCTCAAAGAAGTCAACTTCGACACTAGGAAATTTTATGAAGCACACTTTAAAAAACTTATAGATTAAGGTATCTTTATACAGCAGATGTCAGTAGTAGAAATGTAAACTATTTTTATCTTATCTAAAAGAAACTCGATAATTATTTCATGATATTTTCATATTATTTTTTATTTAACTGTCATGTTAATTTTTCTCCTGCGTATAAATTTAGTGGGCACTTTGACTGCGCATTTGCGCAGTGTTAACCTGCTAATGTCTATTGACGGAGGGATTGAGGCCGTATTTTATATGGCAAAATACACCTAAAAAGGTTCTCTTCTCTAACCTAAATGCAGATAAAAACAAATGATCCAGTCCCCGTACCTCCGTGTCTCGCACTTCAGGCTACTTTCAATCCAACGCAGCCTCACAAATTCCAAAGAGGTCATGACAAGCTGCAAAAGGTTAGCAGAGACATGGATGCCACTCTACATATGACTATTTTATGTTACCCGCTACCACTTTGATGGACTATATACATCATCTGGGTGGTTTCATCTAGTAGCACCTGAGTTCCTATAGGTTCTTTCATTTTCTTCTTAGCTTCTTGCTTGGAACGTCAAAATTCAGGTACAGTGGCAGTCTTTTCATATGATCCTTTCTTGAAAATTTTTGGGCAATGCGAAACTTAGTTTCTTGATGAGTTCACTGAGCTTGTTTTAAGGTTCACTATTTCTTTTTGCTTTGAAGAGGAGATGACTTCATTGGAGGGTGAAAAAGAGAGCAACCTGAAGGTTCCTGTGTTCTCATCATCCTCGGAGGTTAAAATCCTTGAACCATTTATTCTATACGTTCGATCGAAATTTTTTTCTTACCATTAAATATTTGTTTCATGTTGTTTTGAGCTGTGGAAAATATTTTGTGGTTCTAACAATTGGGAATCAATTGTTCCCTTTATTCCAAATGATACACATATTTGGTATATCCTGATCGTCCTTCTGAAAACTAAGGATCTCACATATTTGGTATTTCAAATAGCTCAACTCTTGAGTATTCCAATCATAAAAATAACCAGGTTCTTACTTTGTTGGCTGTTTGGATCATGTTTGGGAAACGAATAGACGATGCGAAGGGGGATGACCGGATAAAATCTCCGTACTAGGATATTTCTTCATATCTGACCTAAAAACAAGTCGATGCTTACATATTCAGTAGCCTGGCTGGATGGATGAATAAGGCCAATCTAGATTATGACAACTTAGTTTAGGATGCCAAGGAAGAAAAGGTCTAAGATAGGACTGTGACAAGGCTTAAGTGAGATATGGAGGTTCTAAGAATGATCGACCTGCTTTTCCTCCTTTATAAGAGAATTGGCTAAGATGTTTGAGCTTGTATACTTTAAATTCCCAAAGATTTTCTTTATGCATGTGGCATCTGCTGACATTAAAGAGTTCATCATTCTCCCTATTGATCAGATGCCAGTAAAATCTTTTAGATTTCTTTTGTTTTAATTGGTGCATTTCTTACTCCCTATGGTAGCTAGAGAAATTGTAATTGATGGATTTTGTTTGTTTCCATTTCCCTTTTGCAAACACTTTCACATGATATAACGTCTTAATGCAATATCTGCACTTAATCATTCTTTTCATTCTAATAATTTTGACAATTTGTTGATAATCCCTTTTCCTTGCTGCTGCATTGATTAGTTGCTGGAAAAGATTCATCAGAAATGGAGTTCAGTGGAAAAGCAGCCATATCCAGCAATGTATTCCAGTGTATTTGGTGGTATTATTCTTGATCCAGCAATGATGGTAATTCCAATAGACGATCACATGGTTCATCGAGGGCATGGAGTATTTGATACAGCTATCATTCTTGATGGGTATGCTTAAGTATCATACTTTTAATCCATTACCACAAGTGCATCGCGCCTGAAAATAATTCTTCCAATTACTTGTAATTTTCAGGCTTCTAGTTTCTGTAGCATGTTATTTGCTTTCAATTTTCAGCATCAGCTATGTATTTTAAATACTTTCTTAATGCAGGTATCTCTATGAACTTGATGTACATATAGATCGCTTTCTCAGATCAGCTTCAAAGGCAAAGCTATCATCACCCTTCCCTCCCTCAACCCTTCGAAGCATTTTAATTCAAATGGCAGCTGTATCAAAATGCAAGAAGGGAACTCTGAGATACTGGCTAAGTGCGGGCCCCGGAAATTTCTTGCTTTCACCTGCAGGATGCCCAACTTCTGCATTCTATGCTGTTGTCATTGATGAGGACTTCTCCCAACACAAAGAAGGGGTTAAAGTTATTACTTCAACTGTACCCATGAAGTCACCGCTATTTGCCACAATGAAGAATGTGAATTACCTTCCAAATGTGCTGGCAGTAATGGAAGCTGAAGAGCAGGGAGCATTTGCTTCTATCTGGGTTGATGATAATAGATACATTGCAGAGGGTCCGAACGTGAATGTTGCTTTCATAACCCATGACAAGGACCTTATCTTGCCTTCATTTGACAACATCCTTAGCGGGTGCACGGCATTAAGGCTTCTTCAACTTGCACCTAGATTGATTGAGCAAGGGCGGTTAAGGAGTGTTAAAACTGGTAAGATTACTGTGGATCAAGCTAAGGAGGCAGCTGAAATGATGTTTGTTGGAAGCACACTTCCTCTATTGCCAATTGTTATGTGGGATGATGAACCAATTGGAGATGGTAAAAATTTCAATTTCTACCGTTAATCAGTTATTTGATGCCTTTGCTTTTGTTTTTGCTTTGGTTTGTAAGAGGAAGTAATATTAAGCCCTATTCTGACTAATTCATTGGTTTTGTATTGGTGGTAACAGGTGAGGTTGGAGAGTTGGCAATGGCTCTTTCTGATCTGCTTTGGAATGATATGGTTGCTGGCCCTGATACACAGAGGATACCTGTTCCTTACGAATAGGAACAAAATTGCAGCATAGGTCAAGTTAATGACGCCAGTGGAATGATTTACATTAGGTTTCTCTTATGATTGTTCATGTTATGTTGAATAAAATAGCTGAAGTTCGCTGTTGTGTCCTTTTGTTGGAAAGATAACAGATTCCCACCAGAAAAGAGAAGAAGAAAAGAAAGAGAGATCTCTGGTGGTATTAGTTGACCTTATGTCCATGGAATGTCAATTTCATTGTTATTGAGATCCACTTTGTCATACCATTATTTGCAATTCTGCTATGAACAGACTATTCAGTCCATTCTTCTGTGTCTCTCTATTTCTTTTCTTTCACAACCTTGGGGAATGGGGGAAAGGCTGTGCTTGGACAAGCAAAGCTATGAATCTTAGATTCGGTCAGGCATCGAGATTTGAAATATATGAACAAATTAGCGAAAGCATACATATTTGGAAGGAGAATGTATCCAGGATACTGAGCTACTTATATCATGTGTACACACAAAACTCATTTTCTATTAAGCTGGAGGCCACTGAATTCCATGTCATTTCCTTTATGATCTTTGAGACATTAATGTTATGCTCAAACGTTGAATATAGCCTCGTCAACGTGCCTAATTCTTAACATACGTTAACCCCTTGCTGTTATCAACTTATCATATCATATATCAACTACTTTCATCTCTGCACAAAGCGTATGATACCCTTGGATTATCCAAGGAGCTAAATACTTCATATGAAGTGCTTTCTAATATCAACTACTTTCATCTCTGCACAAAGCGTATGATACCCTTGGATTATCCAAGGAGCTAAATACTTCATATGAAGTGCTTTCTAAGGCACAAGAACCTGTTGTCACGTTCCACATGCTTTCTAAGCCACAAATTTTAACGAATCACATACACCCATGAGGGATATTATGATCATTATTCTTTAAATAACTACCAAAGGTAGCTAAGGTTTTGAATTTAAAAACTAAAGAACGAAAAGATAAGGAAGATCTTTTTAACAAAAAATTGTGAATAAGGAGATTTGCAGTAAAGTTTTCTTTAACCGGTGGAACTACAATAATAATCCAAGTACGTTATTTTGTTTTTTGTATGCATATACAAAGATCATGTTTAACATGATTTATGTGATTATGTTTTATCTTGATTATTCCTATATTGGTATCAGAGCAGGTATTTTTTTATATATGCATGCTAACATCAAGATGTCGAAATCTGTATTACATTTTGACTATTGATTATTTGTGAATAATTATATGCATATCTACAAATATCGTAAATTTGGATATGCTATGTTTCTTGCTATATCATAATAGGCTCATGAGTATATCATATAGGATTTTTTTTTGTTATTCTATCTAAACTCGACCGAATAAGGTTTGAGTTATCCTCCAAGAAAGAAGCGATTCTGCTACCATCAGAATCCATAAAGAGAGCAAAAATGAAAAAAAAATGAGATTTTAAGAGAAGAGGAGTCTTGGATTTTTTTTGGATTTCGAACTCTATTTTTAGGTTTCCTGTGTGTGACTGTCTGTGCGTGTTTGTGTGGGGTTAAGAAAGCCGGCATATTCGACTCAGTTCACTCGGATAATTCCTTATTACCCCATAAATCCCCAAATCCTTCCATTTTGTTGAAGTCGAGATTTTGATCCCACCCTTCTCTGTTCTTGATAAATTTGTTGTCTTTCGAGGTTCAATTTGGTTAGTGGCTCTTATTCATTACCCATTGTTGGTGAGATTTTCTCAATCTTGCTCTTTCATTCATAATTCTTGGGAATTGGGTTGTAGGGAAATGACTTGATTATTGTGGCATTAAGGCCATCTCCAACCTTTAGCCTTTATAGTTTTTGGATATATTTGTCATAATAACCAAAAATGGGTTAAGGTTTGGGCTTTGGCCTTTCCTACATGATAATAAGCTTGTGATATTTTTAGGTTGTAATGATATGTAGAGAAAGGGTCAAAGTTTTGTGATCCAAAGTGATAATAAGGTTTTAGGCCAACAAACAATGAATGAGTTGTGTCTATGAGATGCCTTATGGGCTATGACTTGGACCCATAATATATACTTTCTTTCGTTAGGATTAAAAGCTTAGGCCTTAATAACCACATTGACGTTGAGCAAGTACTTATTATCTAAATTGATTTTTAAATTACATGTAGCATAAAGAATTATAAATAAGTTTTCTAATTTACAAAAGTAATTACTTTAGTTAAATTAGTTTCTAATTAAAATAAAATATTAGAAATTAGTTTTTTAATAATATTAAAAATAATTTGTTTAGTTAAAATAAACTTAGAAATAAGTTTCTAAAACCAACAAAATCATAAATGAGTTTTCTAATTGTATTATTTTTGTTGAATTAAAATTAGACATATTTTTCTAATTAAATCAAAACTAATTTGTTTAGTTGAAATTAAAAAGGAGTTTCATTAGAATTTAGTTTCTAATTAAGCCAAGAAAAATTGATTAGTTCAATTATAATTTAAATTAAAAATAAGTCTCCAATTCAATTTGAATTATTCATATTTGGATAAGATTAGATTAGAAATAAGTTTCTAATTGATAATATATCGATAGCATAATTTGAATAGTTCAATAAATTGCTAATAGAATTAAATTGTTTCCATACTATGAGCATGAGGTCGCTATATGTTAAAGAAAATAATTGGTTATTTTGTGCACTCTTCTGATTCCTGAAAATCAGGAAGATGCCTATTATTAAGCAGACGTCTAAGATTATTCGATGTGAGGCACAGAAGAGATGTATTAACAGTATGTATGTACAGTTAGTTAACATGTGTTTAATTTCTGGAGACGGTCTAACACAACATGTTATTTTAGTTAATAACATGAAGTAAGAGTTATAATTTGGAGGTTGTCCAGCTTATGTAGATGTTGAAGTACATGACTTTGCTTACAATATTACCTCAACCTCAAGACAAACTGTTACGAATGCTCTGTAATAATATGCCTAACTAGAAGACTTATAATTTTTAGGGATGACATTTATTAAGGAGATGCGTAGAAGGGAGTTGATTGGGACTTTGTATCCTATAGGTCTTCCAATGGAAATAGTAAGAGCTATTGTACATCGAATTTTGCAAACTATATCACATAAACTCTAAACTCATTTCCACCTTGGGTTCATTACCCATAGATTATTCGTAGGTTGTAGCGCATTTAATGCATGCAATATGTTGTTTTATAAGAATAAGGTCTTGATTTTTATGTAATATGTTTACATGTATATCATATAAGAATTCGTCTAGACTAAGGTAATTATGATTTGATTGTTGTATGAATGATGATTGAACACATTAGTAAGTAGACTTAAGTAGACTTTTGATTTCATAAGCAATTGTGATCGAATTATTTACTCTATGAACAATTAATATGACATTGATGTGCATATATATTTCTTTCTTATTGTAGAAACTTTTTGTTTCAAAAAAAACAAAAATGACTACTACTTCAAAGAATATTGTTGCTAAACTCAATAGGGGTGAGAAACTCAATGGTGACAATTATGAAATTTGGAATATGAAAATCTAACATGTGCTGGAGGAGCAAGAGGCTCTTAAACTATTAAACCTAACCATGACAATTCCTGAGGAGGACACTACGATGGATCGTGATGCATATGAATTATGGAAAAAGAAGAATTCTTTAGCTCGCATCACGTTGCTGAGTAGCATGGATAATGATATCATGTGAGAGTTCCGTAAATTCGAAATTGCAAAGGACATGTGGTCCGCATTGGCTGCTCATTTTAGAGGTGCTTTAGTGACTAAAGTGAGGTCACTTACAATTAAGTTTTGTACTTATAAGAAGCATCCAGATGATACAATGCAAAAGCATCTAAGGCAAATGTCCAACATGATAAGTGAGTTACGTGACGTTGGTGATGAGCTTTCTAATGAACAACAAAAACAAGCTGCAAGTTGTTCACTGCCTTAGAGTTGGGAGCATATAAAGATGCACCTAACTCATAATGAGAATATCAAGACAATGGAAGATGCTACGAGCATCTCATCTTGGAAGAAGAGCATCTTGAAGCCTCAAAGATGTCTTATGAGGCATATGAAGTTAGTTCTAGATCACATGGAGCTATGAACAAAAAATGCAAGCATCATGGTGGACTCAAGTGGAAGAAGAATAAGAGATTCAACCACTCTCCTCAGGAATCCAAGAAGGCAAAATGGAACCAACATGGAAAGGGAAAATGTCCCTTCAAAAAGAAGAACATGAAACATATGAAGTGCTATAATTGTAGTAATAAGGGCCTCTTTGCTCGAAATTGTACCGAGCCCAGGAAGGTAAAGCTTTACAGTACAAACATTTGTTCTGTAAATGTTTCTTGTTTTGTTTTTCTAACTGAATCACATCCTTTGTTGATTGCAGACTCAGGAGCAACTAGCCATGTAGCGAAGGATAGAGATGCCTTCGTTGAGTTTTGTAAACTTCCATGTGGTAGTAGATGGCTTTATGTAGGTGACAATTTCAAAGTTGTTGTACAAGGAATTGGTACATGTAAATTGGACATGCATGGAGGACGACCCCTCATCCTACATGAAGTATTATTTGCTACACAGATTTTTAAGAATCTATTATCTGTGTTGATGTTAGTTAGACTTAGTTTCAATATAAATTTCCATAGCGGTAGAATGGATTTGTATCGTGGATCTATTAATTGTGGTCATAGTTTTCTTATGTGATGGTTTTATTGTAATGGATGTGTTAAAGGAAAATAATAATATTAGTTATTGATTATTTACATCTAGTAATTCCAACAATGATGCAACTTTGTGGCATGCTAGACTATGTCATATTAGTCAAAATCGAATCAGTTGATTAGCTAAAGAAGGGCTTTTAGGTAATCTATGACATTGTTTAGCTAGCAAAATGGCAAGAAAGCCATTTCGAAAGGGAACATCAACTTTATATCCATTACAATTAATTTATTCTGACATCTATGGTCTAATAAATGTAAGGGCTAGATGTGGGGCAATTTATTTCATCGCCTTCATAGATGACTATACTCAGTATGGTCATGTCTATTTGATTTCTCATAAATCGGAAGCATTTGATTATTTCATAAAATACATAAACTTGGTTTAGAATCAATTAGATAAGAAAATAAAAGCATTACGAACTGATCGTGGACAAGAATACTTGCCAGACAAGTTCAAGGCTTTATGTGATGAGAGAGGAATAGAAAGGCAGTTAATAATTCATAGAACCCCACAACAAAATGGCATCGCTGAAAGACAAAATAGGACGTTATTAGAAATGATTAGGTCCTTGATGGCCCAAGCACATATACCAATCACCTTTTAGGGTGTTGCATTGCTAGTAGCCACCTCTATACTTAATTGTGTGCCCACGAAATCAATTACTAGCACACTATATGAGTTATGGACTAGTAGGAGACCTGATATGTTAAGTCTCAAACTTTGGGAGTGTGCAGCCTGTGTTCATGATCTCTCTCATAAACATGGGAAATTAGGCCCAAGAGGGAGAAAAAGTATTCTTTAGTAGATACTCAGAAAACTCAAAAGGATACGTGTTCATTGGTGAACAACGTAATGAAGATGTAACTGAATTTGAATCACAAGATGTAACATTCTTAAAGAATGATTTTCCCAAGCGAGGCAAAATAGGTAAAGACTTATTGTTATATGAGTCACTTGATTAGAATAATTCTGTTATGAAGAATCAAGATGAGGAACTTCAACTAAGTGGGAGCAATTCCATATAAAGGTTCTCTATGATGACTGATCCGAGTGGGAGCAATTAGATCAATCTTGAATTTGTTTATGATGAACCTCATTTAAGACAAAGTAATTGAGGAATAATTCCCCGACATCATTTTGAGATTGAAGAAGAAATTAATATGATTGTTTTGCAAGAGGAAGAAGAGCCAAAGAATGTAAATGAAGCTCTTACTGGCCCTATTAAAGAAGAATGGATGAAAGCAATGAAAGAAGAAATGGCTTATTTAAGCTCCAATCAAGTATGAGACTTGGTTGACCTACCTGAAGGGCATAAAGCTATTGGAAACAAGTGGGTTCTCAAAATAAAGCTAAAAGCTAATGCCATTATCAAAAGATACAATGCACGCCTTATAGCAAAAGGATATACATAACAGGAGGGAATTGATTACAAGAAAACTTTTTCACCTATTGTGAAGTTTGCTTCAATCTATCTTATTCTGGCTATAATAGCCAGTATGGATCTTGAATTACATCAAATGGATGTAAAAACTACTTTTCTTAATGGAGAATTAGAGGAAAAAAATTTATATGGAACAACCTGAAGGTTTCATCAAGGTAGGTTAAGAAAATAAGGTATGTTGATTATTAAAATCAATTTATGGCCTGAGCAGTCTTCAAGACAATTACTGGACCCCGCTTCCGAAGCCCAACATTCGAAGACAATTAACCATCAAATCATATTGCAAATTTTCTTAAACAATTAAAGCGTATGTGAAAAATCGATAATCAAATCGACCCGATTTATTTAAAACCATTTTAGTCACAAAAATGCAAATATTATTGAACACATCAGAGTTTCGATAATCACTTGGGCCCATTACAGAACACAATGTTTGTTTTCATAATATCTTTACATTTCAAAAACCACCCCATTACCTTAATACAAATATAAAATACAAAAGACAACTACACATGATACAATTGAATGCTTATGCTTAAAATGATTCCAAAATACAAAAAGTTCCTGAACTAACTTAGTTACAAAAGTCTTTAACTATCTTGGAGTTCCAATGCCTTGCAAGGATCGCTAATATTCTCTTTTTGCACCTGAGGAGGGAATAATGGGGTGAGCTACATAGCTCACTAGCTAATATATTTATAGCCATTGGCAATTGACCACAAATTCAAGCATATATATATAGCAATTCTAGCATTCATACTTTATTCAAGCAGTTTAAACATTCATCAAATTTAGCTCAAAAATTTATAACATATAACACTCAAAATGATTCATACTTAGCAATTCAATTATGCAATGCACAATAAACGGCTCGAGGGTTCTATGAAACAGAATGAGGAAACCGAAGTTTACCCCATGAACAGAATGAGTCCATTTTTCAGAGCTCATATGTCACAAGCGGGCAGCCGAGAGAAGGCTCTTGTCAATGTGCACGTAACGAACAGAATGGTTCCACTCTCGCCCAAACAGAAGCACATAATCATGGTCAGAATCATTTTATGAAATACTTTCAAACCTTTCTTTCATCTTTCATGTTCTTTCCTTTCTATATATACAAAATGCCTTGAAATATGCTATGACATATTTCAAGGCATAACATTGATCAAAATCACAATTTAATTATATCAAGATATCATGCTTCTTTCGCGGTATAACATAATCAAAATCTTCATGTATTTTCAACAAGTCAATTTCAATCAATTTAACACATATCCACATATAGGCAAGAATTTACCCAATCACACAATAGCTGTAAATACATACCTAATTCACTTGCAAAAATCCAAGTCAAGGTTGTCTTTCTCCTTGCTCTTGGGTAGGATTCTCTTGATTCCCTAAAACAAACCAAGTTTTATTTAATAGGAATCCAATAGAAAATCCCACAATGCAAAATCACTAAAGTTGACTCTAGAATGCTTAAACCCAAGCATTTTCTAAACTCCATGAACTAAAATTCTTCCAAAAATCCAAAAGATCCAAAATGTTCTTACCTTAATTCTTCACCAATTGAAGAGATCTTTAGCTTAAAGGGAAGCTCTTCTCTTCCTCTTCCTTTTTCCTTTCTTGAACAACTCCAAAATCTCTCTTGAAGGTTAACACAATTGAAACCCTAGCTTGTTTTCTCTTCTTTCTCTCCTTCTCTTCTTCTCTTCGTATTTCTCTCTCTTCTTCATGACACTCTCTCTTTTTTTTCTCTTCAATTTTCGTTCTTCTTTCTTCTTAAAATGCAAGACAACACTTCTTCTTCCACTTATGCCCATAATGATTGAGAAATGTCCCATTTGCCCTTCCATTTATGCTTTATATCTTTTATACTTAAGTGTCTTGCCAAAAGCACCCTTGAATATTTTGACATAACTCTTTATTCTATAAAAGTGTTCTCCCTTGTATTAAGTTTCCAATGACACCAAAATCAGTCCATTTGGTTCAGAAATCTGAAAGTATTGCCCCAAACATTTTCGAACTATTCTTATATTGAAATAGTTACTATACTTAGATTCCCCCTAGAAATTGAAAGTCTTAGGGACTGATTTAGATTTCATTATCTTCATACCATTTGTAGCTCCATGTCTCTAGTTTATCTTGAAACCAAAATCATCTTATTCGGAGCTCTACCAGTCCAGAAATTATCAAAATACTGAAGCATATTCAGTAAAATATCCAATTCCTACTCTTCCAATCGATACCCTTACTTTGATTCAATCTATATTTTTCTAATAATTACCAAAAGCTATCAAAATCTATGGAGGGATAGAAAAATATGTCAAGAAACTATTGGTTTAATAATCATTTTATTTGGAGGTCTGATAACAAAATTATGGTCGAAAAAATCAAACAAGGTTTGGTCTTCAATCATATTGAACTTGTCTCGGGACAAATAACATAACTTTCACTAAAGATGTTGGATTAAGATAATCTTAGGACGATTTCAAAAAGGAATTTGAGATATACAATTTGAAGAAGACTTTAAGGTCAGATTTTATCATCTAAAGGGTCAAAATGGACCAGAAGGTAGGTATAGATGAAACCAAATAAAAAGTAGACGAATGAGAAAAAGCTGATGAATGGGGAAAATTGCCATAACTTTCTCTAAAGATATTGGATTTGTGTGTTCTTTATATGGTTAGAAAGAGAACTTCAAGATCTACAAAGTCAGTGAAGACCTTGAAGACATATTCTATCTTCAAAAAGGTCAAAAATGGAGCAGAAGATAGGTACAGACGAAGCCAAATGAAAAAGTAGACTAATGGAAAAAGACAAATAAATAGGAAAAATTGCTATAACTTTCCCTACATATATCTGATTAAGGTTTTCTTTATATGGTTAGAAAGAGGACTTCAAGATATATAACTTTCAAGAAGACCTAAAAGATAAATTCTATCTTTTGAAGGGTCAAAAATGGAGAAGAAGATAGGATTAGAGGAAGCCAAAGGAAAAAGTAGACGAATGGGAAAAAGCAGATGAATCAGGAAAATTGCTATAACTTTCCCCACAGATATCATATTAGGATTTTATTTGGATTGTTTGAAAGAGAACTTCAAGATCTACAACTTTTATATAGACCTTGAAGACAAATTCTATCATCTGAAGGGTCAAAAATGAAGCAGAAGATAGAAGATAGCAAAAGGTAGACGACACGTCATCATAGACGACACGTCATCATAGATGACACGTCATCACAGAAGACACATCATCACAGACAACGCATCATCATAGAAGACACATCATCACAGACGACACGCCATTATAGACGACACGTCATCACAGAAGAAGCAAAATACAAACAACATGTCATCACAGATGACACATCATCACAAAAGAAGCAAAACACAAACGATATGTCATCACAGAAGAAGCAAAAATGCAAAAGATACATCTTCCCTTATAAGGACCATAACTTTCAGCCTAGAAGTCCAAAAATTTTGTACTATATATCGTTGGAAA
>JANVCQ010000005.1:30335579-30350057 GCA_025531925.1 Erythroxylum plowmanianum | reverse complement strand
CATGGCACTAGTCGACTGATCGAAGAGCGAAGTTGAAGCCTGCAGTGAAAAATGTTAATACTAGTCGACTATAACAGCACGACTAGTCAACTATCAGGTAGAGCTGAACAAAATTCATCCGGATCATTCCCAAATGGAAAGGAAGAAATCAAGCAACGTCTGTGAGAAATCAAGCAACCGCTAGAAGGAGATCCACAACGGCTATATTCATCTTCAGCCTGCAAATAAATTAGTAGAACATTAAGGAATAGTAAGTGAAGTCCACAGAAAGCAAAAGCATCCATCTATTATTATCAATTCGTTCTCAATTGCTCTTATCTTGTTACAAATTTATATTGAGCGTTATTCTATCTTCTTTATCTTTGTTATTTTGTGAGTTGAGTGGTTGGTGAAAAATCACTTATGAGGTAGGATTTGTGCTGAAAAACAAATCAATTGTAAAGGTAGCTTGAGCCGAAAATCAAGAGGTGTTGTAAGAGTTCACACTAAACTAAAAAATGTGTAGTAAAGTGGTTTGCCAAATCCTAAGTGGGATCTTAGGTAGAGGACGTAGGTCTTAACACCGAACCTCTATAAAAACATTGTTTGCTCTTCTTCCCTATTCTTTGCATTTAAATTTGTTTAAATAGTTTTTGTGTGAATTAACTTCTGATTTTTTGTAGAACTTTACGAAAAGGTTTAAAGATCTATTCAACCCCCCCTTCTAGATCGTTTACAATGGATAATGTTACAAGCCTTCAGGTTTCCAATTCTCTTCATCAAATGGTTGAAGGAATGCATCTCCTCTGCTTCTTTTTTGATGCTCATTAATGGTTATCATATTCAATTTTTCAAGGTTTCTAGAGGCCTTCAACAAAGGGATCCCCTATCCCTATATCTTTTCATCCTAAGCATGAAAATCCTCATCTCTATCATTCAACAAGAAGTGCAACTCAATCCTAAATTCAACTGTCACTTTTAATGTAAAACAATTGGTTTAACTAACCTTAGTTTTACAGATGACCTCCTCCTATTTTGTAAAGCTTAGATGAACTCCATTGGCACTTTCATAAAGGCACTTGGCAAATTTAATAGCTTCTCAGGGTTACCAATCAATCTCAACAAAAACAATTTTTTTCTCTCTAAGAAGGCCTCAGCTCTACGACAATAGATTGCTCACTCCACTAACATAAAATCATCTATTCTTCCTCTCATGTACTTGGGACTCCCTATGACCACTAAATGCCTCACTTATCTGGAATGTCTACCTATCATCGTGAGAATTAAAAAATGAATGGGCTCTTGGGTTAATATAACTCTTTATTATGCAGGTAAATTACAACTCATTAAATTGGTCCTCAACTCCTTAAATATTTACTGGAGCTCTCACATATTCCTCTCCCAAAGCATCATCAAAACTATCAAGCAACTATTTAAAAACTTCCTCTGGAGCCTTCCAGATGGCTTTAGGGTTATGACTAAAGTCAAATGGTCTGATATATACTTTCCTAAGGAGGAAGGTGGATTACATATCTTATCTATAAAGCTAACTAATCAAGCACTTATCGTTATACTATTTTGGTGGATCTTGCTTGATAAAAATTCGCTATGGATTAAATGGTTTCATGCATACTTTCTGTGAGGTAGATGTACATGGTAGCTAAATACGAGTTCTTCCCACTCACACTTCCTGAATTGCCTCCTTCGGTTAAGGGATATGGTCTAAGTTGAAATCACTCACAGGTTAGGAATGGCTAGCTTATCTCCTTATGTTATGACAATTGATCTGGACATGGACTCCTCCTTTTGATCCTGCCTACCATAAGGTACCCACTTCCCCATCTTCACTACGTGCTAGGATGAACTCTTTCTTCCATGGAAACACCTAGCAACTTCCCCACTGAATGAACCCCCTAACCCCTATATACCTCCCCTATTCAAATTCATCAGATACCTTCGTCTAGAAGGGACACCCAATCCATACACTCACCACCAGCACTACCAAGAAACTCTAGCGACGACGTCAAGCTGTTATGAATTGGAATCAAGTTGTCTGGAGTAAAGTTCTTACCCCTCACCTCTCTTTTATTCTTTTGCTAATAGTTTATTACAAACTCCTGGATGTTGATTGATTAGGTTTTTTGAATATTGATCTAACTTATACTATATGTCGAGTTCATAGTGAAACTAAGGACTATCTCTTATTTACACAACCTTTCAATAACTCCATTTAGGAGAACATCAAAGGCAAGTGTCTATAGTTTGATAAGGGGAAAACTCTCACTGATATTAAGCAACGGCTATCTGCTCAGTGTGCTCACTCTTCCCATGAACAACTATTACATATTCTTACACTGGGTCTTCGCATTTATATTCTATGGAAGGAACGAAACCACAGACACTTCACTAATCAAAGTTCCATAATGGAAGTCCTACAATCTGATATCATTCGACAAATTTGTGAACTAATAATTGTGAAATACTTGCACCTACATTACACTGCCAATACTCTTTGTTCCCTGAACATCTGCTCCTCTCTTCATGTATGGTTGCTATAACATTTTATTAATCTTATTAATCTAAATCTTTTACATTTTCATGTAAGGCTTATCACAAGATAATTCCCCTTTGTTTTATTGATTATGTATTACTATCAACATTTTTTATTATTAATCCCATCCCCTTCTTTTCTAAAAAAAAGATTACATGAAGAGGTTTGGTTTAAAAAGTTCTACAATTCTCCTCAAAATTTTATAAGAGGAAAAGAAGACTCTAGAAACTTCTAGAATGTGGTGGAGTCTTATGCAAGACCCTGGAAGTTTCTAGAATATGATGGAACTTTATAGAAGACCCTGGAAGCTTCTGGAGCATGGGACAATCTTATGGAAGCTTATGGAACATAGTGGAACCTTATGGAACATTCTAAAAGAATGTAGAATGTTGTAAATAATGTAAGACGTATGTAGAATAATATAGATTATTCTAGAGATTCATTGTAAGCCATTAGATCAAATAGATCATACTCATCCATGTAGGAGATGGAAGGTTATAAATAGCCTTAGAGGCTTCATTTGTAAACATCCTACATCATACACGCTACTTCCAATATGTAAAAAGAAGCTTTCTTTACAAACACTCTCAAGCTTTCTTTTAGTCTCTCAAATTTACTATCGTTAGTTTAAGTTTATTTTATTTTCTAAATCACATCAAACCAAACCCCCCCCCCCCCCCACCTCAGTTTTATTTCTTTATATAGTTTATTTTCATTGCAAAAATCAACCGAACACTCCGTGTGGATGTGATCCTTACTCACCATAGCTACAAATTTTTTAGTGTGCAAAGTTAGGTAAATTTTGCAATGCACTCAACATGTGTTGTTATAGATTGTCCTCCTAAGTTTGCTTCTTTGATATTATATCCTTAAGGAACTTCACGTACTTGGGCAAGCATTCCAAACCTTCCACAAAAGACAAGTTGATTTAGAATTTCTTTGGCTTTTCCACGAACCTTTAAAATTGTGCGTCCAATTTGTTCTTTTATAGCCTTTATGGAAAGGGAATCCTTGGTTTATATGGAGTAGGAGAAACAAAAGGATTTTCTTCTTTCTTCTCTTTATCCATCTCTTTTTACCCCTGGTCTTCTACTTGGTAGGATTCTTTTAAATCATTCTCACTTATTACTATGACGTCATTCAATTTCTCCCTTTATTAGACTCTTGTTGCTCAAGAGACTCTGCATACTTTGTATAGATAATGTATTGGCTAGTTGGCCACTTGAAACTTTAAATTATGGATGAAAGAAGCATGATTCTTCTTCATTTGGTCAATTTTAGCTTCCATCCTATTATGGTCCTCATCTTGGCTTACAAATTTAGAATTCAAAACTTCCATCAATTTTTCCATCTTTGATTCAAAAGAACTAATCCTATTTTACTAAATTTTTGATTGGCCTTGAGCTCTTATTTGATTTCCTACATTGTTATATTAAGAAAATTTTAGGTGATTTTTCCACCAATGATTGTAAGTATTAGGATAAGGATTATTACCTTCCCGACCATACTGTACTTGCAAAAGTTAAACAACTCAATGTTTTTTCCACTAAGAAGCAATCAGTTGAGACATGGCTTTCTTATCTATATAGCTCACATCCATGTTGAATTGCCTTGAGTGGGCTAGAAAATGTGACTTTTATGTTCGCTAATTGTCTGCTTAGGTTTGCCGGCCTGTAATGTTATCATTGAAACTACAATTAGCACTACTTTTTGATCTATAAAGGTTCTTCTTTCCAATGCCTATAAACAACTGTTGTTTGCACTTTTTTCTAATAAGTTATTTATTGTTTCAATATTTTTCCTCATTAAAGAACCATCAGTTGTTCCATATATAATGCCTTATATGGATGGATTCATTCCACTGTAGAACATTTACAGAAGGAACTCTTTTAGTATGTTATGTTGTGGGTAACTCCCTTGTAACTCTTTGAATCGCTCTTATGCTTCATATAAAGACTCCCCTTTGTATTGCTGGAAATTTCCTTTATGAGTCTAATAGTCTTTTTTAAGGAAAATTACTTAGCTAAAAAGGCCTGAATCGACTGTCTTAATTGTGACTTTCACTGTGTTGAGAGAACTTAACCATATCTTGGCTTGATCCTTAAGTATGAAAGGAAAGAGCCTCATCTTGGCTGCATTTTCTGATAACCCATTGTATCTGAATGTGTCACAAATATCTAGGAAGTTGGCCAGATAAGCATTAGGATCCTTATGGGCCAGTCCATAAAATTAAATGTTGGTTTGTAGTATATTCAACAGTGCTGGTTTGATTTTAAATGTAATGGTTTACATTGGTAGTCATTTTATCTATTGTTGATTTGTGGTGAACCTTGACCTTATGAAGTCCATATGGTCTTTACTATTCTCATTGATTTCGTTCCTCCATCATTATTCTTTCTATCTCTTTTTGGTGTCTCACTTTTTGAAAATTTTCTTTATAACTAGATGATGTTAGAATTTTATGTATCCTTTACTTTGCGTGAACACTTGGTGGATCTTGTGTCCATACACCTGCAATCACACAAGAAAAAAATAAAAAAAAATATCAAACTCCTTAAATCAAAGGAATTCAAATTGGATAAGATGATAAAATTGCAATTCCCTCTAATAATACTAAAAACTTGTTTGCTTGTTTTAATGTATGCAATACTGTAAGTATATGAATTGTATATTATAGTACACAAGATATTATTCCCATGAGGATTGATTATAGTCACCTGACAATTTAAATCACACTTTGTCTAGGGTAACAAAAGATAGAAATAATTTAAAATTTTATTAAGCTAAAAACTTTATAACTTAACAAATAAAGGATGACCATAAAATTGAATTACTTAATTGTGGAAGCTTAGGCATTATTCTATCCTTGCTTTGTCTTTAGCTCACCTTGTGAATTAAACTATTCTTAATCCTAGATATCCTAATTTTTTTATCACCCTCTCTTGAGATATAACCAAGTATTCCCAATTAAAATGTATAACAGTTGAGTTGAAGTTTCTCAATTCTCAAAACTACTCCTAAGTGTTTAATTATATTTGAAGCAATCATAAGTGTAATGAACTCATAATTAAGGTCTCTCTTTACTTATTACCTAATATTTGTATTTTTATTAGGGTACCAACTCTATTGCATAACTTAACATAGATAACTTTGATTCAATCTCTTGATTTCTTATCAAGTATGAGCACAACAAATACCACAAATTGTTAATATATTTAATTCACAAGGTAAAATTTATGCAAAATAATTCAAGAACAAAACCTAAAATAGATTTAGAAATTTGTAACCATGTCCCAAACACAACTGTTTAAATTTAGCATACAAGGCAATGAAATTGAACAAAGATAAGAGAATGAAATTGATCTAAAAAAATATGGAATGTTGAAGTTGATCTCGATGATTCCACTTTTAATCTTCTTCCTTTGGGATGTGCAACATTTTTTGCATTTTTCTTTCCTTTTTTGGTGTCTCTTATGACTCTCAAGTATGTGCCCCTTTGTTGTAGCCTTCATAATGTCCTTTTATAGTAAAAACTAGCTTTTTTAGAACATACATGGTCACTTACATGGCCGTGTAGGTGATTGTGTATGTCCAAAAATCCTCCAATAGTGACTTTGCATGGTCATAATGACTTACATGGGCATATACATTATGATGTAATTCAACAAAAAAGGTTGTGTAGCTTCATATGGGTAAAAAAAATGTTTTCGAAGATCCACACATTCACAGTGACTTACACGGTCACTATACACAGCAGTGTAAGTCCTAGGTTGCTTCACGTTTTCCATTCTATGACATGATTCCACATAATTCCTTTCATTGTTGGTCTAAAAGGCAATGAACAATTAAATACACACCTAAAGTAGAATAAGTACCACAAATACCATAAGATTCTCAAATAATAAGCAAAATATATTAAATATGGGTATATAATTGTAATCAATTAATTATTTATCAGTGAACAATCCTATCAGCCCTTCCCCACATCAATTATTATAAGTAAGGCTTGACATCTCTAGGCTCCTTTGCCATCCTTACCTACTAAGTTATATACGTTGTTCGTGTAACTTTAGCTACTAGCAATAGTTCCATTCTATCATGTGCCATTTCTTTGACTATAAGGGCATTGAATCCCTCTCTAACCATTATAACATAAGTGTCATAAGTCTTTTTAACTGATATATATGCCTCATCGTTTCAAGGTTGATGGTACCTATATGACACCAAATAATTAAGTAAAAAAGAAATCAAAGATACTAATTTCGTTTGCCACTTTAGTATAATAAAAGCCTCCATATATTAGGTTGTACTTTTTATTTCCCATCTATCCTAGATACATGGAAACAACATTTATTTAGGTGATACATTCTCCTCTCAACTATACACCATAAATAGAATAAATCCCCATACATGAAGACTTTTATACTCTCTTTTTCCCTTGAAAGTGAAGTGTAATTATCTAAGGGTAAGGGTGGTAATTTGGGTGTTCTTAGTTGAAAATTTTTAAAGTCATTTGTTTGTACCTATTCAGGTGCATAAAACCCTTATTCCACCACAAATGCATTAAAAGTCGTAATGCATTTTCCTTATGAGCTTAATTATATTGCATTATTCTCATCATGTTTAGCATGCCTAAACTCTTCTAATGTAATTAAAATTTCTAAAGTGACATTTTAATAAACACTGTCAATCATATTAAAAATTGATTTCCACCATTCATCTCCCACATAACTTCTCACTTAATCCACTAAATTTGCATATTCCAAGTCATTCCAATCTATACTTCTGTTTTCTTCAAAAGGTCTAATTTTGAAGTAAATGTGCCATTTAAGATGGTTGTCATCGTGGAATGTAAGCATAGGGTGTTCATTTTGGATCCTAGCTTATGTGTATACTTTGCTAATGAAGCCACCTCAAATTACTTATTCCTTTTTCTTTTTTCTTTTTAATGGTTGGATATTCACATTTATGTATGGTGAAAGGTATAAGAATCAAAATTATTTGACAACTTATGAAGGATTGCAAAAATTCCAAAAAGTTCAAGTTTTGAGCCCTAGTTGTCCAAAATATAGATTTGAAGGATGAAAGTGATTAAATCTTATTTAGAATGGAGGGGTAACGTCAAAAACTTAATCGGATTTATTGAGGAACGTGATTTGGGAAATGGATGTTTGAAAGGTTTAAGAGAAATTGAGAAAAAATTTTAAAGAGTGTCAAAAGTAGAGGTCTTGGACAACCCTCTACTGTTTTTTATTTTTATGACACAATCTCTAACATAGATGTGGCATAAACCTAAAGATAATTCTAGGTAGAAAAATTTAGAACATATGTGTAGTCTAAACTATGGAGCCTCCTGAAAATGTTTTCTAAATAGTCCATGCCCAACACACTTGTGCCTAAGACATGTTTTTAAGGAAAAAGACAATAAGATCCATGGTTAGTTGACCATGCATAATATTGTTCCTTTTGGCTTGTAGACGCACTCCACAATATAAGGGCATCCTAGGCTTTAGATTTACTTGGAAAAACTTATATATGAGCATATTGCAATTAAGAATGGGATTGGGATGGGCCTAACTTGAAAATTTGAGCAAGGGACTAATCTCAACTCGCATTCCGATCAGGCTTAGAGCTTATGGCCTAAGCTCAAGTTTGATTAGGTTTTAGGCTAATCAGGCACCAGGATAGGAACCTGAGCCCAATCTTGAGCAACTCAAAGCTTAGTTAGGCCAAGCTAGGATAGGCCTAAAAATTAATTATATTTTTAATTTATATTATTCAATATAAAACAATTTTTATGTGGAAAATCTACATTACTTTATAAGGAGACTTTATATTTAATTATAGATGAAGTTAAGAATACAGTTAAATGTGTTTGCTAAGTGATTTAGAAGTACAAAATTGTGGATTTTAACTTTCTGAGTCGTGTATTTATATGCTTTCAAAAGCATATAAACATACTAAAATACATAATTTCATCAATGATGAAATATATAAGAAATTGAGATTATTTTGCAAATTTATTTTCATGAAAAAAGACATGAATTATGAATATCAAGAGAGTAGGTAAATGCAGAGACCACAAAAAAAGAAAAAGGAAAAAAACCCACTTTAGAGATGGAGAAGGAAACAAAACAGTGATGTTGAAAGACCGTTAAACTATTAAAGCAATTGAAATTTGCAATCTTTATGTTCCTTAATAAGAATGGTGAATTAAGATTCTACATACACTTACAATAAGCTCAAGAAAATCCTCAAAATCAAATCCACTAGTTACCACCAAAATAACTAAATCAAACAATTCAAAATATAAAAAAGAACATTATTTTAGTCACTAAATTGTAACAGCAAAGAACCTTGAATTCACAAGTAAAATAGATAAGTAATTAAGAGTAGAAGAAGTGAGAAGCAACATAGTGCTTATAAGTCGAGAATTGATGGGAGTAAAAAAAAAGCTATGTCTACTATGTGAACTGATATATACTTAATTGATTATATATTTATTCAATAACACTTAGTGATTAATGATATGAAAATACTTAATGTACTCACTTTAGTTTATTTATGGTTTAGGTATAATTTGGAAGCAAAAGAGCTAAAGTGAGTCGAGAGCACTATATTTGAGTTATTTTCTGAAGATTCACATTCACTTATCTTCATGGAGCAAGAAGAAGAAAATTAAAAGAAGAGGATAAAAAAGAAAAAAGTTATGTTTTCATCTAGGAAAAGTAGGGCTGAATTGTTTTAGAGAGTGAAGGCTCGATTTTGATGGAAAAAATTGGCAAAGCTCCATTCCTTTGGAGAACTATGGAGAGTTAGTTTCTCAACACCAGTTTGGAGGTGACATCGACACAAAACCTAGTTAAGCATTCCCTTCATTGTGTTTGTTATTTTTACTCTCTTTTTAGATTGTTTACATTATCTTGTGTTTATAGATTGGGTATTGTGTAAGAATGTTTTTGATGCTCTATTGAATCATTTTTCATGAAAACACATTGCTAGAACTTAAATGTGATACATAATAGTCATGTTTGAATTCTTTTGTAGCAACTAATGGCATTACATCATTAGCGATAACGTAACCTAGGTTAAATAATCTGAGCTTGTAAAATTATTGTGTAGATTGGCATGTTTTTCTCATTCATAAGGCAGTTGTTCGATTAAACTTAAAGAGTGCCTGCTAGGTTAGCTGATAGTTAGGTTTATTTAAAGAGCTCTTCTTAATTAACTATGACTTAAAGAAAGACTGAAATTAACAGAGCTTGTTGTTAACCTACAACCAATAGTTTAATGAGAGGTGTGAAGATAACAAATCAATGAAATATGTCTAATTAGGTGTAGGCAGAGATTGAACCAAAGAATCGGGTGTTGAACAAATTCATCACTTTCATCATTTTTGCATGTTTTCTTTAAATTGTTTTCTTTAGTTTAGTTTTATTTTATTTTCTTATTTGAAAACAAACAAACCCTCCATAACTAAAACACCAATTATTTTCATTTCAAAAGCTTTACAAGCACTCTCAATGAGATCGACCTAGACTCACCGCTACTATAGTTGTAAGTCTAGTTTATTTTGCATATCATTATAATGCGCTACTGTCATTTTTGACATTGTTGCTAGGGAATGTGATGCCTTAGTTTTTGTCCTTGATTTTAATTGGTGTTTTATACATGTTTTTTGTAATTAGTTTCTATTTAATTATTTCATGATCTTTTCACTTTTTGTTTAGTGTTTGTTGCAATAAAAAAAATTTACATAGACGAAAGTAATTTTTTCTATAACTCATACTCTTAACCCTATAACCTTTTTTAGACTGATCGTACTAACTTTAGATATAGATGAGATAGCTAGTAGAATTACTTTCATGATAGTTTGTAGTGTGGACAGCAATTCCCATATACACCTGAAGCACCTTAATCCAACTCAGGTACATCTATGGAGGAATTACTTAATATAACTGCTAACAATATTCAACTTTGACAAAGTGTACAACAGTCCCAACAAGATGTAAGGCAATTTTTGCAAGATATAAGGTCTAGCATCCAAGATTTGGAAAACCAACAAAAATTAGGTACTTCTCTGGAGGAAATAGTTAATATTTTTGTGACTAATACTTTGCAATTTCAATAGTATGAGATGGAATTCTATCAAGACACAAATTTTCGAATATAGAAATTTGCAAGCCAAATGGGTCAGCTGGCAAAAGCTCTCAACCACCTAGTATCACAAGGCAAAGAAATGCAACCATATCAATCTAAGGTGTACCCAAGAGACTGTAATAGTCAGATTCCAAAACTACTGAGAGTTAGAGTGTTAGATTACTTAGCCACATGAATTGCATCATATTAGAATGAATTTAGTGCATTTGGGATATGATTTCATGATTTCATTCACATGCATAACATGAGCATATACAAACATGAATTTTGATTTATAAAAATTGCACTAAATTGACATGTTCTGGGGTATGAAAGTTTCCAAATAATTAGGACATGATTGTGCATTTCTAATGTCTTATATTTTGATGTACCAATAAAAAGAATTGATGGATTATAATTAGTAATTTGGAGTTACTTGTCACAATTAAGAGATTGATGAATTCATCTGTACATTTAGACTAGGAAAATTTTCAAGTAACAAGACAAGTTGGCATGTGAAAATTTAGGATGACTAAGCCTATAAATTAAGTAACATATGGTATTAGAATTTAAGTGAAAATGGCCTAGGAACTAAGTGACATTTGGTAGCCCAAAGAGAGGACATGTAGCCTAGACACTTGACAAGTGTCCTTAAACCCATCCTCCACTCACACCACACGACACACATATGGAAAAGCCTCTTCATTTGTTGTTTTCTATTGAAACTCTCTCCTTCTTATTCCTTTTACTATAAAAACCTACTTCTCCCTCACATCTCTACGTTTCTGCCTAAATTATGTTCAATTTCCACACCAAAATCCATGTAAAAATCCTTCATAATGATAGTTATAGAAGCAAAACATTGTTGTACTTCCTTTTATCTTCTTCTCTTTGCTGAAACCATCTTATTCCCACCTTGTTCTGGGATGATCTTGCATGCATGTGAGGAAAAGCAAGCTTGATACATTGAGGAGGCATTTGAGCTGTACAAGTAAGTGAAATACTGATCTTTGTGACAGGTGATAGTAGAATTTTATGATGACTAAATTGGCATGGATTGAAGGTAGTGTTGATGTTGAAGTTGTGCTAGAAAATGATGGATGAATTGGTTACTTTTATATTCTATTTTTGGATGCATGAAAATATTAGTTTATAAGTTGTTATATGGATGATTTAAGTTGGGATTGGAAGTATAATTGATGAGGAATTCATGCTAAAGATAGGCACTATTAAGGTGTTTTCACATCTAGAAAAGTTAGGACTACATGTATGATGGTATAAAGTGAATGGTAATGAAACAAATGAGCAGAATTTATGAGATTTAATGTAATCAATATGGAAGCTAGACTAGCATGAAATGAAGAAGCTTTATAGGATATGAATTCTGAAAAAATTCAAGTGGTAATGATGTCTCTAAATATGTGAAATTCTTGAAGAATTGAGGAAGAAAAATAATGCATGATCATGGCTTATTGCACTAGTTTCTATCACAATCGTGGCGAGGTCCCCAACAATCGTGGGCCTTGTTCTGGAATGTTAATTTCTACTTTGTGTACATGTTGAACCAGCTGAGGAAAAGTCACTCCAAATTGGTGTATTTGCACTTGATTAAGGCTTGGAATGAACCTAGATTGTTACTTGATTAATTGGTTAAGAGTTGATAAGTTAAGGTTGTTAATTAAAGTCATAAATTAAAGAATAGACTGTTTTGATATCTGTGTATCCAAATCTGGACATTATGAGTTGTTAAGGGAATAAAGGTGTTCTTATGAATGCAAATATGATCTTAAGGACATGAATAATGTGATTTAGGCATAGATGAATGAGCATATATATATATATATATATATATACACATTGCTAGAAAAGTTTGGTGAATGTATGATTGATGAAGTTGGAATAAATGAAGCTTACTTAAGGTATAAACATGATTGTAAACTAGTTGTATACAAGTTATAATGTTTGAATGGTCAAGATATTTGTATAAGGATACATACCCAAAAAGTCAATTGAGCATGCATTGAAACATGACACAAATACATGTGCATGATTGTATATTCATATGATCAAACAGACTAGTGATTTGTGAACTACGTGTGTATTGCATGACGATAGATGCATAAGGTGATCATCAACATCCAGACATTGTCAGAACATTGGGGCAATAGCTTTTTTAGAGCATAGTGTGAGTTAACTTATATGTGTGTAAACTCAATTATATGTGTTTTTATATGAATTGAATGTTTAATCTGAAATATGTGTACAATTGATTGATAATTGATTGACTTAGATCTAAGGAACTTAATATACAACATGCGTATACGGAAATGAAAGCATGGCATATGAAATGATGCATCTTATCACATCAAAATGCAAGATCAAATAACAAAGATCAGAGTGAGCGATGTGTAGAAAAGAGCTTTGAGCTTAGGATTGTAAAAAAGAGCCTCAACCTTAGATATCATGGACTCGGTATCCACGATGGATACAGGACAGTAAATTGGATTGATAGGCACTTGGTTATAACAAAACAAAATGAGAAT
The DNA here is from genome assembly GCA_025531925.1 of Erythroxylum plowmanianum. Taxonomy (NCBI): domain Eukaryota; kingdom Viridiplantae; phylum Streptophyta; class Magnoliopsida; order Malpighiales; family Erythroxylaceae; genus Erythroxylum; species Erythroxylum plowmanianum. Next base: position 30,336,845 of record JANVCQ010000005.1, on the reverse strand, counting down.
GAAACATATATGTAATTGGATTTACATCCTACATACATCATATGATTGAATTGAAATGAATTATTGAATTGTTTTGAAATAGTGAAACACAGTATAAGTAAATAAGGATGTGTTATGATATGCAATGCTACCTTACATGATGTACTTGTTGAAGTATGATGAAAAGTGATATGGTATTCACTACTAGATAATATGATATACTTGTTTTTGTGATCTGAATTAAGTGAATACATCGATGATGGTTCACTCACTAAGTTCGCAAATTCATCAAATTGCAACGTTGTTTTTTTTTCAGGTTCATAGGAGTTTTAACTACCAAGGTGTTATAGTAGAAGTCTAGTATTTGCATTTTTGGGGACAAGAATGGCTCAAAGGTCTGATTAGCTGAATCTAAGGAGTCTAGATAGATGTCTTATGTAATATCATCCCATTTCATGTTATATTTTTTATACTAAGATTTGAACTCATAAAAATGTTGTGTAATGTATACGCGGATTGTAATGACATGTAACTTTTATGCTTGTTAATGAAATGGGAAGAAACGAGTTTTTAAAGTGCTTATGATATGTTTGATGCCTTTAATGAGTTGGTTTGATTGTCCTAATGTATCATTTTCATAGAGTTTGTTCTCGAATATCCTCTGGCATGTTTGGGTTTATGCTCTATGGGAGTGGTTTGTTATAGAGACGCTAGTGTAGAAACCTTACAAAGTGAAGAGGAGCTTAAGAATCTTGAAATACCTACTCAACGAATTGCTTGTGAAGAAAAAGAAGTAGAGAAGGAGCTTAAAGCAGATAATGATACATCATTCAGCTCGAAGGTGAGTATTAAGTCCATAATTATTTTTAAGACTAACTCTTCACCTTTACATAGTAGATTGGAGATGTTGGGTCCGTGTGTAGTGTGCCAGGCTTAGATCCCCCACCGAGTTTAGATCCCCGCACGCGACCACAACCTTATGTTGGACTGGGGCTTATGTCCCCCAATCCAACTCAGTATTGTCCTCTTTGGCACTTGGGTGAGCCACTGCTCGAACCCAAGACCTCAAGGTTTTGTTCCACTTTAAGTGGACGCCTCTCACCATTGAGCCAATAACCGTAGACGAAAAACATAAGCGAATTTCCAAATTCCTTAACCTGGATCCAAAAAGAGAAATTTCTCCTTTTCATGTCACCTCAAGCCCAAAGGTGAGCCCATACAACGACATCACAAAATCACAATCGACTTCTTCATCATGGTAGCCCTTAGTCTCTAGTTCATTTAGAA
>JANVCQ010000005.1:30311966-30335479 GCA_025531925.1 Erythroxylum plowmanianum | reverse complement strand
TATATATAAAAGAGAGAGAGAGAGAGAGAGAGAGAGACTTTAATCCTATTGGAAAATTTTTGACTTTGATCCTATTGGAAGACACAACCACTTTGATCCTATTATTAGAGAAATTATATATATAAGAGCAATTTTATGCTTGTGATCGTCGTTCTTTATTACAATTGATAATGAGAATTATTTAAGTTGTATACTTTTTCCTTGACAATAGTATACCCAATTTTTTTAAATACTTTTTAGGTTAAATTATAATGGAGAATATGGATTCATCCTTTACTTGTGGTAAGTTTGATCCAACATGGAATTATTTTTCTTCCTCTCAAGCATATGATGAGAATATCTAATATAATTGTATGTTTTGCGATAGAATATTTAAAAAAGGAAGAGGAATGTTTAGAATGAAAGAACATCTTGCTGGTGTTAAAGGTAATATTGCTTCTTGCACAAAAATACCACTTGATGTACATGATATGATTGGAAAATATTTGCAGCAATAAGTTAAAAAGAAAAAGAAAAATAAAGAGGCTCATGATATATCTTTTGGAGATGATGAAACACTACAAGTATTAGATAAAGGAAAAGGAAAGCTACTATTGAGATAAATTCTTATCTTTCTCTAAGAAATACTCCTGGTTCTCAACCTAGTCTAAAAAATTTTATGGTTGATATGGATGTTGCTTTGCGATGTAAAAGAGCATGAACTAAATGGTTCTATCATTCATATATTCCTTTAAATGCTTTAAATTCACCATATTTTCAAGAAGCAATTGATTCAACAACAACAATAGGTCCAGGTTTAAGGTACCATCTTATTATGAGCTATGTGTGCCTTTGCTTCGAGATTTAAAAAAGAAATGTTAGTTAATTATTAAAGCGCACCGCAGAAGGATTGATGACGATTTGATGAAGTTTTTGATGGGTGTTTTGTTTTGGTGTGTTTTCGACCTTGAGGAATTAAGAATGATGGAAATTTCGAATTCAACAAATAAGAAAAAATAAGGATATGCAAGGTTTGATTTCTACGACACCTCTTGGAAACTTGTTCCAAACAATCCCGATGATCAAAATAAAACCTAAAGAAACGAACAATCGACACGCCACAATTAGGAAAGCAATTGATAAGTGAAAGATGGTTCGAAAGATAACAAGAACAAGAGAATAATGTTTCTCCCTATTGAAGCCGACGACTTTTCAACAATTATAATCTAAAAGTTCTAAAAATTTTGACCTAAAGACACATATTTATACCTAGGTTAAATAATAAAAAGTTGGGCTAAAATATATGGAAGCCTAAAATAAAACAAAGTCCAAAAACTAAATAAATAAGTCTGATGTATGGTGCCACTACTGGATCTATATGCTTTTGGGCTTAAGTGAATTAAATAGCCCACTCCTACTAATAAAATAAGTTGCACACCAAACACTACTTGGGCTTAAGTGAATTAAATAGCCCACTTCTACTAATAAAATAAGTTGTGCATCAAACACTACTTGGGCTTAAGTGATGAAGCATTAAAATAGCCCAAGTCTTCTTGTCTTCGAGCTTTAAATGTATCTGGTCTAAGGATTTGAGACAAGTGGATCAATTTGGGCTATGACCCAACTAACTCTCCTCCAATAGGCTTGGCTAGCTTTATCCTCTCCATAAGTTGACCCACATGCGCATAAAGAGCTTCCTTGAATCTCTCGGTCCTAACTTTGGACATTGGTCCAACTGGACTGCCCCCGTCACGCACCCCATCTCCATGGTGATCCTTACTCCTGCTCACATCAATTATAGATACATATAAATCTAGTTAGCAATCAATAAGATGCACTATTATGAAAAATGAGTGGACTGATCAAAGACAAAGAACCTTAATTCATTTCTTGGTTTATTGTAATATTGGAACAACTTTTATCAAATCTGTTGATGCTTCTGACATGGTAAAAAGTGCTAATGCTTTATCTGAATTATTATCTGAAATTGTCGAGTGGGTTGAACAAAAGAATATTGTGCATTTTGTTATAGATAATGTAGTTAATTATGTATCAGCTGGGTACTTATTATAATCAAAGAATAGGCGTATTTATTGGTCTCCATGCACTGCTCATTGTGTAAATCTTATTTTAAAAGTTATTGGTGATATAGACTATAATTCTAGACTTACTCCATGCACATCTGAGATCACAATTTTTATGTATAATCATGTCACATTTTTGTCTTCGTTAAGAAAGTAAGAAGATTGGGTTGAGATCGTGCGTTCCACTACTACTAGGTTTGTAACTACATTTATTACTTTGAAAAGTGTTTATGAATATAAGCAACTACTTCAAATTTTAGTGACAAGTAAACACTTTTCAAGTCATAAATTATCAAATAGTGAAAAAGGAAAAGAAGCTTGTGTTATTATTCTAGATAATAAATTTTGGGATGCTTGCTTGATTATTGTGAAGATTGTGGCTCCGCTTCTAAGGTTGTTAAGGATTGTTGACTCAGATAAGAAGCCATCTTTGGGTTATATATATGATGGTATGTATATAGCTCACAAAACAATTATAAATCTTTTTAAAGGAAAGGAGAAATTGGACAAGCCTTATATAGATATTATTGATCGACGATAGGATAAACATCTTATTCAAAGGATCCACTTAGGAGCTTATTTTCTCAATCCCGATTGCTTATATAGTGGAGAAGCACGTACAATTACTATTATGGGTGATTTGTTTAATGTGATTGAATGCAAAGGTATTTTCTCTATTGAAGAGCAATCACAAGCAATAAATGAAATTAAATTGTATCGTAAAGATTTAGAGAGTTTTGCTAGATCATCAACAAAGAGAGAACTTATAATGAAAAAAAATGCAGCTAAGTAAGTTTTATATTTTTAATTCATTATTTAATTATTAATAATATATATTTTATCATAACTATTAATTTAAAATACAGATGAATTGTGGAGATTATTCAGTGATAATGCTCCAACATTGAGAAAACTCACTATTAGGTTACTCAATCAAACAACTTCTGCATCAGGTTGTGAATGTAATTTGAGTGTTTTTGAACGTATTTATACACAAAAACGAAATCGTTTAGAATATTAAAGACTTAATGACCTTGTTTACGTTACTTATAATCTGAGAATAAAGAACAAGTATTTTATAGTTTTGTTTTTATTTCAATAATTTTTTATTATTGACTTTATAATTTCTCTATTATGTATTCAGAATGCTTAGTAAAAAGAGAGCATATGATCCAGTTGATATTGATTGTATTAAACATATTGGTTTTTGGATCGAAGAAGAAGAATCATCACTTGATCTTGATTATAATGAACTTAAAAAGACGATTTATGAAGCAAATGTATTTGTCACAACGAATGGATTAAGGACATCTACTGATGGTCAGTTCACATCTTGTTTTAATCATATTTAAGTTAAAAGTGTGTTGTATTATAAGTTTACAATTGAGAATAATTTCATACATTACTAATTTATAGCTTATTTTAATGTAATAGAAGAAGTTGATGCAAATATTTTAGATGAAAACGTAATTTACGAATCTTTAAATAACATTAGAGAATTTGGAGTTTTTGACGATGATAAGACATAATCTCCTTCATAAATACAAATTTGATTTTTATTGTTATTTTAAGTTTTATATTAGATTCATATTTATTTATTATTAGTTCATTATATAATAATAGACATTGATGTATTTTTTATTTCAATAAAATATTTTATTTTTATCCTTATAAGTTTTACTTTTTATTTATTATATAGCGATTTAATATCCGAACTGATTTTTAAAATATTACTAAAATATAATCTCCTTGACACGAGTTGTTTTTGATTAAAAAAAGCTATAACATCTATGCCACAACGACATGTCGTGACATCCTCCGTTCAGCCAAGGTAGCGAAACGAGTACTTCCACTCTTTCTGTTCCCTTTTTCTATTCTCCCTCTTTCGTCTTCACCCTCATTGCATGTTCTCAATTCTTTCTGTTTTACATATATTTTCGTTTAATTTGTGTAATTTGCTTTGTTTCCTGTTAGATATTGCGTTTCGTTTTGATTTTTATTTGTTGCAGATAAAGAGATTGGAATGGGAAAATCATCTTCTTATCGAAAGAAGCTCTCTAAGCATTCATCTTCGGTACTCTTTTCTCTCTTATTGTTTCGCTTTCTTTGTTTGATTGTACAATACTCTTTATTCTCCTTTTAGAGAACATGAAGCAAACAGCAAAAGAGAAGCAGGGAATTTTCTTAGCTATTGAATTCCTTTTTTCCGTTTTTTTTCTGGGTACCCATTATTTTCTGTTCCAGCCGAATGGAGCATCTAAATAAACACGCAGTACTAAAAATGTGTTCTTTTTTGTGTTTTCTGATGTAGCCTGAGGCCACCATATTTTAAGTTCAACAACCATATTTTGAGGTTTATAGTTTTGTTCGTTATTGCTCTTATTCTGAAATGAGTGTCTTAGTTGGGGGTATTGCTAGTTAAATGTCTGTTGTTTGTTTAGATTCGTACAAGAAAGAGAAGTAAGACCAGGAAAAGTAAACCCATCAAGCTTCGACGCGACTATGATTCAGATTCTTATTCTAATGATGATTCAAGGAGTTCAATGTATGTTTCATTATCCAGCTCTGAGGATAAAGACAGGAGTAGACGGTTTAGGTCTCGCTCAAGAAAGGATGTAAAAAACGGTAAAAAGAGGGCTCGCTCTTGGTCCTCTAGTTCTGAGGATTCTTCTCCTCTGAAAAGGCGAAAAGGGTCAAAGAGAAACTGTGATGCAAAGGAAATAAAGAAATTGCGAGAGAAGAAGAAGAGGGGGATAGTCAGGGGAGAGAGAATTATTAGTTCTATGAGTAGTAGGTTAAGGAGCTGCTCAACTTGTGGTTTGAACAGTAGCAGCGCTGAGAGTGAGTACAAGAGACAAAGGGATAGATCAGAAAGAAGAGGGAATCATAAAAGAAAATTTGAGAAGTGTAAATCTGCATCTAGAAAGAAGTTATATAGGTCAAGGAATTTTTCTTCATGTAGTAGAGGTGAGACTGATAGTAGTTGTCAGAGCTTGGAGAACTTTACTGTGGAAAACACTTCAAAAAGATTGAGATCTGTTGTTATGCTTATAAGGGATGATAATGACGGAAGAAAAGATGAGCACAAAGAGGAGATGACATATGAACATGGTGACTACCCTTGCAGAAGCAATGACAGTAATGAAGGAAGCAAGAGGGACACAGATAATCAGTCACATGTTGCCTCTGACAAGAAAAGGTCCACAGAGGGTAAAATCAGTGAGGATATCACTGCTTTTGACACTAAAATCTCCAAAATTTCAGAAAGAGACAAGGATAGGGAGGTCTGTTGTGAAAGAACCATGTCTAACATGGATAGGGTTGGTACAAAAGATGCTGTCAGGAAGAATGAGGATTCAAGTGCTGATGATGTTGTAGATGGTGGTGATTTGGAGTTAATTTTAAGACAAAAGGCATTGGCAAATCTAAGAAGGTTCTGTGGAGGTTTCTCATCAAATGCAAAGAGTTCGATTGATCAAGGATATTGTTCTCAAGGAATGCAGGAAGATTCTGCTATGCAAGATGGAAAGAAGATTAGTTATCATCATCAGTACGGGCCACTTGAAGATAGAAACTGTAGTCAACAGGCGGCTATTAGTGGTAATGATACAGTAACTACATATGTTGATTCTGAAATTAACAAGCCGAGGTTGATTGAATCAACATTAGGGAAAGAAATAAGTAGTGGAAACTACACTACCATTCCAATGGAAAGACCTAGTTCACATGAACTGAATGAGGCAAAGTTTGTGAAGAAAGGTAAAGTAGGTGACGAGGGTGCCCTAACTGCCAATATGATGAGTTCCTTGGGTGTCAGCCACAGTGATGTTGAAGTTAATAAGGCTTGCATGTATAATTTTTCTGTAGTATCTTCTTCACAGAATCACAAGAAGATAGGTGACGGAAAAATTAGTGGCAGTGAAGAGTCTGCTGAAAGTAATATTCATTCACTTGACAAGGTGGCTATTACCAGCAGGGAAAGGGCCAGGAAGGCTGTTGGTTCAAATATTAACAGGCCACGGTTGGTTAGACCAATAATGGGCCAACCATTTTCAAATGCCACAACCAATATGATGGAAGCAGCATGTGCTTTGCAGGAAACCAATCAGACAAATTCAGCGACTGGGAACACAAATACTTACAAGGGTGCTGCACAAGCAGAGCATAATGTGAGCCAAACAAGTGGTAACAATGATACTATCATAGTTGGTTCTTCTTCCAATTGGACACCTCATACAGCTCCTGCAGCAGCAGATACTAGCATGACTAGATTGCAAGATGAAGGCAAAGGAGTGTCACAGTTAGAAAAGAAGACAATGACTGTGATGCGGGGTGGGGAGATGGTCCAGGTAAGTACTTTAAAATGATCTTTGTGCACTAAAATAATTAGGTTCATACTTATCCGTACATCCTGAAAGCAATGGTATCATATTTCTTTATCCTTTGGGCCAGGTGAGCTACAAAGTCTACATCCCTAAAAAGACCCCAGCTTTGGCTAGGAGGCAGCTCAAACGTTGATATCTTAGTGTGGAGAACCCACATTTGGCATTGCACGAACGGATTGCAATGCCCCATTTTTTTTTAATTTTATGCCATGGAAAGCAAATGCTTCTGCAGAGGAACAGAGAAATAATAACTTTGTGCAAGTAACTTGCTGATTGGCCTTATTTTTATCACATCAAATTTAGTTTAAATGTTGTAGGTATATTGACTTAATAACCTGACGCATTATGTACAAGATCTTGCTTCGATGTAAACAGGAGATCTGGATATTCTTCATTAGTTGAAATGACGCAGAATGAGGCATTCGTTAGACTTTAGTGGGGATTTTCTAAGCACTTGTTATATCCTGAAAGTAAGTCTTAGTAGCCCATTGGTGTCTTTCTGGTTTGAATAGGTTTACGTCAGGTTAGCCATTTGTTAATTGCAGTTGGAGCTGTTCTTAAGCAGGAAAAATGAACATTTGGCGATCAGCAGCTACCTCCCAATTCGATAACCATTCCTTGGAAGGAAACAAATATTTGAAACAATCTTTATTTGTGAGCCATGCGATGGGAAAAAAATAGCAGCCTTTAAGACGGTAGGAAACCCATTCGTAATTAGTTAAAAATCGAAATGAACATACAAGGAAATCGAGTTTAGCTAATAAATGCCGGGAAATTATCAACTTTTGTATTTAATCCAGCAAATGCCAGGAAATTATCAAGAATGAACATAGTTACGTGAGAGAGGCTTCACTTCGAAAGCGACCCTTGAAACTGAAAACGAGGTTAATGCTAAAAATCCTTGTGATGCATCAAGAGCTCTCCTCTTTCTGCTACAAGTTGGATAATTGCCAACTAGCAGGATAGTTGATGGCTAGCAAACAAGAGTTTATTAGTATTGCCTAAGAGCATTTGCAGCCTTCTCAAGACGAATGAACTGCAGTCATGTTAACCTTCTTTCATACATGTATGTATATATATAATCCTGATAAGCACCGTACATGCTTCACAAGTGAAAGGACCAACAATCTTCAATTCTGCTTTTGCTCGTGACTTTCGTGATGACAAAGATATCCTCCAGCTTCCATCGAGATTACCTTTTCTTTCTTCCACTTACACAGGCCCAATCATCCATCTCCGATACAGATATGTCCCCCAAGAGCACCGAATAACGATCGATAATAAATGGAACCTGTACCGCAGACATTGTCAAACTGAATTAGGCATAAGCGTACATATCCAACTAAGATATAAAAACAACTACGTTAGAAAGCACCTGCTCAGATATAATTCCAGATATGCCAACTACTGCCTCAGGCTTGGCATAAGAAACAATATGATCCGCAAACTCCAGCAGAGGATTTAAGAGAATGTTGGCGATAACAACATCATGCTTTCCTGTCTCAGAAGTCACTGCTGACCTGCAGGTACGCTCTTTCTGAACTTCATCTGTCCCTTCATCAATCACTGTAGAGGTAGTTTTACCGTGAACTAGGAGTACTTTCAACTTCTCAGGTCCAACACCATTCAAAGCAGCATTATGGCGTGCAGATGTGATTGCTTGGGGATCTATGTCTAGCCCAACTGCCAGAGCAGCACCAAGCTTGTGCAGCCAAGTATAAAGTTTTATAAATTTATTAGCCGCATAAAGCATATATATTCAGTAAACTGTTTTGTAATATGTACAAAAAGAGAAGGTTCTAATTTATGTTTTGATGATGACAATAATATTTTGTTTTTTATGATTAAAAGAAAGAAAATTCAAATTATTTACGCATATTAATTAATTGAGCCAAAAGATAGGTTATAAAGTCGAGCATCAAGTGACTTATAAAAACAACAGGAATGGAGACAATTCACGAGTTTCAAATTATTCCGAACATCAATTCAATTGGACCAAGATTTCAATTGTAAGAATCAATATAATCATTCTTGTAACCTTAATTTGGTCATTCTAATGTTTTTAAGGGCTTTGCATGCATGAACATATCATCTTAAATAGTAATGGATGTGATTTTTCAATTACCAAGAGGAAATAAGGCTTTGATTTTAAAAACAAAGCTCTATATCTTTAAAACATTGCTATTGACACAAGGCAGAATCATCTAATACTCGAAGCTCAAAGGCCCTTTGGGTGATTAGCTAGTAGAGTTTAAGCGATAAGGTTGTAATATTAGCTGAAACCTAGCTCATCCGTCTATGACCTTTGGCCTATGGGCAGACTCTCCGAGTAAAGTGGAATCGATTGCTTTCCTTGGGGGCAGCATTCTCCATGTCTGCATGTTTGATTCCCATTGATGGTGAACATACTCTCCAGTTGTTTGAGGTTTAGGCTCATTCTGTAAGCCAAAACATTTGCCAAGAAGTTTTTCGTATCCAATTGATTGTTTTGTGGCTGAACTCCTGTTCTAGTTTTTGGTTAAGTCAGTCTAAAGGCTTGCTAATCAGTTTCCTTGATACCTTTTTGATTCCCCAAACAACTATACTATCCCAATTGCATATATCACAGAGCACGTTACATAGTGCAAGAATCAGTTTGCATTGGATGTAAGTATAGTCATGAAGTAGAGATTGTCAAGTGTTTCCTTGTTGCAAATTATGCAGTTGGAATAAGTGGAAGGATCTTTACAAATCCTATCCTTAGTCCAGAGCTTCCATTGGACTACAAGCCATAGAATCAACGAGGCACTAGGCACATAATTTTCTTGCCAAACCAGGAGCAAGTTGATTTCTGTACTTGAATATGTCTCTACCAAATTTGTTGTTATCTTAGCCACGTTTAGTCCAAACTATAGGTGCTCTTCGTGATGTAATTACAACTTTTAATAGGCATGTTATTCATGATTGAGGAGAAGCCTCCAGAGTGATGACCAGACCAGTACCATCTATTCCCATCTATGATTATTTCAACCTTTGCATTCCATGGAATTATTAACCACAAATGTTCGTATTCAGGAAACTTGTGAAGGAGTCCAAAGTCATGCCAACTGTCGAATCAAAACCCGTTTGTTTGCCATTCCGGATCCTAGTCTTAATACTATCTTGAATTTGGTCCCTCAAAGCTAGGGTTAGTTTCAATGAAGTATTCACATTAGTCTTGACAATATATAAGCTTTTCCCTTTGAGAAAGTGAGTGTGCATCTATTTGACCCATAGAAACTCTTTGTCAATGAAACGATTCTAGAATCTTTTAGCTAGAAGTGCTTTATTAGTGACCTATGGAAATTATCCCTAAAAACCCTCTGCCTATTTTTTCTCTAGCGGACTTGCTTTCATTTCCTGTCCATAAGAAAATTTTCATTGTTCTCTCCACTGTTTTCATGTGCTAAAGGGGTAGATGTAGTAGTGATTTAGGCCATGTTTGGCCGTTTGAGCCTTTCTAGCCTACCCCATATTAAATATCATCACTAGCATCCCCATTGAGCCATTATTGGTAGTTGTGAGCGTTTTGGTTATTCTTTCATAACCTATAGTTATCCTAACCTTGAATCCGAATATTTGTAACTTCACCCGTAGGAGAACTAATTCGGTCATGTAAAAGCATTCAGAGCTATGAGAGGGAGCCTAAGGGTGGAGGTAATTTGAGGGGTTTAGGTTAGTGAGGAGAGTATGACATTTTTCTCACCCAAAAATCTATATAAAGGCCTAAGTTTGGGGGTGGAAAATGCAATTACAACCACATTGGAATTGAGCAACTCACTATACATTTTTTAATGGAATTTGTTGTCTTTACTGGAATTCCAAAAAGTAAAGAAAAGAATTCAAAAAGAAAGAAAAGAAAAGAAAAAAGGAAAAGATTTGGAAAAAAAAAACACCCTAGTTCTAAGTAAAAAACTTAAACAATTTTTGAGTGAATGTTGAGTAAAAAGAGTGAAACATGGATCAAAAATTGAGTCTAAGAGGAGAAATAAGCATGGAATCATAAAGAGTGGGAGGGGTGAGGGAGTCATTATTGAGCATAGGAATGAAAGCGTTGGTATTGTAAAGTGACAAAAAATGTGTTTTCTCGCTTTGAATCCTCCATTCCTTCCTTTGTTTCAAGCATTTACCCTTGACCTTAACAGTACAAACTTTTTTAAGGTCTAACAATCTTTGAGATGGTCTTGAATCAACAATAGTGGAGATTGGTGCAAAAAGCAAGCCTATGGAATTAGATTGGCAATTTGCCTTGCATCTAGCTGGTTTGCATAACACTATCCAAGAAACTGAGTCGTAACTTGAATGGTTAAACATGATCAGGAGGATGAGAAGAAGACATGGTTTTTGTTTATACAAAAAAATTGTTGCAATATCTTGTAGAGTCTTTGGGTTATATTGCTAATGCAATTTCTAAGAATTTGGAAGAAGTTTATCCATTTTGTAATTCTTTTGTTTGCTCGAGGAGGAACAAACGCTAAGTTGGGGGTAGTTTGATGCTTAAAAATTTTGCAATAATATTTAGTATGTTTTCTCTATTCTAGCACAAATTTGAGCCCTATTTTGTTCATTTAGACTTCCAATTTGTTGCTTAATTTTTTTCTATTTTATTTTGCAGAAGTCTTGTTGAAATATAGGAATTTTGGAGCTAAAAAAGGAAGAATTGAAGAGATATGGTCAAATACTAATTCTATATGCATAAGGACTTCAAAATAGGCGTACAGAAGTCTTCTAAATCAAGAAAAAAATCTTCCCAAAATAAGACAAGGCGGCTAAGAATTTTGTAGTATAAAAAGGGGCTGCCACATATTAGAGAGAATAACCTGCACAACTTGCACTCAAGAGAGAAGGTTGGGAGGAGGGGATTAACCTAGTGACGGGTTTTTTCTTTATATTATTTCCATTATGTTTTGTCTGAATTTATTATCAGTTGTGTTTTTGTTTACAAACATGTTAGCTTAATTTGTTTTTAGTGCCAAAGGGAGGCTGAATTGAACCTTATTCTACCATGATTGGATTGTTTAATTGTTATCTTTCAATACATGAATTTATGCTTTATTTTGTTTTTAATTCTTCTTTGATTTTTATGCATGTCGTTCATTAAAGCAACCTGAAACACGGACCTTTAATTGATACATGTATGAAATTCTTAGATGAATTGATTATTAGATCCTTTTTTTTTCAAAAATTAATAGATTTCATTATAAAAATATATATACTATCTAAAGGACAAAAAAATAGTATAATCCAAAATATCTAGATTACAGAGATTTGCAGTTCCTAGTAATCGTCTACATCTTGAAATCAAAGGGAAACTTGTGAGACCACTTAGACCAGTATTATCCCAATCCCCATCTGCTCTTCATGCTACTTTGTTAGATTTGCAACTATTTCTCTGGCTAACATGGCCAATCTGTAGTGTAGGAAAATGACCTGAAAAACCATCTCACTGCTTCTACTTTCTTGTTTTAATACTCCGCAATTACGTTCTTTCCATATATAGTACACCAAGGCTATCCAACTTAACCTAATGGCCTTGAGATCAGCCGGATTATGCATTCTAAGTTTCCCCAGCCAAGCAATAGTTTCACCCCAAGAATCCATTGGTCAGGCCATGTTTAGACTAATCTGCATCCAACCCCAAACTTGTCTGGTATACCTACATAACGTGTTCCAAACTTTCCAGTTCAGTATTACATAACTCACAGTTCAAATTGCTAATGTAGAACCTAATCTTATCCCTTGTAAGAAATCCTCCATTGATTCCCATCCATAAGATGAATGAGTGAGCCGGATTAAGATCACTGTCACAAATGTAAGTGTGATAATAAGATTGTCGCTTTCACAAATTTTCAATTTCTTACTTGTCCTCTTTCATTACGCTCAACTATTTAAATAGTAGAATTACATCGCTATTTTTAGCACTTAATAATTGGAATTTTAATCCAATTAGCAAAGATCATCATGACATACTTAGGTGCATCATTATTTTCATCCAGCCAAGATGATTAAAGCATTATTCGAAATTCTTTGATGGAAATGATTATTTGCATTGAAAAACAATAATGAAGTTCTTGCTTTTAACTGAAGACATTGACTTGTGGGAGCTTGTTTTAATTGCCCATTCATTCCCATCATTAAGTCTTAAAGTGAACAAATATGAATTATTCAAGTTACAAACTTTACTTAGAGGTTGATTCTACTACACTAAAGGATTCAAGGACATCAGTTTTTCTTCACTATCAAAGAAGATAATAAGAGTTCTTTTTTACCTAGGCCAAAAAAGAGACTTGTATGGAACTTCGATGATTAGTTGAAAGAAAAAGATATTTGAATCCCAAGTGAATCTTGGGGAGTGGATATAAGTAAGGTTTGTTGGTCAAACCGCAATAAAACTGATTTGCAATCTCTCTTTCTTGCTAATATTTATTAAAAATTTTAAATTACATTGTAGGTGATAAAAGTACCTTATTATGAGAACAATAACCACATTCCGAATGTCTTAGGCAATCAAAACAAAGAGTTGTGATAGAGAATGTGATATTATAAGAAACATTTAAAAAGTCAGTTTCATGAAATGGTCAAAGAAGTCAGCAATGAAATTTTTCAACATTTAAGAGGTGAAGTGAGCTAGTTGCTCTACAACATAAAATATTAAATATGTAATGAATGCATCAAAATGTGAGAGATGCCTTTCCACTAAATCAAAAGGTTTGTTACCTTAAGCGCTGTAATTGCAAGAATACCAGAACCAATGCCATAGTCTAAGAAAGTGTCTCCTTTCTTTATCACGCTTTTAAGAAACAAGAGACACAACTTGGTAGTAGGGTGCTCCCCAGTTCCAAATGCAAATCCAGGATTTATAAATATGTTTGTTGCCTGAGTATCCTGTAAGCACTAAGCTTTTAATTCTTGACCGTAATCACAAGTTTAAATCTCGACCAGACCATAGCCGAAATATTGTCAAGAAGTAGAAGGTCAAGTGTGCTTAAAATGTGATGAATGCAAGCTCACACCATTAAACAACACAACAAAAACATGCACGTGCACTGTTACACAATATTTACATTGGTTATAAGGTCTTGGGATGAGAGGAAAAAGAAAATTTTATTTCACTAAAACAATTTCCAATAAAACTTGTTTTGACTTTTCTTCTACATTGCATCCCTAATTTGTGTCACCTTCGTTTCTCTTGGTTTTCCAAAATGATCAACTACTCTTATTTCCTTTGTTTGATTTAGGTACAGATTGAGCTATTACTGATAGAGCAGTTGTAAGAATTATGAATTGACTACAGGAATTATAATCCCTTAATCATAGGGATTACGTTCCCTAATTAGCCTTGTAAAATTTATATATATCCCTAACTCTGTAGATTCATAAATCAGAAGAAATAAAATACATTCTCTTATATGGTATCAAAGCCAAAAGCACTTACCTTTGGTCTATTCTTCTTCATCAATCTTCTGAAGTTCTGCCTAGGAGAGCAAAACGTTGTGTTTTTCTTAGGTCACCATTTTCCTCCCTCTATGAGGTCTTTACTTGAATACTTCATTCATACAACAATGCATTTGTAGCTCTTACCACTAAGACCTCTAGTGCTTTTATGAGTCAAAACATTGGATATGAACATGGAAAATCATCCCCGAAATGCCAACAAAGAAGGAACAAGAAATTGTAATCAAGATGCCGGAGGAATCACCTATTGATATATTTATGAACCGAATCATACCACACGCACTAGTTGAAAGCTACAAAATAAATATCAAGAATCCCATTCAGCTCTTGTTGTAGCTGCACCACCTAGCTCATCCGTTGAGAAGACGATCACAATTGCAAATGACTTTGCTAAATTCACATAGTACTAAGAAGCATGAAAAAAGTCATCTCACCCTAGCTCTATTATTGCTAATTCAGGTAATAGAACTACATGTCTTCTCTCTTCTTCCTCCCAATGGGTCATTGATTATGGTGTCTTAGATCACATGACAAGTAATTCTAATTTTTTTTCTACCTTCCAGAAACATTTATTCCCTTACCATGTCACTTTAGCAAATGAATCTACTTACTCTATTAATGGTTATGGCAGTGTTAACCTCATTCCATTATTGTCATCATCTTCTATCTTAAACTTATCGGGATTTTCTTTTAATTTACTATATGTGAGTACTCACTCGCGTCTTAAATTGTTGTATGTTATTCTTTCTTGATCATTTCCTTTTTCAAGATCTTTTGACGAACAAGGTTATTGGTAAAGGACTTGAATCAGGGGGTCTCTCTTTTCTGGATACTCAAATATCTCGACCCATCACCTGTTCTAGTGTCTCAACTCCCTTTGAAGTTCATTGTCGATAGGACACCCATCTTTACCTTTACTAAAGAAGTTTTGTCAAACGAAGATATCTGTGAACGTGAGCGACGAGCATCCAGTAATAAGTGATAAGTGACAAGCGATGAGAGCGAGTGCAAGTGAAACATCGTGAGCATAAGCGTGAGTGAAACATAGAGAGTAAGCGAAACACCGTGAGCGGGACGAGAGTGAGTGTAGCACTGTGTAGTCCAAGTTTCACTGTAGATTAACTAATTCTAGTTAATCTACAATAACGAGAACTCTTTGTTCTTCTCAGCTACTTTTACTTCCTCTTCCCCAAGCTCCTTCTTTTCACATTTCTGTTCTATCTTCTTTGGACATCTAGTTTGCTTCACTATGTTTGTCTTTTACTTGTGTTTACCTTTGTTTCCCTTTAACCTACTTGCCTACTCTTTATCTATCAGTCATTAATTTCCAATCATGACTGATCTTGACATCCCGCCTCTAATTTCAACCTCTCAACCTTCTAATTCCTCTTGTCCTGACACTATCCCAGGTCTCTTGAATGCTTCTGTTGACACTCTCACTGTCAAGAAGACTTGAGTTCAGGCTGTTGGGGATTCTTCACTTGAACTCAAACTCAATTTTTGCCGTCCCAATGCTTCCTTGAAACCAGAATTGTGCCCCTCCTTTGGATGTATTGAAAGCTGGAGCTAGCAAATGGAATTCCACAATTCTTGGATTTTTCCTTAACAAAAGGGTGGCTTTTCTAGTGATGAAACAATGGGCTATGCATAACTGGAAGGTTCATGGACTTCTGGATGTACTCATTAACAAGGAGGATGTGTGTTTTTATTCAAATTCTCAAATGCTGATGATGCTAAGAAAGTATTGCAAGCAGGTCCATGGCACGTCAACAATAAACCTCTTCTCCCACAGACTTGGAGGCCTAGAATGAAGATGAATGATATCAGGTAAGAACATATGCCAATTTGGTTCTGCAAATATGGAGTTCCTTTGGAGTATTGGACCACAATTGGTTAAGTCATATTGCAAGCTTTATAGGAAAACCTATATGCATGGATTAAGGAACAGATGAAGTAGAGAGGATTCAATTTATCAAAATTTGTGTACTTGTTACATCTATGTTTGATCTACCTAAAACCATTCCTATAATTCGATTAGATGAGAGCATGGAGACATTTGGGGATCAAATCAAGGCCTCTTATGCATGGAAGCCACAACCTACTTCTACAAAAACATGGAAAACAAATGGAAAGGTTTTCAAACCTGATGAGTACCAAGAAGTAATAGGACTAATCAATACTGACGTAATGCAGGTTATAATGAAGCTGGTAATTCAAAGACCATAGCAAGAGCTCCTGATTAGCCTGTCCATAAACATCCTATTTCTACTGCAAATGATATAACTAGAGAGGAATGTGAAACTTCAAGCAAGCACATAGATTAGACAGAGTTACATCAGCAGGAGTTTCAACCTATCACTAGAAAGATTTACAACCCTTGAGATTGGTAGAGAATCCAAAAACTAAAGTGAGTGTATTAATTAGAAACAATCAATGACAATGGTCATTCCATAATAATAGAAGTGTCAGGCTCATAATGGAAGAGTTGCCTAGACGCCAAGAGGGAGAACATGATGAAATTCAATCGCTAGTAGGTAAATCAAGGAAGTTTAGCACAAAAGCATGCAAAACACTTTTCCAAATTACGCAGAACACAAGGATGGAGTGAACCGAGTTAGTATGGGACAGTGACATCCATCTAGCTCATTCATTTACAGTGACATCCATCTAGCTCATTCATTTATCTTATAGATGGGAATCAATGGAGGCTTGCTTACGAGGGACAGGATCAAGTTCTCCATTAATACATTGCATTGTGAGTAGTGTAATATGAAACATCTTATGGTTAGATGCAGATATACCAGGCAAGTCTGGGGCCGGATGTAGATTATTCACAACATGGATAGATCAATGGACTCTTAGAGTGAAACTATTGATTGGTTGGGGAAACTTAGAGTGCATAATGCAACTAATCTCAAAGCAATTAAGTTGGGCAACCTTGGTGTACTATATTTGGAAGGAGCGTTAGAATTTTTAAAGAACAAAGTCAAAGCATTGAAACGGTTTTTCAGGACATTTTCCTACATTGCAAATTGGCCATGTTAGCAAGAGGAATAGCTAGTCTCATAAGTACCCCTGAGACCTCAAGATGTAGATGACTATTAGGAAGCACAACTCTATGACCTTTTGGTTTATCATCGACCTTTTGTACTCTAGATTGTATATATATTATATCAATGAAATCCTTAATTTTAGAAAAAAAAACCTTTAACTAGAAAGAGATACAATAGGAAGAAAAGAACTCTAGGAGTGGAGTTAAAATCATGCTTTTCTGAGAACAAATGAAGCAAATGGTATTAGCTCAATTGGCAATCCATGCTTGGATCTTAGACAATGCCTAGCTAATATTCAGCTTGTTGACATTCGGTCTAGTGGATACTTTTACAATTGGTGCAACAAAAAAGTGGAGTTAATTTGATTAGGAAGAAGCTTGATAGCAGTTCAAGGGAATATGTTTGGTTCTCTACCTTCCCAAACAGCTTCTCCTACTTCACAAATTATAGTCTTTTAGATCACGTTTCCATTGTGGCTCATTTTTCTGCTAGCAACTCTTTGTACCCATTTAGATTTAATAACTTCCTCACTAATTTACAAGAATTTGATGGATGTATTTTGAATGCCTTGAAGACTAACATCAATGGTTCTCATCAACATATATTGTAGGAAAATTGGGCTTTTAAAGTAGGAATTAAAGATCCTCTGTCAGTCTAATGTAGGAAACACTCATCATCTTCTCAAGACTGCTAGAGATGCTTCAGAAAATATCCAGATTGAGCTTCAAGTGAATCCCTCTTTGGAATCTCTTCTACTAAAAGAAAGGATAGCTATATAGCATTTTGCTAAGGCTCTCTTATTTGATACTCACTTATGAGACAAAGATCAAGATTGCAATGGATAAAATTTGGTGACAAAAACACTGCCTATTTTCAAAGAGTTGTGGTTTCCAAGAAGAGTAACAACAGGATTGTTTCCCTACAACACAATAATTAGAATCTAGATACTCAATCCTCATTGTTGCAAGGTGCTCATGACTACTTCTCTAAGTTAATGAACACTTCTATAAATGCTAATTCCTCTTGCACACTAATGAAAGAAATCATGAGAGAGAGAATTACTCCATAGGAAGTTGAGACTCTTAGCAAACCTATCACTATACAAGACATTGAGAGTTCTTTAAGATCTCTCAATCCCCACAAAGCTCTAGACCTGATGACTTTAACCCCTACTTCTTCTACGAGTCATGGAATCTCACTAAACATCTAGTCAACAATGTTGTTCTTGAATTCTTTAATAAAGGGAGGCTTCTGTCAGAGATTAACAACACCTTCATAACTCTCTTTCCTAATATTGGTGAGCTGTCTTCTTTCTCTGATTATCGACCTATATGTTGTTACAACACTGTGGATAAGATTATTGCAAAGATAGTGGCTCAAAGATTGAAATTGGATCTCAACAAATACATTGATGTGTCATAAAGGGCTTACATTCTAGATAGGATCATGCGGGATAACATATTGCTACTTAAAGAATTGGGTAAAACTTATGCCCAATAGAGGAGTAGCAAGAACTACCTGCTAAAAGTGGACTCGAAAAAAGCCTATGATAGTAAGTCAATGTACTCAGTGCACAAGGCTCCTCGCCTTATGGGAGTCTGAAAAGAGTCATAATGTACGCAACCTTCCCTTTGTAATTTTACAAAGACATTGATTATGTGACTTAAACCTGTGACCTTATGGTCACAAAGGAGCAACTTTACTACTTCCTCCAAGGCTTACCCTCTTTGATAGTGTGGATTGGGATTTCATTTTAAACACTTTACATGCCTTGGAATTTCCTGATATATTTATACAATGGATCTCATAGTGCATTTCTACTTCTTCCTTTAAAGTCCTAGTGAATGGACAACCTAGTAAGTCGTTTAAGAGTTGCAAAGGGATTCGCTAAGGAGATCCAATCTCGCCCTATCTCTTTGCTTTGGTAAAGGAGGTGTTCAACAAGACTCCTAGTAGAATTGTAGAGAGAACTCAACAATTCAGATTCATTCTAGATGCAAAAAGTTGAGGATTTGCAGATGATCTAATTCTTTTATCCAAAGCTGAACAAGTTTTTATTCTTGCACTCATGGGAAATGGTTGTGGAGTTTTGTATGGATGATGTGGAAAAACTGCATGATGATGTTTTGCTAATTCACAAGATTCACACTAAAACATTGAAGGATTTTTGTTTATGAATAACCTAGGAAACAAATGACTTAAATATTGAAATTGGGATGGCCAAGTGAACAATGTCATAACAAATTTCATTATTATGAGAAAATAGAATTAAACAAGTATGTATGACTTGCCTTCCAAAGGTTTGTCCTTTTTGAAAAACATAAAGGTCAATAATCTATTTAGCATTCCCTATCATCCTCCCTAAGGTTAAATCCTAAAATTCACAACAAGAAGACCAAAAAATAATTCGACAATCATAATCAAGAGTGATTTTACTCGTAGACAAGAGATTGTATGATAGGATGGGATTATGAAGAACATCTTTGAGACCATTCAAGCTTCCCTTTGCCATCGATCACCAAACACATGGATTGGGACCATTCAAGGTAACTCTTGCCATTTAATTTGTGAATGGCAATTTGAAGACAATTTTCAGACAAAAATTAGTGCAAGCGCACTACTTCCTCCCAATGACACTGCATTGTTGCTACCATCCTAAGACGTCGAACCAGAACCAACCATGCCTACCTTAAAATTCATAGTCAATCTTAAGGCTTTGATACCATGTAGATGAAAACTTGATAAAAGCCAGAACTAAAATTCATTCTTATTCTTTCAATCAATCAACCAATAAAACTTAAATAGAAAAACAAATATGAAAAGCCCTAGAATCTCTAACAGTCTGTTGTACCCTACTACTTAGGTGCTGAGTTAATCTTTCCTAAATCTAGGACTTGACTTTCTTACTTTATTGCGGTCCTTAACTACCAAATATTAACTTTCCTGATTTATGTATTTCAGTAGATTTTAAGTTGTAATTGTCGATATATGTACTGTTGTCCCTAAGGCTATCTTGGTCTTTTAAACCTAAGTTGTTTGTTTAACACAATTTACATTACTTACCAAAATACAAAAATAAAACCTTCAAACTTACCAAAAAATAAAAATAAAACCTTCAAAGTAAAAAATTGATGATGGCCATACCGGGGTAGATCTCCGCTCAGGTATAATCCAAAGACCTTTTGTAACTTCAATTGGATCAAATACCTCCTGTATACATTTTAAAATTAATACCAATATTCCAGCACTAGCAAAAAGTTACTGCAAAATTATACATTTTTTAGGTCATAATAAAAAATCAAAATAACACTTCCGTATATAACTACAAGCACTAATGCAACCATCAATACCTCTTGGAATGTGAGACTAATCAATCACCTAAATTTTATGCTTTACATCTATTTGGGCAAAAATTCGATTACCATTCAAAGAGTTAGATAGTTCGACTTTTAGCTCCCCATCAAGTACCTACTGTAAAGATACATCACTAGAGTGCATTGTAAGAGGCAATAGGTAGAAAAGGATTAACTTTCATTACGTTTGAAGAACTTAGTTGCAAGCTGGGAATGATCAATATCTATTTACCAGCTTAAGGGGGAGTGTCAGTGGAATATTATGACTAATATTCCTGTCAAGATACTAAACAGCTGTAAATTGATTATATTGAAATATAGATAGGTTGTAAATAGTTAGGATAGAATAAGTTTGAAATCCCTTGAACTACGGGATTACATTAGATAGCTTTAGATAACTTTCCAGATTTAAATTCCTCCTTGTAATAGCCTATATATACCTGTATACTTTCTATTCAATATATCATAATATTATTACCCATTTTCGTTCAATATTAGAATTTTTAATATGGGTAGAATGTAGAGCCCATTAACAAGAATTGAGCTTGGGTTAACCATTGTCAAAATGACTAGAACTAGTCATTTGGACAGTTAATCCTTACCACTTATAAACTCCTTAACATTTTCATGTTAGGTCAATATGGGATACTTTAACACTTCCCCTCAAGTGCAATTGAGACTGGACATCCAATTCTCACTTGAAATAAACGTAGTAGTAATAGGACCAAGCCGCTAGGACTGAACATCCAGACAGACAATCGAAAAATTAATAATCAAGACCAAACCTGCTCTGATACCATATTAGACTTTTTAATATGGTAGAGTGTAAAGCCCATTAACAAGAATTAAGCTTAGGTCAACTATTGTCAAAGTAACTAGAAATATAAGCTCATTAATATACCAATCGAAAAGAATCATCGGCTGAATGAAACAAGAGATGATAAGTTGTTGATAAAGGAAGGTATCAAAAGCTGGTTGGGAAACTAATCTACTTGTCTCACACACATCCTGATATTGCATATGTTGTGTTTATGATAAATCATTCCATACATGATCCTAAGAAAGTTCATTTATAGGCTGCATATAGAGTGGAGCTGAATCATTCCATACATGATACCTAAAAGCTACTTCCAAAAAAGGAATCATGTTTAGAAGTGGAGCTGAATTAACTATAGAAGCCTACATAGATGCAGATTATGTTGGTTCACTCTTAAATCGACGCCTAACAGCTAGCTATTATGCTTTGACTGCAAGAAACTTAATGACTTGGAGAAGCAAAAAACAAGCAGTGGTATCTAGATCAAGTGTAGAATCTTAGTTCCACGCAATGGCTCAAGAAATATGTGAACTATCGTGGATAAAAAAAAATTTAAAAGACTCGCAAATTAAACGAGATATACCTATGAAGTTGTATTGCAACAAGAAGTCTGCTATAAGCATTGCATATAATCCAATTCAACATGACAGAACAAAACATGTTGAGATAGACCCACATACTTCATCAAGGAAAAGATTGAAAGTGGATTGATCTGTACGCCTTTTGTTCCTACGAATGGTGTTGATATTAGTTTATTCTTTATAGATAATTAGTTGATATTCTATTAATTAGTAGTTGAATTAATGGGAATTTATTGCTTAGAGAATTAGGGGGCGCTTAGTTTACATGGGACAATGGCAATAGGAATGAGAAGGAATATAGTGATGAATAAAATAGATCTAATCATTATAATTATGATGATTGGTTGGGGACGAAGGAATGATTACTACTACCATTGATAGTAGTTAACTTATTAAAAAACTTGAGAAACAAAAATTTGTTAAATTTTTGTTTTTATATAAAACTTTAATATATTATAATTAATTATATTGTTTTGCTAAAAAAGGAAAAAATAAAAATTTGTTAACTTTTTGTTTTATATCAAATTTTAATATATTATAAATAATTATATTTAATTTTAATATATTTAATTAATTATATTGTTTTGCTAAAAAAGGAAAAAATTGTTAAATTTTTGTTTTATATCAATTTTTAATATATTTTAATTAATTATATTTAATTTTAATATATTCTAATTAATTATATTGTTTTGTTAAAAAAACAAAAAAAATTGACATCACTGTCACAGGCATGATAAGGTCTCACAAGCATGACAGCAATCTCTCACGCTCGTGACACTTGCGCGTTACCCAAGAATGACTTTCATTCCTCTCATATTCAGGGGGTATAGAGTAATCCCTAAAACTCGGATATAAAAATACTATTCATGTAATGATAATATATAACCAATTGACTATTTTTCATTCCTTATCCATTGATATCTTTCCAAACTCATTAACCAAGCACCCCCTTAATAGATTCTCCTTGATTTAAGGATTTGATTAGGGTTATACTGTCTTATATATTCATTATACTATTCACAGAAAAATCAAAGAAGAATTATTGTTCCTTATTTCTTCATAGTATCACAGCCACAACTCTTTCACAATATTTTTTCTTTCTTCGCTCAAATCAGTCCTAAATGGACTATCATTAGTGATGACCAACCAACAAAGAAACTCCTTATCCTCCAACGATGATTTCAACAGTTCGAGTGTGACTAATCTTGGTGTTACGATGGGGAACGTACAACGTAGTTGTGAACTTCCCAGCTTGAACTTGCCTTTTCAATTCACGAATCATAAGTTGAATGGCCAGAATTACCTGGAATGATCACAAACAATAAAGTTGGCCATTGACAGTAGAGGAAAACTCGGGTACTTAACCAGCGAGATAACAAGGCTGACTTTAGATGATCCAAATACAACAATATGGAGATCTAAAAATTCTTTGATCACAACTTGGTTTATTAATTCAATGGAACTTGCAATTCCCATATGTTTCTGTCAATAGCAAGAGATGGTTTATTAATTCCATGGAACCTGCAATCCCCATATCTTTGATGAATTATTCTTTGCCCCGATCTGTGTTAACGAATATCTACCTATTCCTTTCATCCTAGATTGCAGTGACAAGATAGGATAAAGCTAGGTAGTAGCACCATCCACTTACTTCATTTTGATGCTTGATGGTTGAGATCTGTCGGATTGTGTAGAATCATGCAGATTATGTAGAATCATGAAGTATTATCCATGCAGATTATGCAATATTATCTATGCAGATCATGTAGAATCATGCAGTATTATCTA
>JANVCQ010000005.1:30289226-30311866 GCA_025531925.1 Erythroxylum plowmanianum | reverse complement strand
TATTATCTAGTAGATTGTATAGCTATAGAAATCATGTAAATCCCTGATTTCTAGGGATTAGGATAAGATACAGATTTTCATGTATCTTAGGAAATCTGATACTTTATTTAGGATAGGCAATTGTATATATATTAACCATTGCTGTAACCTACAACATATGAGATTGAGATTATTTCTTCTCTGCTAGTATTTCACAAGATCCACTACGCTATATCATCCCAGTCAGTAAGAGGTTTTATAAGATTGCATTTGCTAAGTATGATATTCCAAGCTTCCTTAATGAAATCACATTGGAAGAAAAGTTGTGAAATGCTTTCATTTTCATTATTGCATAGTATGCACCAATTTGGTAACATCATGTATTTGTTTAATCTATCAATTGATGAAATCTTTCCTTTGATAGCAATCCACAAGGTAGTTTAGGCTTGTGGAAGAAGATACTTACACCATAGAATTCTTGCCCATGGAACTTTGACTGTTAAGTCTCTAAAAAAGTTGCCTAGATTTTACATTAGTGAACTCTCCAATCCTTGAATTCTTCCATATGATTCTATCATCTTTGTTCGCTGTGAGAGAGATGTTTACCTCTACAATGAGATTGTTCCTTATTATTTCCCTTATAGGCTCCAAATGACTAATTTCCTCTAATGAACTAATTGATAACCAGTTATTTGTCCTAAAAGCATGGTGTTTTTGCCATCTCCACTAAGATGAACAAAATGTGGTCTAACCTTGACTCTAATTTTAGTATTTGTTTCATTATTGGACAAGCATTGCTTATGAGTTTAAAAAGCCAAAAGTTTTTTCCTTTGATGGACTATCCACGTACCCACCTTGTACATAAGGATTGTTTGTCAATTAATAATGTCCAAGTCCTTCTAGTTAGCATTACCAAATTCAAGATCATTAAAAATATAATATTTAGCTGAGCATATCTCTGTCTAACTCACTTTGGACTTGGTTTCATTGTCCTCACCTCCTGTCCATAAGAACTTCTTCAGGATCTTATCAATAGTTTTAATGATTGATTTTGGAAAAGCCACTAAAAGGCCCAATACAAATTGAGAGAATTAACAACAAAGATATGAGTTGAGTTCTCCATGGAAGAGAGTGTCTTGGTGCTCCAGTTTGCTATCCTACAGTGTATTTTGTCAAAGCGTGGCTTGAAGTCACTGTAGGATGATCTTGAGGCTAAGATTGGAATGCCAAGATAAGTTATTGAAAGTTGATGTCTACTAAAACTAGTAATTATTGTCAACACATTTTGTAATTAGTTGCATTGACAGAGATGTAAATGCCACTTTTATCACAATTAGCTTTTGAAACAAGAGGATTTTAGAAAGGGGACAAAACTTCACTTTATTACTTTGATTCAAGGGAATTTATACAAGTTTCCTAATTTAATGCTACTAACTATCAGATTTAAATAGGACAAACTTATCTTATTCTTATCTTCTAAAAGATGATCTCCTAAGCTAACATACTTATCTAAAAATAAAGATAAATAATTATCCAACACTCCCCCTTAAGTTGAGGAATAGATATTTATCATTCCCAACTTGTTTAGAATTGTCTCGAATCTAGGCTTAGGCATAATCGTTGTGAAAATATCTGCTTCGTGTGCTTGAGTAGGAACATAGCATAATTCAATGCCTCCTTCTATTTCACGTTTGATGAAGCTTCAATCAATTCTAACATGTTTCGTTCAATCATGTTGAACTGGAATCTTCATTATGCTAATGGTTGATTTGCTATCGTTGAAGATTTTGGTGGGAGAGGAAGTGGTGATCTGTAGATCTTGCATTAACCTCTCTAACCAAATAACTTCGCAAATTCCTTGTGCAATTGCCTTAAACTTTGCTTCTGCACTGCTTCTTGCCACTATGGACTGCTTCCTACTTCTCCATGTGACAAGGTCCCCCCACAACTTGGTACAATAGCCAAAGTTGATCTACTATCTTCAATACAACCAGCCCAATCTGTATCTGTAAAACCTTCTATGCTCCTTTTCTCATTTTTCCGAAACATTAATCCTCTGCCTGGACTGCCTTTAAGATACCTCAGAATATGGTTGACTGCCTTTAAATGCCTTTGAGTTGGAGAGTGCATAAACTATCAGTGGAAGATATTGCCGTTAGTAATTAATATATTAGCTGTATATATTCTTAACATAAGTAGATATTCTGTAATTAGTATATTAGCATGTATAGTTTGTTGCCCAAAATAGATTGTTGATGAACACTTATTTAATGGAAATTCTCCTCTGGGAGAAGCATTCAGCCTTTTTACAAAAACTGACATGGTATCAGAGCTAGGTTCTCAGATCCTTAGCTGATTTTTTTTAGCAAACTCACAAGCATCACACTGAACACAAAGATCTTTATTTATTGAGATATTTGGAAATAACCATGACATATATTGAAAGTTTGGGTGCCCTAACCTCTTATGCCATAACAATAGTTCATCAGTCTTAGGAACAATCACACTATTACCCAAGCTATAAGGAGTAGATTGTCTATCTTCATCTTCAAAGCAGTACATTCCATCTACCTCTTTAGCACTACCAATCATCTTCCCCGATGACAGGTCCTGTATAACACAATGAGTAGGGAAAAATGAGCACTATAATTAGCTTGTTTTGTCAAGTTACTGATTGACAGAAGATTGCATTCTAAGTTAGGGACATGTAGAACAGAATTTAGTTTCATAGAATATGTTACTTTGATATCTCCTTTTACTACAACTGAGGAGGAATCACCATTTGCTACCTTAACTTTTTCATGTCCAGCACACGGAACATATGAATGAAACATATTAAAATCATCTGTCATATGATCTGAAGCTCCGGAATCAACTATCCACTTCTTCCAACCGCATCAGGATAAAAAAGTTTTTAGGATATTACCTCTCATAGTAGCATTGGCAACCATGCTTGCCTTCTGTTCGTTGCTATCACTTTGAAGGTTCTGCAGCACTTCCAATAGTTTTCCTAGTGAAATATTCAGCTCACCTCCTTGTTGTTTTTGACTACCTTCAGATTTTTCTGTTCCTCCCTCACTAGATACTTGGTAGCCTCGGTTTTTTCCCTTTTTTGGTTTCCAATCTAGAGGCTTTTCATGAATGTCCCAGCATGTATCTTTGGTGTGGCCACTTTGTTTACAATGCTCACACCACTTCTTATGATTTTTCTTACTGGATTCACCACGTGATAATAGGCCAGAAGCTTCATTTGAAGATACTAGAGTTCCATTTAGTTCCCTTTTTAGCATGATTTTCCTCCTTGCTGCTTCACTCCTAACTTCAGAAAATACTTCCTTAGCTGTAGGCAAAGGAATTCTACTTAGGATTCTTCCACAAACATCATCCAAGTTTTTATTGAGACCAGCCAAAAATTCAAAGACACTCTCCTTTTCAATCTTCTAGTTGTACATCACTGCATCTTCCTTACACCTCCATTCTTCATCGAACAGTAGGTCAAGTTCCTGCCACAAAGCTATCATTTCTACCCAATATTCTGTAACTTCTCTATCACATTGCTTCATTTGCCACAACCTTGCTTTTATCTCATAAATCCGTGCTGCATCCTCTTCATCAGAGTAGGACTGTCGCACTCCATCCCAGATTTCTAGGGCTGTTGGCAGAAACATAAAGGTCCTTTTGATAGATGTTATCATGGCATTGATAAGCCATGATGAAACCATGAAATTATCTATCTCCCATTGTCCTATAGCTTGTATGTTTGTTGAGTCTGGAACATTCCCAATTCCGATGATGAAGCTCAATTTTCCTCTTCCTCCAATGGCGAGTTTCATAGCTTGAGCCCACTCTCGATAGTTTGTTCAATTGAGTTTATCGGACACAATATTAACTGAAACTCCCTCACTAGAGGTCATTAATGACTGACCTCCAGTCGGGATTGTCGTGGAGGATCCCTCAATATTGGAAGTCATTTCTTGACTTTCTGGGGTTGTTTCCTCGGTTTCACTATCACGTGGCTTTGATACCATGTGAATCAGAGCTTATTTGCTCTATATCTCTTTTATTAGAGACTGCAGTATATATATACATGAATAGGTTTACAGAATAGGATAGAAAAATCTTTACAGATATGGAAATATAATCCTAGGATACTATATATCTACAAGATATTGCTATCTAATCTAAAAGATCTGATTATGATCAGATCATAATATGATGAGATATACATATCTTTGACCACACTCATATTTCTCAAAAACATTCAAAGACCCAGTCATGTGGTCTAATGCACCCGTGTCCACAATCCAAAAATTGTGACCTAGAGACTTTGATAATAATGATTGACACAAGTTACCTTTATACACTAGTGCTGCGGTAGGAGTCTGTTGGTCATGTGAATCTGATTCAGTTGTGATCTTTGCTTGATTCAAGAGTTGGTGAAACAATTTAATCTACTGGGAAGACGAATTTAGCCTAGTGGATTTGCTAATATCAGATTATGCTCCATGTGCTGCTCCACGTTTTTGCTGACCCCTTTGGCTTTTAGGCTTCCAATCTGGTGGTTTCCCAAGTAAGTAACAGCAAGTCTCACAGGTGTGGTAGGGCTTACGACAGTGGTCACACTACTGCTTGTTCTTCGTTTGTTGCTCTCGGGGTTGTTGAGTAGACCACTTTCGAGAGTTTGCCACTAAAGTTGAACCTTGAGACATTTGTTCCGAAGTGGTAGAGGTAAGCATGACCTTTCTTCTACTCTCTTCCGTACGAACCTCAGCAAACATTTCTCGGATTGAGGGTAATGGCTTTAAACCAAGTAACCGTCCTCATACTTCACAAAGTTCAACATTAAGTCCCTGCAAGAAATCAAAAACTCTCCTTTTTTCCAACCATTTTCCATATTTCTTGGCATCAGCATGACACTCCCAATTTATTGCATAAAATAGATCCGTCTCCTGCCATAATTCAATAAGTTATAATACTCAGTAACAGACATGTTACCTTGGTGAGTATTTTTGATTTTGGATCTGATTTCAAAGCATTGAGATGAATTCTACAAATCAGAATATATTTCTTACACAGACTCCCAAATTTTTCTTGCAATTTTGCAGAATAGATAGGTTCTTCCTATTTTGGCTCCATTGAATTGATAAATCAAGCCATAACAATAGAATTCTCAACATCCCAAACACCATAAGTGACTGTTGTTTCCTGTGATTAAGGAATTGCCTCGGATAAATATCCAACCTTGCCTCTTCCTTTGATTACTAGCATGACTGACTGAGACCATTCTCGGAAATTCATTCCATTCAATTTATGTTGTGTGATTTGCAACAAAAGATTATCCATAAAAGGAGATGAGGATTGGGCTGAAGGGTTACAGAACTAGGTGTTTGGGAGAAGGTTTGTGTGGTGGAAGACTCGTCAAGGGTTGGTTGAACTCCGGCCATGATGTGGCTGGAAACAGATTTTAGGCTACCAGAACCAGTAGCTCTAATACCATGAAACAAGAAGATTTGAGAAAGGGGACAAAACTTCACTTTATTCCTTTGATTCAAGGGAATTTATACAAGAGTATTTCCTAATTTAATGCTACTAACTATCAGATTTAAAATAGGAAAAACTTATCTTTTAGAAGACAAACTTATCATCTAAAAGATAATCTCCTAAGCTAACAGACTTATCTAAAAATAAAGATATATAATTATCCGACAACTTTAAGACCAGAAATTCTGGAAACATCTTCAAAGCTTTCATGAGAGTGGTTACTGGATTCTTCTCAGTTTTGGAAAGTAAGATTAAGTCATCAACAAAACTCAACTTGATGGTCTTGAGTTTCTTACACTTTAAGTGATACTTGAAATGCTTGCTTCTTTTACCACTCTCCTGAGCACTTTGTTAAAAACTTCCATGACCAAGGCAAATAAGTAGGGAGAAGATGGATATCCTTGCCTTATTCCTTTGGTGCTTTTGATGGTTCTAGTAGGCTCTCCATTAATTAGTATGTTCAAGGAAGTTGTCATGATGCATTGCTCCAGCCATTATATATAATTCTCAGGGAATTCAATGGCTCTTAGAATTTATTAATCCACATTATCATAAGCCTTTTTAAAAATCCACTTTATCCATGCAATTTCTTTTCCTCTTCTAGTAGTTTCTTAAAAACTCTTGCATTAAGCGGATAATGTCCCATATTATTCTCCCAAGGACTACATGATTGAGGATTGCTTGCTTCATCCTCTCTATTAGTATCTTGGAGATCATTTTGTATATAGTGTTATAAATGGCAATTGGACGAAATTCATTAAATGTTTTCTACTCTCCTCCTTTAGGAATAAGAGTGATAAAGGTTCTAATTAAGTCTTTCAACATTTTTTTATTTCTGTATAACTCCATTATTGCATCAGTGACCATGTCTTTTATCAGAGATCAGCTTTGATGAAGAAGTAGGGGTTGAAACCATCAAGGCCAAGAGCCTTGAATGGATTTAAAGATCTTAAATCCATTTCAATCTCTTGTTTAGTGAGTAGTTTGGCAAGAGTTTCAATTTTTTGGGGTGCTAAACTACTCTTCATGATCTCTTTAAGAAATGGAATGGAGGAGTAAGCTTTAGTTGGAGCCTTCATGACTTAAGAAAAGTGATTAGTAGCTTCCTCTAACAATTGATTTTGAGATTCCAGTATGCAATTGCCTTTCACCATAGAGATGATCCTATTTAAGCTTTTCCTTGCAATGACTACCCTATGATAAAAGGAAGACTTTCTATCACCACCTTTGAGCCAAGCAATCCTTGATCTTTGCTTCATCAAAGAATGATCAAATTTCAGGGCCTTTCATAAGTTGAATATTGTCTGTTTTTTAGTTTCTTGCAATGAAGGGGAAGTTTGATTGATGTTCAAATCAACTTGAACCTTGAATGGTTAGTGTTTTCAACATTCTTCCTGTGAAGTTTGAGATCTTCTCCAATGATTCTCATCTTCTTAGTATATAAGGAAGTTATAATTGTAAACCATGATCAAACTTTGATCCTGTAATGTTAGTTAAGACACCTTTCCAGATAGCTTCATCAAAGTCTACAAGGTTAGTTAAAAAGTTCTTGAATTGAAAATGAATCTTGACTCTTATTGATTCAGCCTGAATGACGATAGTTAAGTGATCTGAGAGACTGAATGTAGAAAAACTGGTTTTACAATAAGGAAAAGACTAGAACCACTCAAGGTTTGCGAAGTTGCGATCCAGCTTTTTCCTGATTAGGTTGTTCCCATCCTAGTTGTGATGCCATGTGAAGAAATTGCCTCTAGATGGAAGATCAACCGCTTGAATTTCAGGCATTGATTTAGTTCTAGACAATGCTATTTGGAAGATCTGCTTCTTCAAGTTGTAAAGTGGAGTTGAAATCACCAAGCAAGAGTCGTGGAATTTGAATATTTAATACCAATTCTCAAAGTTCAATCCATAGTTGACTTCTCTAATAGCCGAGCGTAAATAGAGATGAAGGAAAACTTCCTTGAAAGTTTGTTCTTAGCCAAAACATGAACAACTTGATCAGTAATGTCATAAGAGTGAACCTCCATTGTATCACTATTGTAGTAGATAAGAATCCTTCCATTAGGGTGATGGAAGTAATTAGTAAGCTCTCTCCAGTTCTTAAGTAAATGCTAGAGGACACTACAGTTACTAAACTTGATTCTAGTTTCCAAATGCCAATTATGTTAGACTTGTTCTCCAATATAAAACCATTGGGCAAAGATTTTTTAGTTAGGGCATTGACTTCCTTTATGTTCCATGCAATGATCTTAGTATTTTTTGTTCCCACTGAAGGAGGTTTTTTCTTCCTGTTGGATTTTCTCTTGGATACAAACTCAAATTCCTCGATGTTATCATGTTGCAACGGTGATCTAATCTCTTACATTCCTGATTTCTGAACTCTTGGGATCTTCATGCTCTTTGTTTAAAAGGTTTGTTTATGTTGCATTATCCTCTACACTTTCCTTTTTAGTATGTGGTTGACGTGTCTTATTAAAGGCTCCATCTACTACAGCTTCTTCACCACTCCCATTATTCATGTCCTATTCTTCAGTTGCATTATCCATATTGATACCACCTATATTATGCTCCTTCATGACTTCCACTATAAGTTCCTGGTACAGCCCTATCTTGAATACTCTTCCAGTAGATTGCCATAACCATTTTGGATCAAGTATTTTTGGCTTCAAAGCATATGACACTTCCGATGTATTCCCATTAGTTCATAATCTTCGTCAAGTCAAACTATTGGTATTTCTTCAGGTAGATTGCTCACAGCTTTAACAAGCACACAAATTCTAGCAAAGTTGATTCTTTCTGTTTTGATAGTTGCGTGATCCATAGATATTGGCTTGGCAATGCAACTTGTCAAATGGCTCAGGCCATTGATAGTCCAATACTCCAGTGGTACACCATGAATGCAAGCCTAAATTGTGACGATCTCTTGCTTAATTTCTTCCATGTTTAGCCATGGCTGCCAAGCTTGTAAAAGGAAAGGTTTACTTTATACATGCCAAAGACCATCTTGTAGTGTCTTATTTACTGCCTCAAGACATGAGAATTTGGAAAAGAAGATATCATCACTATTTACAAGTATGTCCTATAATCCATGTTGCTTCCAATAGGCAAAGGCCCATTCCTTTATCACAGGAAAAGCAGCCTTCTTATCTAAGAAATATCCTATGAATGTCGAGCTCCACCTTTGAGCTCCATCTTTAAGAATTTCGAGTGGTGGTGAGACAATTTAATGCTTTGTAGAAGCATTAGGAGGACAATAGCCTAATTTAGCTTCAAGTTTAAAGTCTCTTGCAACTTGAACCCAAGTTTTTTTGATGGAGTTGGCTAAATCCTACTCTATTGAAGTTGGAGAGAGGACTTGTAGGTTTGAATTGCATGCACACCATGCGGATGCCCAAAGAGTAAAAGGTGCTAAAAAGGTGAAGAATGACAAAACAGATGAGAAATGACTCTAATTTGAATGTTGGAAAGAAGAACCCAGCAAGAAAAGAGAACATGAGAAAGAAGAATAATCAAAAGAGCTGAACTCGCAGAGATCAACAAAGACGTAGAGATTGTCATACTATCTGGATGCATAATGAAGTCATTATTTTCAATTTAAGTCTTGCCCAAGCAATTTTCATAAGAAGGACTAAAAAACAATGGTCCTAGAGTAAACATGAGGGCTCCAACATACTACCTTTTATAATCAAGATTGTACCTAAACTTAATCATGCAAAAGAAATGAGGACAACATGTAGACTTTAAAATCTATCGAATACAGTCAACCATGAATATTGAGAAGAAATATGAAAGGAACATGATTGATTGAAATCGACTAGTATTTGATAAATCTCACAAAATTAGAACAAGTTACACTTAGAAGAAAACATAAGAAAGGAAGTCAATGACAAGAATGAAGGGGTAATGACCAGCGGGTAAAGGAGGCAACGACCTCAAAAGGGGAGAATATGGTGACTAGAGGAGAGTATGAAGGTAGAATGAGAAGTCCTTCCACAAAATAGAGGACTTGTAGGTTTGAATTGCATGCACACCATGCGGATGCCCAAAGGGTAAAAGGTGGTGAAAAGGTGAAGAATGACAAAACAGATGAGAAATGACTCTAATTTGAATGTTGGAAAGAAGAACCCAGCAAGAAAAGAGAACATGAGGAAGAAGAACAATCAAAAGAGCTGAACTCGCAGAGATCAACAAAGATGTAGAGATTGTCATCCTATCTGGATGCACAATCAAGTCATCATTTTCAATTTAAGTCTTGCCCTAACAATTTTCATAAGATGGACTAAAAAACAATGGTCCTAGAGTAAACATGAGGGCTCCAACATACTACCCTTTATAATCAAGATTGTACCTAAACTTAATCATGCAAAAGAAATGAGGTTCAACATACTACCCTTTATAATCAAGATTGTACCTAAACTTAATCATGCAAAAGAAATGAGGACAACATGTAGACTTTAAAATCTATCGAATACAGTCAACCATGAATATTGAGAAGAAATATGAAAGGAACATGATTGATTGAAATCGACTAGTATTTGATAAATCTCACAAAATTAGAACAAGTTACACTTAGAAGAAAACATAAGAAAGGAAATCAACCTGAGTCTTCTTTACCCAGTCGCATTGTTTTCCACTATTAACCTCATACGTAGGGATCTCTTCCAAGCCTATGGAGTTTGCAGCTTGTGAAATGCACATGCCCACATCTTCATATTCAAGAAAGATGGAATTGATGTAGCTCTACAAAAGAGATTGTTTGTTAGTAGGATCCTAGTAACAATTTCTTCATATAGTTATGGCCATTCTCTCATTCAACTTTCCAGCTAGTGATCCCAATAGAAAAATCGATAATTTTTTGTCAATTGCACAACAATAAACTCTATAAGATAAATCAAACTGCCTAAACAATATGGCCTTAAGATAGTCTTCATCACAACATCCATCTTGACATAAAAGAAGATAGTATTCATAAAATTGTTTTGCAAAAACCAGTTTAGAGAAGTAAAACATAAAAGCATCCTTTTCGAATATTGTCAATAGAAGTCCCAAAAATCAACCACCATTATGCAAGCCCTTAATCAACCCAAGTCATGACGGAAAATACTCTCAAAAAGTTCAAATAAAGTTCAAGAGTAAGCAAACATTTAGCAAGCCTATAAGCACACCTCGAAATTTAATTTCTCAAATTTGCATGCAACTCTGATATGTTAATGTTTCCTTGATATTGTCAAACATCTATGAAAAGATCAAATTCACATGTCAAGCTACTTTTGCACGAAGATGCTTTATAGCACATAGAAAAAAAGAGTGTAGATTTTCTCCCCATCCCCCATCCCCCATCCCCACCTAGAATTAGAAGAATACATTTCAGCATAGACTTCATTACTAGTTCCTTTGCGATGTTCAACATGTAGTAGTTGATTCCAAAATGTTTAGTTGGCCACACGAATCAGATTCATTCATTCCATGTTGTCAAAAAGCATATTAATTAAGTTATTTCCACTAATTCATCCCATGTTCTTTTTCTCCTATTCTTACCCTTTGTCTTTACTAAGATAGTATATAATCAACTTAACAAGCCCTACCCATCAGTTTAAGTTAAATAGTTTACTATTATCAAAGCCTTGTAATTAGGTGGTTTCAAGTTTGAATTGTAACCCTCATTTATAATGAATTTATGTTGTATTTACCGAGGATATAGCCCTTAATAGAAAACTTTAGCGTACTGGGATACGGATAAAAGATCTCACATAAAAAGGTCAACCTCATTCTCATAAGTCTTTTAAGCATTGTCCTTAGTCTTATGTCTTGTATTTTGCTTAAACATTTAATATTTAGTACTTGCCTCTTAGTTATTAGCCTAAACATTTTCTTATTTTGCCTAAATATGTTCTTATAATGGCTTGTTTGTTTTATTTATGTACTTGTCTTTTTTTTGTTTGTCTATTTTTTATTTTTACTCTTTAACTTGTTCCATATTTATTTTTCTGAAAATTAAAAGATTTCATTAAATAAATATATATACAGTCTAAAGTACAAAAGACCTAGAATAGTACAAAAGTTCAAGATTACATAGAGTTGTGGTTCCTAGTAATCATCTACATCTTGATATCTAAGGGATACTTACAAGACCACATAAACCAGTAATACTCCAATTCCCATCTTCTCTTAATACTGCTTGTTAGATTTGTTGCTATTCCTCTCGCTAACATGGCCAATCAGCAATGAAAAAAAATGTCCTGAAAAACTATCTCGAAGCTTTTACTTTCTTGTTTAAAAACTTTGGAATTTCGCTCTTTCCAAACATAATACACCAAGGTGACCAGCTAAACTTAATTGCTTATCTGCTGTAATATGCATCTAAGCTTCCCCAATCAATCAATAGTTTCACTCCAAGAGTCCATTGGTTTGTCCATGTTGAGAATAATCTGCATTAGGTCCCAAACTTGTCTGGTAGACCTGCATCTAATCATAAGATGTTCCATATTTTCCAATTCAGTATTATATAACTCCCATTGCAATGAGTTGATGGAAAACTTGATTTTATGCCTTGTAAGCAACCCTCCATTGTTCTCATCCATAAGATGAATGAATGAGTTGGATTGATTTCACTATCCCATACTAAGGCTATCCACTCCTGCCTTGTGTTATCTGTAGTCTGCAAAAATGCATTGCATGCTTTTGTGTTGAACTTTCATGATTTGTCTGCTAGCCACTGAATTTCATATTGTTCTCCCATTTGGCATCTTGGCAACTCTTCCATAGTCTGACATTTCTATTATTATGGAAGGGCCATATCCATTGATTATTTCTAATTAACATATTTACTTGAGTTCTAGATTCACCACCAATTTCAAGGGTTATACCTCTTTTACCTCATATAAGGGACCTTTAAAATGTGATTATAATATCAAAAGTACGTGTTGGTTGTAGTTTTCCACTAGTGTAGATTCCTCTTTTCTCATTTGCAGATCTTATGGTCTGTCCAATATTCTCTTATGACATTTCTTTAGCTCCTCCAAAGCATCAGCTCTAGCTTTTAATTCTAGTTGTACTGTTTCTCTGTTGAACAATTTGGGTCTGTTTTGTAAGGCTTTTAGCTCCATGCTAAGATGGTACCCCTTTGAGCTTGGAATCTCCCACTGCATCTCCTCTCTGAGTATGTTTCTAAATTCAGGATTGTCCATCCAGTGATTGAATATCCTAATGGGGCCTTCCTCCTCCTGTCACCTGTTAACAATTCCACTACTATTGGACTATCATATGATACATTAGGATAATCGAACATAGCACTGCTTATTGGGTATTTCGCTATCAACTTATCATTAACTATATATTTGTCCAATTTTCTCAACAAAAACCATTCCTTTGATTGCTTATTGTTCCAGGTATACGAATTACCATACCATTTCAGACCAGCCAAACCTGTCCTCTCCACCATTTCCTGAAGTTCTCGACAGTCTACTTGTTTCCAACTTCTCCCTCCCCTTTATTCTTTGAATTTGAGAGTGCAGTTATAGTCTCCAATAACTATCCATAGGAGACTCATTGTATTTCTAGTTGTCTCCAACTTGCTGCATATAACCCTGTTATTGCAATCATTGTCCCAGTAGCTTTAATCAAGACATCATAATGTATCAACTAATCATTTTCAAGTTGCTTCACTACTTTCACTTTCTAAGGATTGAAACCTATTATCACTTTCCCATTGAAATGATTACTCATTAACCTCCATCCTTTTTCTAGGAACCATAAAATCTTCTCCAATTGCTCCCTCTTTATTTTGGTTTCCAATAAACCAACAAAATCTAACTTACTGCTCAACTCCTTATTCGCAAGTTGTTTATTTAGGCTATTAAGACCCTAACATTCCAAGTTGTTACCTTAATCATTTTTTCTTTTTCCCTGACCTTCTCCTTTTATACTTCCTATTCAAACCCAAGTAAATAGATCTTCGTTCACTTTTGTTACCAGAAGCTTCCCCCTTTTCCATCACTGGAGTGTTGATTGTCTCTTCTTCTTGTCTTGCTCCCTTATCCTCAATTGATTGTGTTTCACTCACTGTTATATTAGTCTCTTCCAAATTCATCACCTATTTTCCATTTCCTGACCCTTGATTATACCCCACTATCTGTGCTACAATCCCTGTCATATTTTTCTCCTCCTGATTCTTGTCCTGTTTCCCGTTTCCTATCACTTGATTGACCTCCTAATTCATGTTCTGGATAATCTGCACTTCAAGTGGTGCTTCTCCTTTTACTAAGATACCCTTCTCTTGGCTTGGACATCCCTCATTCATCTACTTCCCCTCTAGCTTCTCTTTTCTTTTCCAAACCCGCTTCTCCTCTTTCAGCTTTGGTTTCCACATGTTTGTTACTCCTATTGAATACTCTACAAGTTCTCCTTTCTCATCTAGCTTTATGATTCTAAGGGTATCTGAAAGTTTCTGTGATATATCAACATCTTGTTACGACTCATAGTCCAGAAATTAAATTTACTTATCAAAGGAGAAGGTCCAAGCGTACGGGGGCTATTACTGATAAGAAAGAGTAAGGGGTAGTTCTGTCAAGTTTTAAGAAAGGGGTAAAGTTGTCTAAAGTGAGAAAAGAGTTAGTTAGCTGACTAAGAGAATAAAACAGTGTGGGGTGTGTGAGGGGGGATGCCATGCATTTTGTATTATGTGATTTGAGCCAAAAGGCTGGAGGAGCTAGAACCTCGAATTCTAGTGTCTTATCTTTGTTATTTTCAAGTCAATTGTGATCAAGAAATAAATACATACATATTCAGTCCATTGTTTGTGCTTATGTGTGTTGATCGGTTAGAGGAATATTGGGAGGTTCCGTCATTTGGTATCAGAGGAAAAGATCTGGGCATGGCAGGTAAGAAACAAGATACCAGGCTCGACGTAATGGAAAAAGAAGTAAAAGAAATCAAAGTGGGGTTGCAAACGGAGCGTGATTCTCTGAGGGTGGAGATGAATCAAAAGCTTGAAAGGGTGAAGGGTGCGTTAAAGGAAGAGTTCAGTAGGCGGTTTGATCAGCTAGCAAGCTATTACAACTCTTCCGGTTCAATCAGATCTGTCACCCCAAAATCTGGCGAAGACACTCGAAGGTGAGTCATCAGGCACTGGAATGATGAGAGGTCGAAGAGATGAGACCAAAGAGGATGCATTCGCATGGAAAGGAATGGGTCCTGATAAAGTAGAAGATAAATGGGTTGGGTTTGATCCAAATGTTCGATTGAGATTTGAAGGGCACCATTTGCGGAACGGGTCTGACCCAATTTCTAAAATTGAAATTGGGGAACAATCTTGGGAAATTGGGAATCTAGAAGGGGAGCAAGTCAGAAGGGAAGGAAGGCGAGAGGAAGAACATGGGCGAAGGAATGATCGATGTAACGAAGAGGTACAAATTGAGCCGAAAGATAGAGGATGGTACCGAGGAGAAGAAATGAATGGCCAAGAGGAACGTTGGAGAAGGGGATACCCAAATGACGAACCTCAACCACCAGATTGGAGGCGCGATTACAAGCCACGCAGGATTGAGATGCCAATTTTCAAGGGACAAGACCCAAATACCTAGATTAATTGTGCGGAGTGATTTTCTTCCGCCAGGAGGTACACGGAAGAGGAGAAAGTGGAGTTGGTTGCGCTGAACTTTGACGAGGAAGCATTGTCGTGGTATAGAACCATTGAAGATACTGGCCCAGTGCCGGATTGGAGAGAGCTGGAGAATATGATACTCAGGCATTTTCGTCCACTCCACGAAGGCGATGTATGTCAAAAGTTCCTATCCATCAAACAATAGGGTACGATTCTCGAGTATAGGAAACGATTTTGGACCCTGGCTGCTTCCTGCAGAGATCTGACACCGGAGTTGATGAAATGTACTTTCATTAAGGGGTTACAGCCCCAAATTCAGTATGAATTAAATTTGTTTAAGCCCAGAGGGTTGACTGAAATGATTGAAACTGCTATGGGGATAGAGGAGAAGAACAGGGAGTTGATGAATTATAAGTATAGTAGACAGGGTAGCACGGGCAGGATAAGTGAGACAAAAGCGAGTTTCGTGGGGATAGAAGTGAGAAGAGTGGTTGGGATAATGGGTTTAAGAGGTTATCAGCTTCTGAATGGCAAGACAAGAGGGATGGGGGATTGTGTTTTAAGTGTGATGAAAAGTTTGCTTCGGGACAGCGGTGCAAGAATAAACAACTGCAGGTCCTCTTAGTGCTAGATGAGGAGGTGGAGATTGAGAGTGAGGAAGAGGGGGAAGAGAGCGCCGAATTGGCTGCTAGTTCTGTAGTAGCGTTAACTATGCCAAAAACCATGAAGATGAGGGGGAAGATAGGGGAATTAGAGGTGGTCTGATTGGTAGACTCGGGTGCTTCACATAACTTCATTTCCGTGAGGTTATTGGAACAATTGAGATTAAAATTAGAGGATACCCGGGGATATCGAGTGGTCATGGGATTATTGTGAAGGGCAAGGGTGTTTGTAGGGAAGTCCCACTGGAGGTGCAACAATACACCATAACCGAAGAATATTTGCCCATGACCCTTAATG
This sequence comes from Erythroxylum plowmanianum, assembly GCA_025531925.1. Lineage (NCBI taxonomy): Eukaryota > Viridiplantae > Streptophyta > Magnoliopsida > Malpighiales > Erythroxylaceae > Erythroxylum > Erythroxylum plowmanianum. Next base: position 30,295,785 of record JANVCQ010000005.1, on the reverse strand, counting down.
GATGTGACTTGGTACTAGGGGTAAAATGGTTATAGACTTTGGGAGAGGTAGTCACTAACTGGGCACAACTTACCATGAAATTCCAAGAAAACGGGAATTGGGTATTATTGAGGGGGGATCCAAGCCTTACCAGGGGATTGATAGGCTTAAAAACCTTAATGAAGCAAACTAAAGAAGAAGATAATCTGCTCATGATACATATTTGTGTTTTGGAGCAGAATGGAGGCAAGTAGTCAGGTTTATTACCTAATGGTGTGCAGTCTTTATTAGGTAGTTACGAAGAAGTCTTTAACATGCCAAAGGGGTTGCCACCCTCTAGACATATAGATCATGCTATACATTCAAAAGAAGGGGTAGAACCCATAAGTGTCAGACCTTACAGGTATCCTCAATGTCAAAAAGCAGAAATTGAGAGATTAGTGGAGGAGATGCTGGCAGCAGGAGTAATTCAGCCTAGCTTCAGCCCTTACTCAAGCTCTGTCTTGTTAGTACGGAAAAAGGACAACAGTTAGAGGTTTTGTGTGGATTATAGGGCTTTAAATGGGGCTACAGTGTTAGATAAATTCCCTATACCTATGATAGATGAATTATATGGATCTAAGGTGTTTTCTAAGTTGGATTTAAAGTCTGGATACCACCAGATCAAAATGAAGCAAAGAGATGTGGAAAAAAACAGCTTTTAGGACACACCATGGACACTATGAATTCCTAGTGATGCCATTTGGGCTCAATAATGCTCCTGCCACCTTCCAAGCTTTAATGAATAGGGTGTTTAGCAAGATTTTGAGGAAGTTTGTGTTAGTATTTTTTGATGATATATTGATTTACAGTAAGACCATAGAAGACCATGTAGATCATTTGAGATAAGTGTTGGAGATATTGAGGGAGAATCAATTATATGCAAATATGAAGAAGTGTGTGTTTGCTAAGTTGGAGCTTAAATACTTGGGACATGTTATCTCAGGGAAGGGGGTCTCAACAGATCCAAACAAAATCCAAGCTATGTGGGATTGGCCTAGAACTAAAAGCGTTAAGGAGTTAAGAGGATATTTGGGGCTAACAGGGTATTACAGGAGGTTCGTGAGAGACTATGGGAAGATTGCTGCTTCGCTGACACAATTATTGAAGAAGGACGGGTTCAAATGATCAGAGGAGGCTGAAATTGCATTCAAGCAACTGAAGACTGTTATGTGTTCATTACCAGTTTTGGCTCTACCTAATTTTTGGCAACCATTCATTTTGGAGACTGACACCTCTAGTATCAGTTTAGGAGCAGTGTTGATGCAAAACGGTAGGCCTATCGCATATTACAGCCAATCCTTGTCACCTAGAGCCTATGGAAAACCAATCTATGAGAGGGAACTCATGGCAATACTCCTCCCGATTAAGAAGTGGAGACCCTACTTGCTAAGGCAACAGCTCATCATCAAAACTGACCAGTAGAGCCTCAAATATTTACCAGAGCAGAGATTGATTGCGGTAGACCAACAGAAGTGGGTTACCAAGCTGCTGGAATATGAGTTCAGGGTTGAATACAAACTTGGAAAGAGTAACAAGGTTGCTGATGCCTTATCAAGGAGGGGGGATTTAGTAGACTATCAGCTCATGGGAATTTCTCAAGGGGTTAACATAACTGACATCTTGCAGGAGGTATAAGAGGACTATCAGTTGAAGCATCTGAAGACTAAAATCTCCAAAGATGCCACCAGTAAGCTACCCTTCTCCTTGGTGCATGGTAGATTAATGTATGATGGAAGGTTAGTGCTTAGTAGAAATTCTAAATATATTCCACTTCTTTAAGGGAAGCACATGAGTCTCATTTAGCTGGTCATGGGGGAACCTTGAAAACTTACAAGAATTTGGCAAAAGAAATTTATTGGGAAGGGATGAAAAAACAGATAGCTAGGTATGTAGCCAAATGTGCCACTTGCCAACAGCAGAAATATGCAGCTTTAACCCCTGCGGGACTGCTACAACCATTGTCGGCTCCTAATCAAATTTGGGAGGATTTATCCCTTGATTTTGTAGAAGGGTTACCAAAATCTAGGGGTTATGACACCATCCTAGTGGTAGTGGACAGGTTGAGCAAATTTGCTCACCTTGTTCCTTTAAAACATCCTTACACGGCAGGATCTGTGGCAGCGCTTTTCACCAAAGAGATTGTTCAACTCCATGGTCTTCCGAGATCTCTGGTGTCAGATAGGGACAAGGTCTTCTTGAGTAAATTCTAGGAGGAGTTGTTTAGGCTGGCGGGAACTCAACTAAACCAAAGTTCAGCCTACCACCCTCAGTCGAATGGTCAAACCGAGGTCACTAACAGGACGATAGAGGCCTATCTTCACTGTTTTACTAGAGATAAGCCTCCTCAACGGTATAAATGGTTACATGGGGTGGAATACTGCTAAAATACCTCTTTCCACTCCTCCCTAGGGACTTCCCCATTCAAGGTAGTTAATGGGAGAGAACCACCACCAATTTTAAGATATGTAACGCAGAAAATTGTGGTGGTTAGTGTGGAACAGATGCTGCAAGATAGGGATGCCATGATAGAAGAGTTGAAGAACCATTTGGTGACAATTCAGCAGTATATGAAGGCTAGGGTTGATGTGCATAGGAGGGACATTGAGTTTGCAGTAGGTGATAGTGTTTATTTGAAGTGAGCCCATTATGGACAGCAATCTTTGGCTAAGAGAGTGAATGAGAAGCTGTCTCCTAAGTTCTATGGGCCATTTTCAATTGTATGGAGGGTGGGACTAGTGGCATATGAACTTGCCTTACCGCTAGAATCCAAGATACATCCAATATTTCATGTTTCACAATTGAAGGCAGCTCGTGGTCATCAACAGACGGCAAGTTGGCCAAGGGATCTCAGTCCTAAATTGGAGTTATTCATCCAACCAGCAGCTGTTTTGGGAGTGAGAACTGGGCTGCAAGCTAAAATTAAGGAGGTTTTGATTTGTTGGGAGGGGTTGTCGAATGAAGAAGCAACTTGGGAGTTGTATGACCTAATTAACCAACAATTTCTAGCTTTCCACCTTGAGGACAAGGTGCAGTTGCCCATAGTCCAGAAATTAAATTTACTTATCAAAGGAGAAGGTCCAAAGGGTACGGGGGTTGTTACTGATAAGAAAGAGTAAGGGGTAGTTCTGTCAAGTTTTAGGAAAGGGGTAAAGTTGTCTAAAGTGAGAAAAGAGTTAGTTAGCTGACTAAGGGAATAAAAAAATGTGGGGTGTGTAAGGGGGGGATACTATGCATTTTGTATTACGTGATTTGAGCCAAAAGGCTGGAGGAGCTAGAACCTCGAATTCTAGTGTCTTATCTTTGTTATTTTTAGGTCAATTGTGATCAAGAAATAAATACATACATATTCAGTCCATTGTTTGTGCTTGTGTGTGTTGTTCAGTTAGAGGAATATTGGCAGGTTCCATCACATCTATACAAACTCTAGCAAGCCCAATCATCTTCATTAAGGCAGTATTTTCATCAAATCCTAAAAGATTTCCAACCTTACTAACAATATAGCTCATACCTTCCGCAAACCAATACTTCAAAGGAACTTTATGAATATCCACCATAAGGGGATTGAAGTGAGCTTGCTTCTCTCCAATGTAACTCCAGACTGCCTCTTCTTAATAAGAATTGGATGCCCCATTATGTGCCATGGCCCTGCTTCCAACACCTTCTGCGCATTCTCTTCAGTGTTGAATTTGAATACAGAGTTCATCTTCGTTTACCAAAGCATTCACCAACCCCTTGTTCCTCCATGTAGCGTTTGCCCACTTGCCAACAATTGGAAAAGCTAACCTCTTCTCCTATTAAAAACCCACAAGAGATGTGCCTCACTTCTTAGCACCTTGCTGTAACACCTCAATCAGAGCTTGGATCAGTTTATCCCCATCTGTCTCCACAAATCTAAGTCTGAATGGAGCTCCATGTGGTCTTCTCCTTCTCTAATCCTGTTGTTTCCTTTCTCAGGTTCCTTCTAGCAATGGAAAGTTAGCTATGGTTATGATTGGGGTTTCCGTATCAGCTTGGGAATTAGGTTGGTTAGTTTCAAGAAGTTCCATTGCCATATGGTTAGGTTTGGTTAGTGTGGGATTTGGGTGACTAGATTGACTTGTCTGGGGAGGGCTTCGGTCAAGGCTTTCAACAAAGAGGAAAGTGAGGACAAGCTATTAGAGGGATGAACAAGGTGTAAAGGTGTGTAAAGGTTAGAGGCTGTCGGAAAGAAAAACGAGAAAATGGGAAAGGTGGCTGTCGAAGAAGAGGGGTGCTGTTGAGAGGCATGATGTCGGAGGAGAAGGGTAATATTTGGGGACAGAGGGTTGATGTCGAAGAAAAAAGGAAAAGGAGGCTGTCAAAATAGTTGATGGAAAAAAAAAGGGAAAAGGAGAAAGTTGTTGTCGGGTGAGTTGGAGGAACTGGATGTGTGTCAAAGGTTGTCGAAAAATGGGGGAAGGACGTTGGAGGTGTCAGTTAATGGGAGGAGACTCTCATCGAAAAAGGTTTTTATTCAAAAATTGAAGATTTCATTATAAGAATATATATACAATCTAGAGGGAAAAAACTAGTATAACCATAGAAGATTACAGAGATTTATGGTTCCTAGTAATCGTCTGCATCTTGAGATCGAGGGAACTTGCGAGACCGCTCATCAGAAAAAGTTGTTGATGATGTCGAAGGTTGTCGAAGGTTTGAGTTTCAATTCCTTCCTCCTATATTTATTATATTACTTTCTTATATTTTTTATACATATTTATTTTTTTAATTTTATTTTATTTTATTATTATCTTTATGTCTATTTTATTTTTATTAATATTTTATTATTTTAATATGTATATGCACTTTTTTTTTTTCATGTGAGTCTGTTAGAAATAGCCTCTCTACCAGTTAAAGGTAAGGCTACGTACTACTAGACTTCCCCAGATTCCATGTATAAGCGGGACTTTCACTAGGTTGTTGTTGTTGTTGTTGTTGTATTTACTAGTAAATGTAAAAATGTTGTGTTTGTCCACACTTGCTTATGATCTATCTAATCAACTTCACTCATTAGCTTAAGCTTTTGGGTTGAATGGTTTCATAACAGTTCCTTTCATTTTCTACAATCACAAATTGTTAATGCAACTTTCAAAGTTCTATTTTTAACATCTTACAAATATCAGAAAAGCATTTTAAATCATCTATTATTTTGCCCTACCGGTCTAACTGCACCTACGTAGTACAAGCAAATAAAAGGTAGCGAGAAAAATAAACTCTTCACCTAGGATTTTGAAATAAAAGAATAATTTGTTACAGAGGATCACCTCATTGGAACTCTCACAGCCATCATCTTCATCCATACTAGTTGAACTTGCACCAAAGGATAAAAGTACTTCTGAAAGCAACTCCTGCTAAGACGAAAACAGCTAAAAGGTCAAACAACATGAAATCCAGACCCAATTTGGACTAATATAAACCAGTGACATTTCGAAGAAAGATCCCCAGAACATGTCTAAACAGATCCTAACTTCCTTCACATACTTCTTGGGTTCAAAATATGCTACTGACACAAAACCCCGAGGAGGTCTTTCTTTAAACTTATCATATAAGGGTATGCTCTTGTCAGACCAATAAAGACGCATGTTGTTGAAAAAATAAAACCTACGTTCAAAAATCAAGTGAAAGAATAATTTGACACTTACAGCCGCATCTTTCGGACAACAAATGCGAACAGAAAAGTAACAAGAGGACTGAACTGGGCTGTTAAAGAGTGAGCTATGGGGACGAAGAGAAGAAGAAGAAGAAGATAATGATGATGATGACGACGACAACGAAATGGGTATCTGTAAAAGCAACTGAGGAGAAATGAGTTTCAGGAAAAAATGAGAATTGGAGTTGAATTTTGGTTGGTGGATGAGGGCGCAGGGGAAAGTGTGGGATAGGTGTTTGAACAAACGACTCTTTGACATTTCCTGCTTTCTTCTTGCCTTGGCTCGCGCTCTTTTTGAATTACCACGCAATTAACTGTATGGGCTTTGATAGCTTGTTTTTCTTTTTTAAAGCTGGTGTTGATCAAGCGAGCATCCATCCGTCTACCCAGTAGGACCCACATTTTAATTACGTTACCCATGGAGTCTGGGCTGTTCAAATTTTGGATTGAGTTGGGTTATCAATTTAATTTGAAACGACTTAAAAAGTGTTCGTTTATTAAGGGACCATTTGGTTCCACTTTTTTTATTATTTTTAATTTTTGTTTCTTATTTTTTATTTCTATTTTTTTAAATGAAAACCTGTTTGATTGAGATTTGTAATATAAAAACTAAAAACAAAAACTTATTTGGTTGAGATTCCTAATAAAAACTGAAAATAAAAATACGTTTGGTTTTATTTTCATGCTTCTATTCTTTTGTAAATATACTATTATGTGTAATAATTATAATATAATACGTTATTTTTTAAATTAATTAATTATCATTATAATTAAAATTAAATATATGCAAATTAAATATTATTAAAAAATTACACATTAATTGTATATAATAAAATTACATAAATTAGAAATTATATTAAGTCGTTCTAA
>JANVCQ010000005.1:30268086-30282957 GCA_025531925.1 Erythroxylum plowmanianum | reverse complement strand
TATGGTTTTGAAGCGTGGGCACGCTTTTGAAACATGGGCACGCCATAGAATAAAGATGAATAAATAAAGAATGAAAATAAAAAAAATTTACATCGGATTCGGATTGAATTAGTTTAAGGTTTCCAACGCGATAGTTTTTCTAAGGTACACACTTCGAATGTCGGATCCTCTTTTGATTTGTTTGCTTTCGATTCCGTGCCATGCGATTCGCCTTTGATTTGTTTTCGCCTTATGTTTCCGCTTTCTGATATATTTTTTCGCTTTTGATTCCGATATGTTTTCATCAATCCCAAACCTTTCGATTCGCTTTCGATTCATCCTTGTTTCGTTTTTCACTTTCTGTTTTCCGTCTTTCCGGTTGGGGTCCGGTTTCGAAATCGGGTCCCAACATAGTTTGAGTCATACAACAAATGAATAAATAGTAATACTTTCCTTGATGAATTTCCATTTCATATGGATAACTTGTGCATTAGCCTATAACTTGTGCATTAGCCTCAATAAGACCTACATCAACTAACTTAGGATCATGTACAATTATCATTCTACCTGTAAGATGGAATAGGTGGTTTGTGAGTGCTCTCTATTTAGATCCCAAAATTATGAGACTCTTTTGTCAAATTTTTACTTTCCAAAATAGCAAAAATACATAGATTCACATTGCTGACAAAATCCATTAAATTCATTAGTTTTTTGGGGTTATTTAAGCCCCTAATATCCTATGTGAAGAAGGTCATTTATTTAAAGGCTTATCCTTGAAGCTTTTGCCTTTATTGATACTACTAGCCTTTTTTACTGTAACATATTAAAATTGCCCTTCAGTTTCATTACTTGACCCATTATTAGTATTGTGGACAAGAGACTGAGAGAGAATTTTTATTTCTCTTTTATCTAAGGTACCCTTCGACATATTAGTCTCCTTAATAATCACTACATCAGATTCCTTAATCCTTCTTATACTGGGATGTTTATCTTGATGGAAGTCTTGGGATGAACGAAAAATTTTCAATGGCACATCATCAATTCCTTAGGATGTAACAATATTTCCAGCACCACTACTAGGACTAGATTTATCCTTTATCACTTCCTTTTCCTTATCAATACCCATTAATTTAAAATAATCTCCTCGTTTGAAGGTTTTCCCTGTATGCTTCGAAACCTTACCCTATAGCTCCAAAGAGGGCTTCTAATGATAGTTAATAGATAGACATTCTTTATAGAGTTTCCCTTTAGCCCCAGCCTCATTAAAGGTATTTGATGGTAGCTCCTTTGATATGTTTATATTGACACAAAGGAGAGCATATCCAATTATCTTTCTTCAAGAAGTATTATCATCCATACATATACGTTTTCTAAGAAAACTAGCAATTAGGCTTAACCCTTTTGTTGTTCAGTATTCCAAAGGAACGTTATATAAATTTACCCATAATGAAATTGCTTGAAAGCTAACTAAATTTGTTGGTAATCCAAGTTCCCAGAGTTGAAGAAAAAGAGGAAAGTTCATCACATGTTAGGGGCCTTCTTCCATTACCTTAAAAACATAAGGTTTGGATGTAAAGGTGAATAAAATGGATCTATGATTCGCTAAGAGCACATCAAGAACACCTTTGTTCTTTCACATGGTGAATGCCCATTTATGGAGGATAAGGAAGGTTAGGTCTCTTTCTCCAGGAAGAATCCTTTTGAAAAAGCTTCCAAAAACCTCACTTTAGCTTGTAGGATGTCCATCTTAGGAGATACAATAAATCTACCTCCATCCTCTCCAAAAGTGAAGTAGTGAAGGGAGAGGTCTTCATCCTCACCAATGACCTAATTCCAGCTTCCTTTTGTTACTAGGGAAGAAGAAGATGAATTTTCTACTAAAGGGGATTGAATAGTAGGGGTGGAGATGATTATGGGTCAGGAATAGGTAATGTAGATGTTTTGGAGGGCAGGGGAGGGAATTCATAAGTGGTGTCAAGTTGCTTTAGAGCTGAAACAATGGTCATCCTATTGTAAGTAGGAAAAAGACCAGAGGTAGACAAAGTTGTTTAAAAGTTTGTTTATATTAATATGAAATTGGTCAGAGGCTAAAAAGAAGGTAGGAGTGGTGGACAAAAATACCTTTAGAGGAAAATCCAACAGAATTAAGAGTAGTATGGAAGATTTATGAGGAGCAAAGGAGTGAAAGAAAGGGGATAAAGGAGGAAACGTAAGCGGGGAAGGAGAAAACATATAAGAGATTAGGATTTAAGTAGAAAAAATATGGGATTTTGGTAGAAGACCATCTAGAAATAAGGGATAGAAAGGGGAGAGCTTCTTCTCTCTCATCTTCGATTCCTCACTAAACAAGAGAATTAGGTGGAATAATAATGTGGTTTTATTTTATTGTCACCATCAAATAATGTTTGTTAACTTTTTATCATAAGTTTAATAGGAGTATTAAATCGAGGTGATTTAAGATGCTATAAAAAGTTAAAAGAATTCTACAACCCTTATAAGGACACTAAGAGCAGATTTAGTTAGTCAAACCCCTAATCAAACTTCTATATCGACTAGGTAAACCTTTAGCTAAACTATAGTTGAATGAGGTAGTATTTGTAACACCTCACTATCATAGAGCATATACCCGAACATCTAGAGGACATTCAAGAACATACCCTATAAGAATGATATGTTAAAGCAATCACATTCACTTCATATGGCATCATAAAGAACTTAAATATTTAAAAAGCTAACATATTTCATTTCATTAACAAGACATGTTTTACATTATCATTTCATTACAAACCATCCATATAGTTACAATACAAAAACCATATGAGTTTATACTATTTATACAAAATATACTACATGAGATGAAAAACTATACAAAAGCACTCTATCTAAATTCCTCAGATTATAGGTAACCAGATCTTTGAGCTATGTCTTGTTCCCAAAATGAACAATAGTAGACACCAACTAGATTGCTTTACAAACGAGGTCTCCTTTCAGTACCTAAAAATCAGAGTTTGCAATTTTGATAAGTTTTGCAAACTCAATGAGTGAACCATCATCGATGTGTTCATTCAAAACATATCATATATATCACATGAATAAAACTCAACTCAATCATTATAATACATCATACAAATTTATTCCTCATATATCACATTATTCATCATGCTTCAAAAGTACCTTAACAATACAATCACTTTACCTAATCATTTCAGAAGCACCTTCTGAATGCAAAAAATTCATATAATCATCTCAGACTATTTCACAATGTTATCTCATAATTCAACATTCATTTACAATCATTTTAATAAACACATGTAAAGATACAAATGCAAATGCAAATAAGAATCACTTACATTTTACTTTGTTATGAATGAGCATCTATTTATCAGTTATCGGCCTATATCCATTGTGGATACCGGGTTCATTAAACGTTGAGCCTGAGGCTCTGTGTACATATATATGAGCTTAAAGCCCATTTCACGTGGGCTGCTTCGATAATAACTCCATTATGTGAACATGCATATTCATGTAATGAAATGCAACATTGTATCATAATATATCATCAGTCACTTTTTAGTCAAGAAACATATTGAATTATCATAATTCATCGGATCTATGTTCAACATTCAACATATAGTTGACACGTCACTTTCCTTATTCACATTCAAATTATAAACACTCCCAATATAGTCCCGAATATCAAGCTCCTCGGATAATCAATTGTTCGAAATCATTAATATTACAATAATATCAATATCAATTCAACATAGAGAAATCTAGTTTAATCAAAACAATATGAATAGAACACATTTCTAATCGAGATCACATATCTAGGTTACTCACAGTATATTCCAGTTAGCTATTGCCTCGAAAAACTGGCAATGTCTGGATGATGTTGGTCGATTTGTGCCTCTAAATCAAGAAACACACACATGTACACATTACTAAATTGTTTAATCAAATAATTACTTAATCATACACATGTATATATGTTATATTCAATGTATACCCAATTGATTATTCTGAGTATGTAAACTTATTCCCAATTCTTAATCATTTATACACAATATCTAGTACCTCATTTAGTTTGCAACTAGGTTTATGCTTTAGGTAAGTTTGATTACCCTAAATTCATCAATCATACACTTATCAATTCTTTCCAAGCATTAAATATTCACACAATTTCCCAATTCTCATTCAATCATTCTAATTCATGTCCTTTGGATCACATTTGTAATTACATGAACATCTTTATATCATTAACAACTCATATTTATCAAATTCATATAAATTGATATCAATCATTCCATTTCTTAATTTATAACCTCAATTAATAACTTAAATTTATCAAACACTTAATCACTTAATCATGCAACTTTCTAGGTTCATTTTAATCCCAATCAAGTCCAATTACACCATTATAAAGTGTCTTAACCTTATATAGTCCAAAAATTGCCTATAAACAACCTTTTCTCCTTCCAAAGTACTTCCCACAACCGTGGGAATCATCTTTATGATGAGTGAATCGAAAGTTTACTCACCCATAACCTTCATTTTGCTTCCAATTTTTACTCCTGCATGCTCCTTCCAACTTACCTTCACCAAAGTCCATTAATTTCAGTTCAATTCTACCTTATTCAAGCTTCAATACCTCATCAAATTTATGTCCAAATCTAATTTCTAAAATGATTTATTAGGCAACTTATAAATTATGATCTTCCATGCATTAAAACCAAAACAAAATCTATCATTCATTTGATCATACATGTAGTTCTAATTCTTTCCTATCTCAAGATCACTATATTATCACCTTTCTTTAACATCAATTCACCTTCCTTGTGTTTCAAATTTCAATTTAATTCATTCATAATAATAACCTATGGCATACGGTTCATACATCAAGAACACAACATAACATATTCAAGTTCTTTAATCAAATTCCAGCACAACCATCAACATAACATGTAAGCTATCCTTAATTCAAAGAACATAAACTTTCTACTATAACAAGCCATAAAGAACAATCTTTCAATTACTTATTTAGCTCTAATTCTAGCTCAATTCATCAGGTCAACTTTACCCTATATGCATGCAAGATTCAACACATGTTCAAGGTAAGAATAGGATGATTTTCAGCAAGGTTAAGAGACAACAATATTATGATTCTTTAACTATCTTATGAAGGGTAAAATTTTGGATTAATGATGTAACAATTGGACATAAACATGACAAAATTCAGGGTTATAAGGGTTTAGAGGATTTCAGTGGTGCGTGAGAAGAACAAGAGCGAAAAATGAACATAGCTGGGATTACACCTATAGGACCTTAACACCTAAGGTGCTAGGTGTCACCATCTTAAGTTGACATATTTCCATAGGCATGGCCTCCAATTGTCAAGTATATAAGTTGCCGTATGTCACTTAATTACTTAGTCCATTTGTCACATGACCATTGCTACCATTTGTCAATTACTAACTTATGCCAAATGTCACTCATTCACTTATGCCAAATTTCACTTATTCATAGGCTTAATCATCCTAGTTTTTCATATATCCATTTGTCTTACCATTTGGCATTTTTTCCTAGCCCAAATGTACATTTTAATTCATCAATTTTCCAATTTTACCAAACAAATTCCAAATTCACTACTTGTAATCAATCAAATAAAAATGCAAGGCATAAACAATACACAATTCATATCATGATCATTTTAACCTTTTCATATCCTGAAATAAGTCAACTGAGTGCATATACATTCTTTGCAATGTGTACTAAATCACAATTCATGTTTATATGCTACTGATATGCATGTGAATGAAATGCAATTCATGAATTTTCATTGTTATAGGTTCTATGCAATAGTTTAGGGTTCTAATCCCTCAATTTGAAATATTTGGATAGTTGACCTCTTCGACGTGTATTTTTTAAATGATGAAATTTGTCCATGATTGGATGCAAAATTAAGGGGAGATATATTATCTAATAGAGAAGTTGACGAGAAACATAATAGAAATCTTTAAAAGGTTGGTTATACTAAGATTCAACATCAATAGAAGTGAGTTAAATAACAATAAGTGAGTTTCTACATCAAAGAAGAGATTTAAGGTATGTTCTATACAAAAAATAGATACCATACATTCAATTGCAATTTCTAGGGTGTGTGATTAATTGTAAGATTGGAAATATACTAGCCTGAGCCTAGCCTAAACCTTTTAAATTTAACCTTGGTCTAATTTAAGACTCAATCAAACTTGAAACTTGATCAATTTAGGCCAAATCAATAATAGAAATCTTGCAATTACGATGTTTAAATAAGTTGCAATGTTTGCTAGTTCTACTATGTGATGATAAATTTTTCAATATCATGATATACATTACAATGCTCTGACCAAGCAAAATTTGTAGAAACTATCAAAGAAGTATCTAACCAATCAAAATTAGAAAATTTTATATAACTTATTTATTTGGATAAGAAAGCTTCCGCCATTAACCTTTAACTTAATAATCCAAAGAATAGCACAAAACTCCAACTCTATTTACATGTGAATAAACCATCACATTTGGGTTATTCTTATACAATCCTCCTTTTTAAACTAAATTTATTAATCATTTCACATATAAGAGTACACTAATCTACAATGAATATAGGGATTAATATACAAATCCTACTTATGATTTAAATAACCACTTTAAGAAAGAAAACTAAAATTTAGACTCTAGTTAGGAGTCTTAAGATTAATTTGGTAACAATATCTCAAATCATAAAATATCATAAGCTCTTTAAATTACTTAACATTTCAAGGATCTAAATTTCAAAACTAGAATAACAACGTAATAGGTTAACCTAAATGATAAATCAAATCATATGACCTAAACTATTTACTTTCCATCACTCCCAATAATTTAATTTTCTTTGCTTGGAATAAATTTTGTTAGCAAACTAATTCAAAACTCATCTAACAAAAGAAATTAACAAACCTAAAAATACAAAAATAATGAACCCTTTTACAAACCAATTGCACTTAACATTTTCTAAAAGCTTTTATAATTAAAACAAAAAGAAGAGAAGAAAGGAACAAGGACCTACATTTGAACCTATATTTTTCACCAACCAAAGCACTAGAATAGAAGCTTCTCAAATTACTTGACATTGTATGGTTTATAAATTTCAAAACTAAATCAATAACATAATAGGTTAAATATAAATCAAATTATATAACCCTAGCTATTCACTTTCTTTCATTTCTAACAACTTAAGTTTCTTCATTTAAAGTAATTTTTCATTAGCAAGCTAATTTAAAATTCCAACAACACAAGAAAGTAACACCTAAAATATGTGAATAATTAATCCTTTTGTAAATTGATTATGCTTAACATATTTTTAAATAAAAAGAGAGAAGAAAGGAATAAGACCCATAAGGAATCTTGATATCTTAACATTAAAGCCCTTAATTTATTTGACTCTAATAGGTAAAACTAAAGCTTAGCCTTTGCTCCCACTAAGACACAATGTTAACTTGATTAATAAAGAAAAGGAGTTGATTTCTATATATTTGGATCTAGTTTCATACTAATAATTCATCATCATGCCTTTATTGATGACAAAACTATGAGCTTTCACTACTTTACTGATGACCAGACAATAAGAGGAATTGCATTTATTGCTTTAAATTTTCTTAAGTTTCATATGCAAATTTTTTTTGTTATATTAATAAAACAATATCACTTGTTTTATAAGAGAAGCTCGGGATTTGAGCAAAACTAGCCATAAGTCCCAAGTTCAAGCTTGAATCAAAGTATGGATTTAAAAAAAGTAAAAGCCTGGCCTAAAGCTCAATCAACTTATACTAAGCTCATTTTAGCTAGGTCAGACTCAGTTTTTTTCCCATTCCTAATAAATTGCTTTGTTGTTATTAATTATTGATTTGTAAGATTTATTTTGTTAGACATTAATCAATTTATTAAAAATTAGGTTTGCTGAAAACATAAATAAGGGGTACAATAGAATAAGGTATTTAATTAGCTAAGGGGTTTGAAAACTTCTAATTATGATTATGTATGTGATTAAGTATGATAAAGGAAAAATAGTCTCATTTATGTTTGTGGTGTAATGTTCTGGTCGTCTCAAATGTGATTAAATATGATAAATGAAATATGGTCTCATTTATTTTTGTGGTGTAATGTTCTAGGTGTCTAAATCACACTCACAATCATAATTTGAAGTTACTATAAATGCATTAGTGGTTGTGTGTGTCATATTATTGGACCCCATTTTTGGAGTCCAACTCTAGAGTCATAAAACGTGAGCGTATTACCCTGTAGGGTTATTTCAATGGAATCTCATTAGCTACCATCGGTTCATCTTCATTCTCATACCATCCCAAAAATTCCCTATTTGATCAATTGATCAATTGATCAATGACAATCCATTCTTATTTTTATGTCCTCAATCATCACCCTAACAATTCTATAGTACATATTTAATATAGGAGTTTTAACATTAATTATCTTCTAACATATATGATTACAAACATATATGTTTGATGTTAATTTTACAATTCTTTTCGATCTCACCCTATAAACCTTAACACATATCGGTGAAAAATACGAGGAGTTTAGGGGTCATAACGAGAACTTGTGATCATGATTCACATGTCTTATCTTAAATGTTTTAAAAATTTTGCTAACATGAATGATACTAACTATGGATTCACTGTTTTAAATTAAAAGTTGTCTAGAAATGAGTTTTCAGCATAGATCTTGGATGTATAGATGAAAAACGACTGATGGTTTCATTAATCTTGAATTTGTTAAGGGAGTGGAAGCTTTTATTCATTATGCATATTCTCAACTTGCATATATGGATGGGCCAAATATGAGATGTCCATGTAAAAAGTGCAAACACAAATGTTTCCTTACTATTGATGAAGTTAATGGGCATTTACTGAGAAAAGGGTTTGTCCCTAATTATTTTGAGTAGACACGATATGGGGAACCCGACATTTCTAGCACCTCAAGGGGTCAAGCAGAATTATCTATCAACCTAAATGAGTATGAAAGGGGGATTGGATTTACAACAAATTATATGGAAGAAACTGAAAATCCGTATATGCGAATGGTTTATAATGGGGTTAGTTACACTTTTGAGGAAAATAGGAAAAATCGTGACCAAATTGTGAGACAATGACCTAATTGTCTTCAATTGCTTGAATATTGAACATAAAGTTTGAAGGGCATATTTCGGATCGTAGTTTTGATAAAATTCTAGAATGATACAATGAATCATTGTCTGCTGATCATACAATGGTTGATAGTTTTTACAATATGAAGAAACTTATTAGGGGTTTTGGTTTGCTAGTTGATAAGATTTTGTTGCAAATTGGGATGTATATTGTATTGGGGAGATGATGTGGACTTAGAAGAGTGCAAATTTTGTGGCCAAACTAGTTTAAGCCTAGAAAGCGTTCAATGAAACAGAAATTAGTACTATAGAAGCAGATGTATTATTTCCTGCTAACTCCAAGACTTCAAAGACTTTATGCTTCTGATGTTACTGTATCTCATATGAGATGGCATGCTGAGCACAAATAGGAAGATAGAGTAATGAGTCACCCATCAGATGCACTGGCATAGAAGCATTTCAATGACACCCATCTTAATTTTGCAATTGAATGTCGAAATGTTAAGTTGGGATTGTCGACAGATAGATTCCAACCTTTTGGTCAATCTGGGTAGCAATATTCATCATAGCTAATCATAGTGACTCCTTATAATTTGCCTCCTTGGATGTGTATGAAAGAGACATATATGTTCTTGACAGTGATTGTGCCAGGGCCTACAAATCTGAAGCATAAAATTGATGTGTTCTTAAAACCATTGATATCTGAATTGCAACATCTATGGGAATATGGTGTTCAAACATATGATGTCTCTTTGAAATAGAATTTTGTGTTGAGGGTGGCTTTGATGTGGACCATTAGTGATTTTTCAGCATTTGTCATGTTATCTGGAAGGAGCATAGCTAGAAAATTGGCTTGTCCTTATTATAACAATGATTCTGATGCATTTTATTTTCCAAACGGGGGCAAAATATGTTGGTTTGACATTCACAGGAAATTTCCTCCTTCAGGTCATCCATTTAGGCCTAATAAACAAAAGTTCATTAAAAATAGGATGGTTAAAACACCTCCTCCTCCTATAAAAGTTAGTGAAGAGATTTTGTAAGACATTGAGGAATTAGGCTTGCTTAAAGTAACAAAATTTGAAGCTGAAGAAGTAAATACAAGTATTAGTCAAAACTTTTGATGGAGGACCATCAAGCCTAACAATTTCTATCGTGAAGGAGCCCATCCAAGCCCACAATGAAGCTATAGGTTTTGCTTTAGCCTTACGGCCTTTGCAAAGCTTATATGTGTGAAGTCCAAGTCAGCTCACAAGCATTATGAGCCTTGATCAATGTAGAACCATTGACCAGCCCTTAAATTGACATGTTGAAGCCCACGATAGAGCCCAAGACGTTTTGGAGGTTCAGCACAAGTGCTTGATAAAGTTTTCTTTTGTTATGTAATGAATAAGAGCCTTTAAAGCTCATTAGTTTCCTTATTTATTTATATATCAGTTTCCTTTTAATTTCTACAACTTATGGTAGTTTTATGGACAATTATGGGATGTTTTATTTGTATTTATAGTGCATTAGTTGCTGGAGGGAAGCCAAAAGGGCTGGAGAAATCGGAATGTGGTTATCCGAGTCTAAAAGTTTCCTATTTAAACAACTAACCTTCTATATTTATAAGGCAGATTATGATGAATGAAAATTGAGAGAATTTGCTTTGCAATTCTTAAGGGTTTGAATGTTTTCCTAAAACATATCATAGGGTTTTATTAGTTTCCAAAAACTAAAGGGTGCTTGTTTCCAAAAACATTCACCTATCTTTCACCCATCTAACTTTCCAACTTAATCCCACAATTCCAGCTTTCCATTTCCAAACGTTCTGTGCAAGAAAATTCATATCTTTTTTTCTATTCATCAGATTAAACAACTTCCTTCATCAATGTTGTAGGTCATTTCCTGAAATAAAAATCTCCAGAAGACATCTTTACCCAATTCAAACCCCAACCTCCTCAAAATTCTCGTTTTCATATCTGCATTCATTATGTTGCCCAGATTAACATGTCAACACAAAATCCACCATAACTCAATCGTTCCTTATCTGATTAATCCGATTCTTGTTTCTAAATTGTAATTCACAAAAATTTTTACAACTTTGCTTGTTTCTTCGAAACCAAATTCCCAGCCAATTAACCCAGAAACACCTTCAAATTTGCTGGTCCAGTTTTACCCGATAAAACCAAATTGCACAAAACTTTTCCAATAACCACCAGACCCTATTCCGATCACTTTCCAGCCACCATTAGACTCCACAGGCCATCAAATTTGGTTGGAGAAAACGAAGCATATTTTGGGATTTGCCATATTGGAAAAAAAATTTTGATATGTCATAATCTAGATGATATGCATCTTAAGAAAAATATTTTTGACAATTTGTTTAATACCATTATGAACATTTAAGGGAGGACAAAAGACAATGCAAAATCACGAGCTGATTTGCAACTTTTTTGTACAAGGAATGAATTACACAATGATCTTCACACTGGAAAATATCTAAAAGTATGTTACACTTTGGATAAAAAACAAAAGGAGCTTTTGTGTGAATGGTTGAAAAGTCTGAAGTTTCCTGATGGTTTTGTTTTAAACTTGGCTAGGTGTGTAGACCTGAGGAAGTACAAACTATTTGGAATGAAAAGTTATGACTGTCATGCATTTTTGCAAAGGTTAATTTTAATTGCATTTCGGGAGTTGCTACCAAATAAGGTTTGGGAAGTAATAACAGAATTAAGTATGTTTTTTAAAAGTATAACATCATCTGAATTCAAGTTGGCGGACATGGAGAAACTTGAAAAGGAAATTCTAGTAATTCTATGCAAGTTAGAGGAGATTTTTCCTCCAAGCTTATTTGACTGTATGGAGCATCTACCTGTGCATTTAGCACTTGAGGCAAAACTAGCCAGACCAGTTTAATATTGATGAATGTATCCATTTGAGAGGTAAGTCAAGAAACATTATTGCCATAACTGTATTATTATATTTTCACTACAAAATTGTAATAACCATTTTGTCCAATATAGGTATTTGAATCACTTAAAAAAATGTGAAAAACAAGGCCAGAGTTGAAGGATCGATATGTAATGCTTATTTAATAGGGGGAAGCTAGTACGTTTAGTGGACATTATTTTGAGCCGCATGTTTACACAAGAGAAAAAAAAATTCCTCGTAATGACGATGAGGGAGGAACGAGTGATGTTGATGGTAACTTGTCCATTTTTACATATCCTGGATGAATATATAGACGTCCAACAAGAAGAATATTAACAGAGAAAGAACTTAAGGCTACACATGGTTACATTTTATTGAACTGTTCTACCTTTCGTGCAGTAAATTGAACATTATTATTTTTTTCCTTTAAATTTCTGTGCTGTTCATTACTGAAATACTTAATAATGTATTTAGATTATACAAGGCATTGTTACGCGATATAATGCTGGACAACACACAGGATGATACAAATAAAGAAGTTGGAAAAAACTTTCCTCGATGGCTCGAGAGATATGTAAGTTCTTACTTACAACTATTCTAATAGTTCAATACCATATTTAAGCATTCTCATGACATTATACATTAATGGTATGATAATTTCTTTTATGTAGGCTATAGAAAATCCAATAGAGAACAAGTTCATTAGTGATCTTTCAAAGGGACCTCTACGAACTGTAAATCGTATCCGATGTATTTTGGGAATGGATACAAATACCATACAAAATATCATGGGTATAGCATGGCAACAATAAACAGTGGAGTTGCCATACAGGGAGAATTGATGGATTGCTATGGTAAAATAATTGAAATACTTGAAGTTGAGTACCCTACTTTGCCAACTAAGCGATGTGTGATATTTAAATGTGACTGGTATGACCCAACTTCAAATATTGGAACAAAAGTGCATAGCCAATACAATCTAGTTGAAGTCAACATAAGGAGAAGATTGAAATAGTTTGAACATTTCATGTTGGCAATGCAAGCGAAACAGGTGTGTTATGTTCCTTTTCCAAGTTTTCTACAAGATAATATAGATTGGTTGGCGATTTGCATAGTTAAACCTAGAGTTGTTTCCCAATCACATAGAAAAGGAGAGTAGAGAGTTAACATTGAAGCGTTTCAGGAAGATGTCACTTTTATAAATGCATCTATGACATATGATGATAATGAACCTTTAAATGATCCATTGAAAAATTTGTTGAAATTTCATCTAGAGAGGATGACGAAGGTCAGAGATTTAAAGAGAAGCCCAATTTTGATTCTTATTCTTCCGAAGAAGATGATGATTTTACTTTACAATTAAGTTATGATAGTGATTAAATTGTGTTTGTAATTGAATTTTTTAATCAAAATCACAAATTATTCATTTTCAGTATATTATGTAAAGAATTTAATTGAAAATCTTATTCAAGGAATGTCGACATGGCGACTGGTTTCGGATGGTAGTAATTCCTTCCATTGGGAGGAATGTGGCAAAATTGTTCCAACTGAAGAAATAAAATATGTAGGAAAAATCGTCAGTTCATACACTAAGGATCGTTTGCCTTTTATGGCCGATCTTCTAGTTCAAAATGTTTAGTATGATCTGGATAACGTCTCTTTCCTTATTACGTACATATCATTTCCTTTGATGAAATTATTATATATATTCACATTTGATGGTCTATACTACATGTTTTAAGCTTCCTTAAATCTCGAAGATGACATGTATGCCAATAGAGGTGAGAGCGATGTCACAATAGTATGTAAAGGATTAGGGAGATCGGTTCTTTTGCAAAATTCGTCAATTCCACAAACCTCGTCTGGACCTTCACCTATGCATTAATATCCATTATTAGTTCGTTTAACCATTTTCTAATATGACATTATGAAAGTTATATACTGATTATGTTTTAGGTAAATCAGTTCCCGCTAGTAGTTTATCTGGAGAGTTAGTCTTTCATACTAAGACCAGCGATGCATTCACTGCATCCTCTACAAGTTTAGCTATAGCAGAAATGATGTTGCAAGAAGGTGTTCAAAAGTATACACCTGAGGGAAGAAGTATCACTGTTTCAATTGGTGTGCTTGAATATACCAGGACACTTCTCGGGAATCTAGACATCAGGGACTCATTTACCTTTACCAAATCCCATATCACATGGAATCAAACAAAATAATTATATCATTTTGATTTATCATTGCAATATACTAGATGAGCAACTGAACGTTGATTTATTGTTGTATCTATAAGAATTTGTCCTATGCCCTATTGAATGAGGGTTGTTATTGTTTTTGTTCTACGATTGTTAACTATCATTTTCATCGTTTGTACTTGAATATGACATTAAACATGTAGCGCCCCCTCACCGTAAGGTACACATCGGGACATCCGAAGGCCGTTCCGACACGCATCCCACGATAAAGATGCACTACCAGAAAATCCCACTAATAATCTACCTGGCATCGCAATAATTTAAATCACAATATCGAAATCACTAAATTTAAAAAGAGTCATAATATAATCTTTCTACAGTCATCCAATATCAGAATAGACAAGTCTATCAGTTCCCCAAACAAAACCCAAAAAAGGAAACTGATACAAGCGTCTATATTAAGTCATCCGCAAAAGTTCAACCCAGCTGACCGACCTGTGTGCCATCGCTTCTCTTGCCAGCACGCTCACATGGCAGGAAAAGACTATCTCCGGAGCTAGGGGTCTAATCTATCAGTCCTGAAAAATTAGATGCAATTTTGGGTGA